>JAHRHZ010000134.1:1147157-1175534 GCA_024137785.1 Ginglymostoma cirratum
ATTTACCCTCTAACAGTGCGATACTCCCTCAGTATTTACCCTCTAACTGTGCAGCATTTCCTAATTACTGAGCCTGTGATAGTGCAGCACTCCCTCAGTACAGACCCACCTACAGTGTGGTGCTCCCTCCACCCTGACCCTCTGACAGTGCAGCGCTCCTTGACCCTCACTAAAACAGATTGTTCTTCTATTTTGGAGCTGTGTGGTTGTGAAGATTTTCTCAGTAAACCATTGAGGGGAAGGAGACGACACATGAGGGATAAAGTGAGAGCACCATTGAAAAGTACTCTCCATTCACATTCAACGATGTGATGCAAAAGGTATGCAGTGTGTTTCGATGCAATGATTGGATGTTTTGAAGACTTTATCACATCAGCACTGGCCGAGTGATAAGTCCAGTGAGAAAAGAGGCAGTCTTAGCCATATTGTGAATACGAGATTGGAAACTCCTTTCAGGAGACAGAGATGATACCAAATGCAACATCAGCCGCTTGCTGAGGAATGAAATGAAGGCAGCGATGAGGGGGCAGTTAGTGGCAGGTATCAAATGGCTTGAGTCCTCCCAGTATTCAACTGGGGGAAATTACTGCTCATACCGTAGTGAATGTTAGACAAGCAAGGTGACAACACAGAGCCAGTGACAGGTCAAGAGAAGTAGTGCTGAGGCAGAACTGGGATCATCAGTGTACGTTGTAGAAAATATCATTGCATTTTGGAGTGATGTGACTCAGGACAAGTACCCAAGAGGTCAGACATGATAGGAGGGAAGCGTCTAGGAGAAGCAAAGAGGGAATCAAAGGTAAAGAAGGGCAATAATAAAGTGGAAATGGAAGTGATGGGTCAGGTCTTTATCTAAAGTGCACATTTGTCTATTAGATTGGAGCAGATTGAAGAGGTCAACACTTGGCTTGGCATGGGGTACAAGAAAACATGTCGTTCATGTAATAAACATTCTAACAGATGAACATATGGAGAACCTGAGTAAAGCAGCAAAAAATAATTCAACCTCATGTTCCTTTGAGACACCCTCTGGGAAAAGGGGCAGGTTCACCTCTGTGCATCCCCTGGAGACCAATACTATTCCCATAATTCCTGACTTTATGGGAAGCCCATCACAGAGCTGGAGGGAACATGAACATTCATATTCTTAAGTTTATGATGACCAACAGTTTCTAGAATAGTAGAACGGAAGGTGGGCGTTTGACTATTTTCAGGGCCAGAGAGTCTAATTATTAGTAATGTAATGGGCTCAGCTCACATGAGAGAATTAAATACACCCCCAGTTCAGCTTGGAGAGATCACAGCTCTGGTATAAAAGTAAAATATTCCTGATGACAGAAAGTAGAAAATCTTACAGAATTGGTAAGGAGGGAGAGTTAATGTTCCAGCTCAATGGTTTTTTTCATTAAAATTCATCAAGCTGAAACGTTCGCTCTGAATGTCTCTCCACAGACAGTGCCTGACCCATAGAGACTCTCAGAGTAATTTGAGGCACTTTTATATAACAGCTGGGAGCCCCACATTTTTAAGCAATGAATCAAAGACTACGAGGTGACACTGTGTTTGTCTTGGACAGGAATCCTGGCTAATGTCTTTCGGGAACATGCCACCAGTCTGACTAGTGATAGGAAGTGGTGCATCTTTGATGGCCCTGTGGATGCAGTCTGGGTGGAAAACATGAACACAGTACTTGATGATAACAAAAAGGTAATGGGCACTGGGGAGCAGCCTGTATTCTGACAAACTTCATTTGAAAACAATCAGTGAAACAGAAAGAGGAACTGGAGGTGAGATGTGTACCCATATATAACAACGTCACATGTCTTGATGTCCTGTAACTGTCATAAAATTACATTTTCAGCAGGAAGCTATACTATGATACAACAAATACTTTACAAGTATTTTAACATTGTAGATGTTTCAATGCTGCAGATTCATTAACAGTACAGGCACTTTAATGCTGCAGACAGCTTAATGCTGCAGCTGTAGTATTGCTGCAGATATTTTAACCCTGCAGATTCCTTAAAGCTGCAGATACTTAATGCTCCACCAGATACTTTAGTGTTGTAGATACATTAACGCTGCAAGTGCTTTAATACTTTAGATACTTTGATGCTGCAGATTCATTAACACTGCAAGTACTTCACTGCAGCTGATGTTTTATACTGCAACTTTATTATAGCAGGTACTTCAATGCTACATATAATTTAATAGTGCATGCACTTTACTGCAAAAGGTATTAAATGCTGCAGATGTTTGACACTGCAGATACCTTAATGCTGCTGATACTTCAATACTGCAGGCACTTCACGTCTGTCTACTTTAATGCTACAGTCACTTTAATGCTGAAAGTGCTTTCATATTTCAGATACAAAAACAAAAGTTGCTGGAAAAACTCAGCAGGTCTGGCAGCATCGGTGGAGAGAAGGCAGTGTTAATGTAACCTTTTTCTCTGCAGATGTTGCCCGACCTGCTGAAAATTTTCGGCAATTTTTGTTGTTGTTTCTGACTTCCCGATACATCAATGCTGCAATGCTGCAGGTGCCTTAACGCTGCAGGTTCATTAATGCTGCAAGTGCTGACGTATTTTAGATACTTCAACACTGCAGCCACATTAATCCTGCGTGACTTTAATACTTTAGATACTTTAACACTGTAGATATTTTAATACTGAAGATGCTTTCATGCTGCAATACTTCAATGCTGCATTGGCGGTACTACTGCAGGTAGTTTAATGGTGATGATACTTTAACATGACCGATACCTTAATGCTGCAGATAATTCAATGCTGCATTGACTTTAACACTGAAGATACTGTGTTGCTGCAAGTACTTCAATGGTACAGGTACTTTCACACTGCAGATACTCCAACACTATAGACGCTTTATTGGCTTGGGTTCTTTAACATTGCCAATACTTTAACACTGCAGATGTTTTACTGCTGCAGGTACTTCGATGTTGCATTGACTGTAACATTGTAGGTACTTTGACACTATATGTACTGCAATGCTGCAGGTACTTTAAATCTACAAGTGGATTACTACTGCAAGTACTTTAATGCTGTAGATGATTTGATGTTGCAAATACTACAGTGCTGCAGATAATTCAATACTGTGGGTACTTTCATGTTGCAGGTACTTTCATGCTGTGGGGGCTTTAACACTGAACATATGTTAATGCTGCAGGTTCTTTAACACTGCAAGTACTATTTTGCTGCAGATAATTCAATGCTGCAGATATCTTACTATGCTTTTTCAGTAAGAGTCATATAGTGATATAGCATGGAAACAGGTTCTTTGGCCCAAACTGGTCAATAATGACCATGGTGCCCACTCAGCTAGTTCCAATTGCCTGCATTTGGTCCATGTCCCTCTAAACCTTTCCCATCCATGTACCTAAGCAAATTTTTTTTTAATGTTGCTATTGACATAGACAGAGGATGACTGTAATCTGTAAAATCAAATTAAAATCCTTCTCTCTGGTTTAGCTGTGAACAGTAATTATCCCATTTGAACAAAGATTTTCCCATTACCCTTTCAGGGATGGACAAACATTTGATTCAGTTTGAAATGTGCAATACAATTGGCAAGGAACCCTCCTGAGTATTCTATTATGATCTTTGTAACATTTATTATGGTAATGGATGTTTGGGAGCATGTGTTGGGGGTATATTTATTAATTTTTCATCTCTATTCCAAACTCCTCTCCATTGATTGTGAAGCGAGGAAGTATCATTATTTATCATTGAAAAGAATATTCTTCAGCTTTGCAATTTCAGTGGTTTCTGTAGCTCTCATTGGAGTGCAGTGCCTATTGTACATGAAGATGAAGTATATTGCTCTACCCTGCAGCTCTGTTTGATGAGTGGGGAGATTATTCAGATGAGTTCCCAGCAGAATATCATTTTCGAAGTTCTGGATCTTAAACAAGCATCGCCCGCAACAGTCAGCAGGTGGGTGAGGGACACAGGTTGGGTGGGAATGGTGTGGACCGTGTGGATTTGCAGTGAATGTGGTGGTGAGTGCCATCACTGAGATGTGAAACAAACAGAGAAGGCGGGTTCTCGTGCTTCTGCTGATGGGGGTCGGGTGGGTTGGGTTGGTACCAATGTTGGCCAGCAAGGTGGGTGTTGGGTGAGGCAATGGACACCGATGTCAGGCAGCAGGGGGTGGAGGATAGGCACTGATGTTGGGTGTTGGGTGGGGATTGGGTACTGATGTTGGGTGGCAGAGTGGGTATTGGGTGGGGGATGGATACCAGTGTTGGGTGGGGGCAAGCACCAATGTTAGGTGAGTATGGGTATAACTGTTGGGTGGCAGGGTAGGGGATAGACACCGATGTTGGGTGGGGGATGGGCAACGATGTTGGGAAGGGTATGGGTATCAGTGTTTGGGAGCATGTGTTGGGGGTATATTTATTAATTTTTCATCTTTATTCCAAACTCCTCTCCATTGATTGTAAAGCGAGGCCTGCTATCTGCTCCATGCCATAGGATTAGACCTGATGGACTCTCTGTGTAGAGCTCACATTAACTCTTTCCTGACAAGGGAGTGTTGTGGAGAGTTACAAATCATTGCAGGATTGTGAAAGAACTGAGGTTCTTTCTGTCATAACCCAACATGTCACACAAAGGTTGCATTATTTGTGAATGATGAAACTTGCAAAATCCATCACTTTAGATTCTTTGAGTTCACCCAATTATGATGATTGCTCCTCAGTTGCTGTTTTCATTATTCACAAAAAGAACATAAAAATTGTCAAGCTGCGAGTTCTCTGCTAAGAGACCTGACATTTCCTCGTGCTGATTCCAAGACAGATCCATCTAAACAAATGTGGGGCACACAATCAGCAGGATGAATGAAGGCCACAGTCCACCTCATTCACCTCCTGCTGCAAAGAGGAGGCTGCAACTTTCTCTGAGCTATCAAATAGGACACAGGAGCAAGGACTGTCACAACTGTATAAATAAAGCATCATATACTTCATAGAGAAGGGTAATCTGTCTTTTTAAAATGCACACAGCATCGTACAATTCATATGACTGATTGTGTTAATATACTGACAGCCAAAAAACAGACTGGAGTGTTCATTCAATATTAGTTACAATGGGAGATATCTCGCTTTCAATTAGCCCTTAGACAACAAAATATGTCCTCCTAAAGCTTCTGAGAAATACGGGAGATTTGAAGGACCCACACAAGGAATTCCAGCATAATTGATTTTGTGATTCATCAAATTTAATGTGACACCTATCTTAAATTGTGGACAGTTTAGGATACACTTTTTTCAACGTAACCTCCCAAAAAGGGCTTTTAGAGATATCCCCACAGACTGAGAAAGTTCTCAGTCAAATAGAGCTCAGTGAAAACAGCATTCAGAAGTCAACTACATTTTCTACCAAAATATTCCATGCAGTCTAAAAGTACCATAACCATAGAAAAAGTAAGGAACAAGAAATATACTCTCTGTCTCTCCAAGCCTTCTCTAGTTGTTGAGTCCATCTGTATGAGTAGCCTCCAACTATCCAACTACTGAAGTCATCACAGCTGCTGAATTTGGACTTCAATTTTTAAACAGCTTCATTTTCATAGAATCCCTACAGCGTGGAAGCAGGCCATTCAGCCCATCAAGTCCACACCATCCCTCCAAAGAACATACCACCCAGCCCATTCCTGTAACCCAGCATTATCCATAGCTAACCCACCTACCCTGCATACTGTGGACAATTTAGCATGGCCAATCCACTTAACCTGCACATCTTTGGACTGTGGGAGGAAAGTGGGGCACCCAGAGGAAACCCACACAGACACGGGGAGAATGTGCAAACTCCACACAGACAGTCACCCGAGGGAGGAACCAAATCCATGTCCCTGGATCTGTGAGGGCAGCACTGCTAACCACTGGTGCCACCTTGCCTCCTTTGGAAAGAGAAATCTTCGAGCATGTAAAAACTGTGCAGGGCAGCTCTGAACTGACAATACTTGTCCAGCTGCACAACGTGCTTTTAAAAAATAATGGTCATTAGGGATGCCAACGTATTCTGGGATATTTGCTAAGTGGTACATTATTTTGGGTTTAGTGCCTGATGAGATGGGGTAGAGAGTGGATGTGGGTGATGGTAGGGGTACAGTTAATGAGGTGAGTTTGGCGACATGTGGCAAGGCAATACATTGAATCTCGCAATAAAAATCTTGCCAAAACATTTGGTGAAGTTCAAACTCAGCCAAAAAACAACATGAGATTCAGCCCAAAGATCCAATCTAATACAGGAAACATTGTTTGACATCCTTGCTTTTCTGCCTCACAGATGTGGGATGATTTACATGGAACCAATGAATCTGGGATGGGAACCATTGGTCCAGTCCTGGTTAGCTACAAAGCTACCTCAGCAACTGACAGCAGAGCAGAGGCAGACTGTACAGGTATGTTCCTGAGCTTCCAACAGGCTCACAACCCAATTTATTTCTGTTTTGTTCATTGGTTATGCCATCTCTGACTAGCCCAGCATTTATTGCCCGTCCCTAGTTGTCCTTGAGAATGGCGGTGGTGGGCTGCCTTCTTGAACTAGTGCAGCCCATTGACCCACAATGCCCTTAGGGAAGGAATTCCAGGATTTTGACCCAGTGACAGTGAAGAAACAGTGATGTATTTCCAAGTCAGGATGGTGAGTGGCTTGGAGGGGAACTTACGGGTAATTGGTAATTCACTGCATTTTAATGCAAACAAGAAACAGTTTTGAGTTGAAATCTGATATTCTGAAAACACTGGAACAGGTGAGGTGTCAGTTAATTGTTGTCGTTCTTTTCCTGCTCCTATGATGCTGCTTGACCTGCTGTGTTCATCCAGCCCCATGCTTGTTATCTCGGATTCTCCAGCATCTGCAGTACCTTTTATCTCTGATACAATTGTTGTCGTTCTGTCTAGATGCTGTGTAATTGGCTGTTACCGCCATGTTTGGATTTTGTTCAGAAGAAGTGTAACCTCATGGTACAGTCGTCTCCCATGCACCTGACTGTCTCCATGCTGAAAATCTATGAGAGCTTGTTGGCAGAAATCAGGTAAGGGCCTTCAAAGGTCGTGGCTTTCAGAAAAAGACAGCTGGGCACGTGGGTCAGGAGCTAGAGTCTGTTCCTTAGTCCCACCAAGGATGGAGAAAGGTGACAGCAGAGAATGGGGCAAAACCTCAGGGCCAGCTCACTGCCCCCAGGGTGGACATCACTACAATCACTCTGGCTGAAGCTGCCATTGGCCAGACCATTCCTTGCCTATTTCCCCTGCAATCCACCTCAGTTGCTGCTACCTCCTTTCACCTGCAGACATGTTGAAGATGGTCATACAAAAGGCCTGGAAAAAGTTAAGGCCTCAAGATCCTAAAATTTTAACTAACAAACAGTGGAAGTAAGCCATTCGGCCCCTCATACCTGCTTTGTCATAGTTGATCTGGCTGTGATTGTGACATCTGCCGTCATAACTCTTAACCTCACTGTAGCTCAAAATCTGTCTCAGGCTTGAACACTCTTGATGAACTTGACTCCACTGTTCTCTGAGTAGAAAATCCCAAAGTTCAACAATCCTCTTAGAAGAAATTCCTCCTCATCTTTATTTTGAAAGTGAAACTTAAATCTTTAAGCTATGCCGCCTAGTTTTCCTAGAAGGGGAAACGTCCTTTCAGCTTCCAACCTTTCAGGCCGCCTCAGAATCATAGAGGTCTACAACACAGAAGAAAAGACCCTTTGGCCCATCAAGTCTGCACTATTCAAAATCAACCACCTAACTATTCTAATCCTATTTTCCAGCACTTGACCCATTGCCTTAGGGGCATCACAAGTGTCCACCTAGATGACTTCTTGAATGTTATGAGGGTTTCTGCCTTTCCTACTCTCACAGACAATGAGTTCCAGATTCCTACCACCCTCAGGGTGAAAACATTTTTCCTCACATCCCCTCTAAACATCCTGCCCCACAGTGGTTAGCACTACTGCCTCATAGCAACAGGGACCCAGGTTCGATTCCACCCGTGGACAACTGTCTGTATGGATTTTGCGCATTCTCCCTGTGTCTGTGTGGGTTTCCTCCCACAGTCCAAAGATGTGCAGGCTAGGTGGATTGACCATGCTTAATTGCTCATAGTGTCTAGAGAGGAAAATTCAGGGATAGGGTAGGGGGTGGGTCTGGGTGGGATGCTCTTCGGAGGGTCGGTGTGGACTCGATGGGCCAAATGACCTATTTCCACACTGTAGCGATTCTATGATTCTATGAAATCTATGTCTCTTGTTCATGGATCCCTCCCTCAAGAGGCTAGAACTTGTATTTCAATAGGATCACCTCTCATTCCTCTAAATTCCAATGAGGAAGGTGGCCTTGCTAGACCTGTTGCTTGGGAACAATGTAGGCCAAGTAGATCAAGTGTCAGTGGGGTATATTTGGGAGACAATGATCATTGGTCCATGACATCAATGGGGCAAGAACAGAGCTGGTCTGGATAGACTGGAACCGAAGATTGGCAGGAGAAACAACAGCTGAGCAATGGGCTACCTTCAAAAAGGTAAGGATTGAGATGGGATCGGACAGGTGGACCAAGACCCCCATTAGCTAATAGTCCATCCTGAAAAGGGCAGTCCCTCACCAGTGTTTCTGTTTCGTTTTACAAATCAATGTCTGTGGGCAGTGCGAAACAGACAGATTGTTTTCTGTACAGAAAGAGGGGGAAACGACCCACAGATCGCAATCATAGCCGTGAGAGTGAAATATAGTGACTCCTTACAAGGAACAGCTTCCCACACCTTCACTCTCACAATGTAACAATTCCGGGGAAGGAGAGGGAGCAGGTTCCACCTAGTGTACCTCCTGCTGCGCTGCTGGTCATCTAGCCCTAATAATTTAAATAAAATCAATGCTTTTAATTCAGTCTGAGCATAGCCTGTGAACCACAATCTCCAGTGCTACTTCCTCTAATGGCTCCATACAAAAGGAGTGAGTAAATAAATTAGCTTTCCTGCTCAAAAGCTAAAAAGAAGATTTTTTTTCAGCTTTTAAATTCAGCTTTTTATTTATGTAGATGATCTGTTTTCTTTTGAATACATCCATAAGACCATATGATATAGGAGCTGAAGTAGGCCATTCAGTTCATTGATGTTCATACTTAAGAAAATGTATCAATCTCTCCCTGACTTTACTTAATAGATGGAGAGATCTGGGAACCATAGTGATAACTGCAGGAAAACATTTAAACTCTAGTTGATTAGTTGATCAGTTGAAGCAGGTCAAATGAACAATCTCACTCATTAACAGATAAAAATTTCACAGAATGGCACCTTGTATTGTAGGTTTACTGAAGATCCCATTGACGAGGTTGAGGAGGTTTTTCCAGCCCTGAAAGTAGTGGATGAAAAGGGCTTCTCATCCATGGTACAGAAGGAGGTGGAGGAGGTCACAAGCCATCTGGTAGCTTACGCCTTCTTTTCAGTCGTCTGGTCGATTGGTGGTATGCTTGATCCTGCATCAAAGCTGAGGTAACATTATGGGGCTGAAACATGAATCATACATCAACAGCTCCAAAAGCTGTGCTGTTGTGGAGTTTGGGATGGCTTAAAAGCTGAGATGAAGACATTATCAAGCTACAAAGGGTTCAGAAGAGATTTACCAGGATGTTGCTGGGTATGGAAGGTTTGAGTTATAAAGCAAGGCTGGATAGGCTGGGACTTTTTTCACCGGAGCATAAGAGGGTGAAGGGTGACCTGATGGGAGTTCAGAAAATCGTGAGGGGCATGGGTAGAGTTAATGGTAGTTGTCTTTTCCATAGCATGGGAGATTTCAAGACGAGGGGGGCACATTTTTAACATGAGAGGAGGGATATTTAAAAAAGACATGAGGGGCAAATTTTTTACGCAGAGTGGTTCATGTGTGGAATTAACTTCCTGAGGAAGTGGTGGATGTGGGTACAATTACAATGTTTAAAAGACATCTGTATAAATATATGACTAGGAAAGGTTTGGAGGGATATAGACCAGGAGGTGGCAGTTAGGACAAGTTTAGTTCGGGAAGGGTCTGAGGAAGGGTCACTGGACCCGAAATGTTAACTCTGATTTTTCATCATAGATGCTGCCAGACCTGCTGAGCTTTTCCAGGAACTTCTGTTTTTTTTTTGTAGTTTGGTTTGGGATTATGTTTGGCATGGACTGGTTGGACTGAAGTGCCTGTTTTTGTGCTGTGTGACTCTGACTCTACAATGGTACCTTTAGACTTAGATCTGTTAATGGCGAGGCAATGGCCTAGTGGTATTATTGCTGGACTTTTAGTCCAAGAAACTCAGCAAATGTTCTGGAGATAAAAGATAACAAGCTGGACGAACACAGCAGGCCAAGCAGCATCAGAGGAGCAGGAAGGCTGACATTTCGGGCCTAGACCCTTTTTCATGTTCTGGGGACATGGGCTCAAATCCTGCCATGGAATTTGAATTCAATTAAGGAAAAATCTGGAATTAAGAGTTTCGTGATGACCATGAATCCATTGTCAAATGTCAGGATAAATCCATCTGGTTCACTGATGTCCTTTAGGGAAGGAAATTGGTCATCCTTACCTGGTCTGGTCTGCATGTGACTCCAAACTTTCAGCAATGTGGTTGACTGTCAACTCAATTAGGGATGGGCAATAAGTGCTGGCCAAACCAGTGATGCTGATTGCTGACCTCAACAAACTCTGGCTGAATACTAAGAATTTCCTGTGAGAATTTTCTAGGAATTAATGAAATTGTGGCCAACACGTATTGTAACTTTTATAAATATTTGACGATTTAAAAACCTCCTTTGGAGGAGAAAGTGGGTGGGTAAAAAGCTCCAGGACTGGTTATGATAAAGGTCTTTATTCAAGATTATTACTTTTTGGATCGAGAGTACAAAACTTAAACATTGCTAAAAGGAGACACAATGTCAAAGCTTTTAATATTGCAAGCATCAGGACGAGAACACAAGAAAGCACAGTTGCAAAATGGAGACGCCAATTTATATAGCTTGAGAATGATTGGGCCTTCATTGGCACTATGGTATAGTTGGAACAGTTAACCATCAGTCTTAGTTCTCAGACCAGGCAGGTTGACTCTGATTGGTGAGGGTATTGCTGTGGGAATAAAGCAGAGATTGTCAGTTTCCACAACCCCAACTTCTCCCAATGAAAGACGTACAATGCATGTACAAATTCCTGTTATCTACATAAACCAGGGCTCCATGTGTTAATATATGTAACTTCCAGCGCACAAAAACGAATCATACTGTGAGTTCAACTGTAATTCTTGGCACAATCTGGACTTTTTAATAAATGTTGTACAACAGGTAAATCATATCTAATGTTGGACATTGTTCACTGCGCTTGCAAACAGGTGCAGTTTGAACACCATCAAGACAGTGCCCACCCCGAATGGTCGCCAGGATTATTGACACAGCCTGCCTGTTGTTGGGATAGCAGTGCAAAATAAAGCTGAAGCATTCGCAACACTCTTCAGCTAGAAGTGCCTAGTGGATGATCTATCTCGGCCTCTTTCAGTGGTCCCCAGCACCACAGATGCCAGTCTTCAGCCAACTCGATTCACTGCACATGATACCAAGAAACAGCTAAAAACATTGAATACTGCAATGTCCTTGGGCCCTAACAGTATCTTAGGGGAGATGGTGGCAAATTGGTAATGTCTCTGCCCTAGTAATCCAGAGTCCCAGGCTAATGCTCTGAGGACATGAGTTCAAGTCACCATCATGGCAGGTGGTGAAATATGGATTCACTAAAAGAAAATGTTGAATTAAAAGCTGATATTTTTGCCAATGATTGTTGTAAAAACCCATTTTAGTTCACTAATGCTCTTTAGGGAAGGAAATCTAACAACCTTACTCAGTTTGGCCTACATGACTACAGACCCACTTACTGTTAAGTGCCTACAAAAGTGATCGAGAGAGCCAAACAGTTCTAGAATAGGGCAAAAAGTGGCATCCCTGACAGGGCAACAGGCAAACTAGGAAAGAATTTTAAAACCTCCAGCAACAATACTGAAGCCCGACTTGCAGAGCTTGCCTCTGCCCTAGCCAAGCTGGCATCTACGTAACAATGTGGAATATTGCCCAGGTATGTCCTATACATAAAAAAAAGGACATATCCAACCTGGCCAATTACCGCCCCCTCAGTCTACTCTTGATCATCGGTAAAGTGATGGAATGTGTCATCAATAGAGCTATCAAGCAGCACCTGCTCAGTGGTGCCCAGTTTGGGTTCCGCCAGGGCCACTCAGCTCCTGACCTCATTACAACCATGGTTCAAACATGGGCTAAAGCGCTGAACTCAAAAAGTGGGAAAACAAAAGGAAAAATAAGTCGGTATTTATTGCCCTTCCCTAATTGTCTTCAGTAAGGTGGCAAGTCACATTCTTGAAGTGCTGCAGTCCATGTGCTATAGATGCACCCAAAATGCTGGCAGGGAGGGAGTTCCAGATGTGACACAGAAACACTGAAGTTCTTTGTTAGTCACGGGTTTTAGTAATCTCCAGATACAGTCAGTCACAACCCCTCACACTGAAGTAAATTTAAAACAAACCTTTAAAAACCAGGCAGCTTGGTGACAAGGATAATAATGCTTCAGGATAAAATCCTGTGAGAATAACGTATAGTCATTTGAGCTGACAGTGGAGATAGTTCCTGAAGCTAAATTACAACCAGCATTCACTGTTAACTGAAGATAGCGTGAGTCATGACTTTGAAAAACAGCACAATAGCAAGTTTTCACTGCATGTCTTACTCTGCATAATGCCTGAAGATTCATTTCATAAAATTCATCATTGACGCCTACTTGGGAAATGAACCATCTCTCAGACCTCCATCTACCAAGCAAAATGATTTGTAAATTAAAAATGTTCTTCTTGCATGCACAATCAATCTTGACTCAATGTTAGAACTCCCACCAGAGTCAAAAGATTGTGTGTTCACGCCAGCTTCAGAGATTCAAGCACAAAGGTTTGGAATCCTGCAAAGTAACTCACCTCCTGACTCCCCAGAGCTTGTCCAACATCTACAAGGCACAAATCAGGAGTGTGATGGATTACTCCCCACTTGCCTGGATGAGTGCACTGAAGAAGCTTGAGAGCATCCAGGACAAAGCAGCCTGCTTGATTGGCACCACATCCACAAACATTCTCTCCATCCACCATCAACATTCAGTAGCAGCAGTGTGTACTGTGTACAAGATGCACTGCAGAAATTCACCAAAGAGCCTTAGACAGCATCTTCCAAACCACTATTCTGACAATATAAGAAAGAGGGTCAGAGGATTGTCAGAGGAATTACGGCGTCAGCAGAGCTCGTCACACTTCTGGACAACTGTTTAAAGTTTCTTAATAAATACTAAAGTAGGTATAGCTAAAGCCTAACAAATACTCAATAATCTCTCCTGGCCAGAAAAACACAATATAAAACAAACAAAAGCCTTGATACCGAGGCTGTTGACTGCCTGACACTTTGGGTTGAATTTTATAGACATCTGAACGATGTGGACTGTGAGGCGAGATGTGAGGCACAATTTGTGATAAGTACAGTGAGGCCCAGTTCAACATCAAGATCATCCTGCTCCATTTTTTATGTCTTACACAAGCGGCAAGGCGAGATTCTCACTAAGCAACTGCAAAATGCCAATTGATGTGTATCAATGCTTGTTAAACACCTTGCTAACTGTACAATCTACCTCATTATTATTTAGAATCCTATTTTACCAAAGTTGACAGAGAGAGCCCTTGGCAGATTCAGCTCACCGCTTGCTCCAAATGATCTCCATATTTGACACCGGGTACCAACATCTCAGGGCACACTCTGTGAGCACCAGCCACACATACCCCACATCTGTGGACATTGGCATCTGTCATGTTCCAGCCTCTAAGTACCCTTGTGGCACATCTCCAATCCACTCACAACGTACTTCTGCACCTTGGTTGCCCCGGTAACTCTCATTGTAATGCTGCAGCAAGGACACTGTGTACTCCGGGACACACACCCAACTTGTGGACTGGGCCAGGCAGTATCTCCAGGCTTTTCACTCACTGTCAATGCACTGACTCACTCTGAACCTGTCTGGATGTTCGCAGCATCCCTGCCTTGCCTTTTTGTGCTTCACACTCTCAGCCAGAGACACCAAGCTCCTATCACTGCTGCCTTGCCTTGCTGTTTAACACGGACACAAAGGAAGAAGGCTTGTCATTGATCTCAGCAGCCTCAGTCCAGTTAAGGGGTTAGGATTCTGTTAGCACAGCCCTGGACTGACAGTACTTGTCAAGTTTCACAGCAGCTTGTTAAAGATGATGCAGACTCAAGGGATGCCTATGAATTGCGTAAGACCAGTTGTTCTGGAAAGGACACAAGGTAAAATGGGACAGAAATCAGATGTGAGAGACCCATTAGGAGCAGGGCAGCTGGTTACTGAGGCATGTTTAGTAAGAAATGGTGAAGATACTTGGTAGGCCTCATGTCACAACAAAAAAGAACTTGATGCAATTTGGACGTAGACAAACAAAAGGTAAGATTCACCCCATTGTTCCTGTTGCTGCGTATTTTTTAAAATGTTTTCTGCACAGCTTCCCAGTGGGCATATCCAAATTTCAGAAATGTGGACAAGTATTTCCAGAATGTCACTCTGATAAGTGTTGTATATCTTGATTCAAAATGAAAAAGTCTTTTTAAGTCACTTCATATTTCAACATGGCTAATTCATTCAGTAACAAATTTTAAATTACAGATTCAGCGACTTTTTCAGCAATCTCTGTGAATGGAACTCATCATATCCAAGGCCGAAAGACTTAAAATTTCCACGAGCTTTACAAATCCCAAAGAAAGGGAGCGTTTTCGACTATGTCTATCTTAAGAGAACCTTTTCATCATGGTGTACATGGAAAGACCTGATCACTACTGTTGACATTCAGCAGAGTATAAATGTAGGTAGTTATTAAGCAATATATTCAAGGAGAGATGTGATTACTAACGTGTGTAATTGTTCAGGGATGCAGTCATTAGACACTTACAAAAGTGTGTGCTTAGTAAGGGGGTCATTTCCTACGTACATATGTACTAAGGGATGTAATAAAATCAGGTGAGCCCGGTGAAGCTACCAAACAGGACTACTTGTGTGTCAAACAGTACAAAAGCAAGTGATTGACAGAGCTAAGTGATCCCACAACAACTGATCAGATCTAAGCTCCGTAGTCCTGTTACATCCAGTTGTCAATGGTGGTGGATAATTAAACAACTCACTGGAGGAGGAGGCTCCATAAATATCCTCATCCTCAACGTTAGAAGAGGCCAACATAAGTGCAAAAGATAAGGCTGAAGCAGTTACAACAGTCTTCAGCCAGAAGTGCTGAGTGAATGATCCGTCTTGGTCTCCCCCAGAGATCCCAAGCATCACAGACCAACCTTCAGCCAAAGCAATTCACTCCATGTGCTTTCAGGAAATGGCTGGTAGCATTAGTTACTGCAAAGGTTATGGGCCCTGTCAACATTCCAGCAGTAATCCTCAAGACTTGTGTTCCAATTGTTGCCACACCCCCAGCCAAGCTATTCCAGTACACTTATAATACTGGCATCTACCCCAATGATATGGAAAATTGTCCACATACGTTCTGTACACAAAAAGCAGGACAAATCCAACCCGGCCAATTACCCCCCCATCAGTCTCCTCTCGATCATCAGTAAGGTGACGGAAGGTGTCATCAACAGTGCTATCAAGCAGCACCTGCTCAGCAATAACCTGCTCAGTGACGCCCAGTTTGGGTTCCGCCAGGGCCACTCAGCTCCTGACTTCATTACAGCCTTGGTTCAAACATGGGCAAAAGAGCTGAATTCCAGAGGTGAGGCGAGAGTGACAGCCCTTGACATCAAGGCTGCATTCAACCAAGTGTGGCATCAAGGAGCCCCAGCAAAACTGGAATCAATGGGTACCAGGGTAAAACTCTCCACTAGTTGGAGTCATACCTGGTACATAGGAAGCTGGTCGTGGTTGTTGGAGGTCAGTTACCTCAGCTACAGGACATCTCTGCAGGAGTTCCTCAGGGTAATAAGAACAAAGAAAACTTACAGCCCAGGAACAGGCCCTTCGGCCCTCCAAGCCTGTACCGATCCAAATCCACTGTCTAAACCTATCGCCCAATTCCTAAGGATCTGTATCCCTTTGCTCCCCACCTATTCATGCATCTGTCCAGATGCACCTTAAATGAATCTACCGTGCCTGCCTCTACTACCTCTGCTGGCAACGCCTTCCAGGCACCTACCACTCTCTGTGTAAAGTACTTTCCCCGTGTATCCCCCTTAAACTTTTCTCCTCTCACCTTGAACGCGTGACCCCTCATTATTGAATGCCTCACCCTGGGAAAAAGCTTATCTCTATCAACCCTGTCTATACCCTTCATGATTTTGAAGACCTCAATCAGGTCCCCCCTCAATCTCCTTTTTTCTAATGAAAACAATCCTAACCTACTCAACCTCTCTTCATAGCTAGCACCTTCCAAAGATAAGGCTGTGAATTGAAATAATGTCCAAGGCCCAACCATCTCCAGCTGCTTCAATGTCCTTTCCTCCAAAGTAAAGTTAGAAAAGAGTATGCTCACAGATGGCGCCTCATTTGCCTGTCCATTGTTGTCAGTCAGTCTAACAAACTCGAAAATATGAGGAAAAGCCTCACTCACTTCTTCTCCAGCCCAACTCAGACGTCACTCATAGCTGAATACTGATTTCTGAGGCAAACTTTGAGAAGAGTATGAAAACCAGAAGTAGACATTTGCAATAAGCAAACTGTGCTGGATCCACGGGTGCTATGTGTTACCACAGATTTTGCAACCCACAGCCTATCTTTGCCAAGAACCCCACCAGGAGGCCTATTTTACCAGAGGTGGCATCCTAAATTGCCAGAAGCACATGTTCCTTAACGGTCTCTCCTTGATGCTGTCAGCTCAGTCAGATACAACTCTGGAGCGTCCCAGCCAGCAAAAGGGAAGTGAAAAATCTTGCTTGAGGCAGGGACTCGAGTGAGTTTTCATCAATCAGCAACTCATCCACTTAATAGGAGGAGTAAGGTGGCTCAGTGGTTAGCACTACTGCCTCACAGCACCAGGGACCTGGGTTCAATTCCATCCTTGGGCAACTGACTGTCTGAATTTGTAAATTCACCCCATGTCTGTGTGGGTTTCCTCCTGCATGCTCTGGTTCCCTCCCACAGTCTAAAGATGTGCGAGTTATGTGGATTGGCCACACTAAATTGTTGATAGTGTTCAGGGATATGTAGGTTGAGTGTGTTAACAATGGGAAATTTAGGGTTTTAGGGGGTTGGGTCAGTATGGGCTTGTTGGGCTGAATAGCCTGTTTCCACACTATAGGGATTCTATTCTGTAGATATTGAGGCTGACAGTTCAGCTGCAAAATTGCCATGATAGGCAAAATATAGATTATAAGTCATGTTTAATTCTCCTACAGCCAATCAATCTTACTCCTTCTGTATCTCCAAACCTTCCTGCTTCTTGTGAAGGATGAGTTATGATTCTTTAATTGACACTAAATATAATTAAATCAAATTGTTGAAAGGATGATTGTTTTTGTTATATCACACCCGACAGTAATTAATCACTATATTGTTCAGCTGGTATCTGGATTATTGATAGTTACAGTACAGTTTATGGTAAAGCTTCGTGACAGTTCTGAATAACAGGTTCTGAGTGAATATTGTTACAATTTATAAGTAAGGTATTGTCAAGTTGGAATGATCTCAGTGTCGGTGTGTGTTCTTTTGCATGTCGCATTGTTCTTGATGGACATCCTGGGCTGTGCACTGGATTCACCCTTTACCCATCCAGACCAATGATCAAGACATTCGGGTAGGTCAAAACCACTAGTGACATTTGGGAGCCATGGTAGACACTATATGTCAGTCGCTGCTATTTTGCTGATGATTAGACTTATTAGAAACAGTGGAAATATTAAGCCCTGCTATTGAATATGTCCTCTCCTTTAATGCTGACAGACTCCACTGACCTGAGAAACTGCACCAATTCAAATATTAAATCAGTCCTCACTGTGCTAACTCTGTTCTGAAACTCCACCATTCTGAGTCACCCCATGGAAACAAGTCATCGAATATCTCGTTCAGTTCCACCACAGTTAGAGTTTGAAGTAGCTAGAGCTAAGGATTTGAAAATGGAATCTAGCCATTTTCATAGCAGTCTCCTCACTGAATACATATTCGAGTCCTTTGTACTTTGCTGATAGCTTGAAATTGCAGCAGAGTAAAATGAGAAGTGTCACTTGAATGAAATTGCTGTGGGAAGGTTCAGCGAGTGTTTGATTTTGACATTCAAACAAACCCAAGAATGAACTATAATTGTCCAGTTCAAGATCCAAGAATCATAATCTTCATTATAGCCCAACGTAAGCAGCAGGGGCAAAGCCACGGAGGGAGTTTGAAACAAGCATGAGAATTTTGAAATGAAAGCATCGGACCTGAGTTGAGAGGGTTTCAGCAGCAAATTGAACTGAGACAAAGGCAAAGCTGGTGAGAGTTCCAGAGGTCAGAATAGATAGTCTTCATGATAGTGCGAAAAGGAGGTTCAAAGCTCATCTTGGGGTCAAATGCTTCACTGCAGAATGAAATCTATAGCATGGGATGAGGAAGTTCAGCTATCATATCTTTACTGCCTAATAAACTTGTTCATTTGACTTCTTGAATATCTTAGGCTTTCTCCTCCCTCAGTGACCAAATTATTGGTGAAACTAGCTTGATCACTTCCTCAACTGTGTTACCTGAAGATTAATTCTCATTTAATGTTGTGTCATTTACTGTTCTTGCAGAACCTTCTTTGAAGGATCAGACCTTTTGTCTGATTTTCCTAATCACCTGAAGCTATATTGGCAGCCTTGAATTTGGAGTCAATAGTTGTTCACTGTGCTATGTGGCAAACTGACAAAGGAAAATGATGAGATCTTTGATATGGCATTCTCAGGTTACCATAGAATTTACAGTATAGAAAGAGGCCCTTTGACCCATCATGTCTGTACTGGCTCCAGAAAGAGCAACCCAGCTAGTCCCACTGTCCAGCCCTGTCCCCATGGCCACCTAAATTCATCACTTTCAAATATATATATCCAGCTGTCTTTTGAAATCTGCTATGGAATCCGCCTCCACCATTCTCCCAGGCAGTTCTTTCCAAATCCTAACAACTGTCTGAGTAAAGAAGTTTCTCATCATCTCACTCCTCACTCTCTTGCTGACAATCTTTGAATTGTGACCCTTAGTTACTGACATACCAACTGGTGGAAACAGAATAATCGACAAAGTGTCTAAAATTCGACTTCCGAGAGCTCTTCCGAATGCACCCGAATTCGAAATTGCAGTGCATACCACTTGGAACCGCTTTTCGGACACTTCTCAAAGTGGTCCCGCGACGCCATTTTGTTCTAAAAATCGTGTTGACAGAATACCCTTCTTTACCCTGTCAAAATTGTTCATAATTTTGAACATCTCAATAAGGTCACCGCTTAATCTTCTCTGCCCCAGGGAGAATAAGGCCAATCTCTTTAATCTTTCCTTATATGTAAAATCCCTCATTCCTGGCATCATTCTAGTAAATCTCCTTTGCACTGTCTCCAGGGCTTTAACATCCTTCCTTAAATAAGGTGCTCAGAACTGAATACAATACTTTAAATGTGGTCTAGCCAATGATTTGTGGAGGTGTAGCATCACTTCCTTGCTTTTATACTCTATGCTTCTATTTAAAAACCCGAAGATCCTGTAAATCTTCCTAACAATTGTTTCAATTTGCCAGGTCATCTTCAGAGAATTATATACATGAACCTCAAGGTTCTTCTGCTCCTGTATTCTCCTCAAAGTTGTACCATTGAGCCTGTATTGTCTCTCCATGTTTCTTCTACAAAATACATTACCTCACATTTCTCTGCATTGAAATTCATCTGCTGGGTGTCTGGCCATTTGGCCAACTTGCCAATGCCCTCTGAAGTTACTCAGCGACATCCTCACAGTTCACTATTTTCCCTAGCTTAGTATCATCTGTAAATTTAGAGATTTTACTCTCAACACCCATCTCCAAATCATTCACATAAAATCAGAAAAAGCAAGGATCCAAACACCAATCTCTGGGGAACAGTAATTTCGACTCGTCTCCAATCTGAGAAATGCCCATCTATGCTTACCCTCTGTTTCCTGTCCTTTAGCCAACTTCTAATCTGTGCTGCCAAGGACCCATCAATCCCAAACATTTATGATTTGCTAACCAACCTGACATAAGGCACCGCATCAATTGCTTTCTGAAAGTCCACATATACAACATCTACAGCATTACCCTCATCCACTGCCTGTGTCACCTCGTCAAACACCTCAATCAAATCAGTCAGACATGACCTGCCCATGAAAAAGGCGTATCAACCTTATTATGGTTTCCATCAATTTACCCATTATTGATGTTAAGCTGACAGGTCTGTAGTATTCTGGGTTATCCTTTGTCCCCTTCTTAAACAGTGGTGTCACATTTACAATCTTCCAGTCCCCCAGGGCTAATCCTGTGTTCTGGGAAACCTACAAAATCTCTGTCAATGGCTTGACAATTTGCTCCCTTACTTCTCTCAGCAATCTATGAGGGATCCCATCTAGGTCTGACAACTTGTCTACCTGGAGTGCTGCTAGCCTTTTTAACATCCCTTCTTTGTCTACATCCACACTTTCAACTGGGCCATTATCACCATCTTCAAATTTGATGAAGACAGAAGCAAAGTACTCAATTAGTACCTCTGCTGGATCCTTAGCTTCAGTTAGCAGTGTATCCTTATGGGCTCCACTTTATCCTTCCCTAATCGTTTACCATTAACACGTTTGAAAAACATTTTACTATTTGTTCTAACACAGCCATGCCATCCTTTCTTCATGTTTCCTCTTAGCCTTCCTTATTCCAGCCTTCCTGCAGTTGAGATACTCTTCCTGATTTCTATTGCTATTATTTTCCTGGTATGCATCATATGCCTCCTTTTTCTTCCTTATTTTTCATCGATATCCTTAGTCGTCCAGGGTACTCTTCCATGGCAAAGCTAAACCTCTCAAGGCTAATGCCAACAGATGGTCTGCACAACAAAAGGCTTTACCTGCATCACAGACATAACGTGTTGAGCTCCAACAAGAATGTTGTAACCTCGAAATCCTTTACTCAACCCAAAGCCATGGGGGTCATTGTGGAACCCATTACTAACCTTAACCCACTACTAACCTTAACCAACTACTAACCTTAGGCCATTACGAACCTTAACCCATTATTAACCTTAACCCATTATTCCCTGTGAAACAGTCAACCACAGGATCACAATTTGTCACAGAATTGTACAATGATGTGCAGTACAATAAGCTGCAACCTTCACTCATGGCAGATATTGACTCAACCTTACATAAAATAGCCTAACGGAAACATATCACTGCAACAAAACTGACCAGCACCCCTGTTACAGTTTCTGATGGGAAGACAATAAGTACTTACCAAATGTGGCAGTCAAACTGTTATGGTTCATTCCTCGTGATTAATCAGAATTGTCACAAAATCTTGGACTCTGAGTAGCAGGTGTAAGTAAATGAATCATCTTGTAGATCAAATGTTTATTGTTTGTTCTGTAATGAAGGTCCTGAGGAACAGGATCAAGAACTGGGTAGTTGTAAACAGGTCAGAGCTGTAACATCTAAAGGCCAACATCCCAGGGTGGTTACCCAGGTGACCATTATTCCAGAAGGGTCCAGTGAATGAGGCATGTGACAATTGTGGAAAGTACAGGAAAAGCGACTGTCATGTTAAATATTGGTTGCACGTTGAGGAAATTACTTCCTTGGCTGGCAGAAGTGGAGAATAAGAAAATGCATTATCTTCCAAACCCACAGCAATTTTCATCTAGAAAGACAGGGGAAGCAGATACATGGGAATACCACCACCTGCAAGTTCCCCTCTAAGCCGCTCACCGCCCTGACTTGGAAATATATCACCATTCCTTCACTGTCGCTGTGTCAGATTCCTGGAATTCCCTCCCTATCGGCATTGTGGGTCAACCCACAGCAGGAGGACTGCAGTGGTTCAAGAAGGCAGCTCACCACCACCTTCTCAAGGGCAACTAGGGATGGACAAGAAATGCTGACCTAGCAGCGCTGAGCCCTGCCGAGTGTTCACCATCCCCCCAGACCTCCCCCTTACTGAGGACGAACGGTCAGTCCTCAGTAAAGGGCTCACCTTTGTCCCCCTCCACCCGCATATCAATGAATACCGCTCACGCTTGGATATTGAGCAGTTTTTCCGCCGCCTCCGCCTCCACGCTTACTTCTCCAACCGCGAATCTAACCCTCCCTCTACTGACCCCTTCTCCCGCCTCCAACACAAGCCCTCGTCCTGGACACCACCCCAAGGCCTCCTACCCTCCCTCGACCTCTTCACCTCCAACTGCCGTCGAGACATCAATCGCCTCAACCTCTCTAGCCCTCTCAAACACTCCAACCTCTCCCCCGCAGAACGTGCAGCCCTCCACTCCCTCCGCTCCAATCCCAACCTCACCATAAAACCCGCGGACAAGGGAGGCGCAGTCGTAGCACTGACCTCTACATCGCTGAGGCCAGGCGCAAACTCTCCGACACCTCTTCCTACCGCCCCCTGGATCATGACCCCACCCCCGAGCACCAAACCATCACCTCCCAAACCATCCACAACCTCATCACCTCAGGTGACCTCCCACCCACCGCCGCCAACCTCATCGTTCCCCAACCCCGCACCGCCCGCTTCTATCTCCTCCCCAAAATCCACAAACCTGAATGCCCTGGTCGACCCATTGTCTCCGCCTGCTCCTGCCCCACCGAACTCATCTCCACCTACCTAGACTCCATTTTCACCCCCTTGGTCCAGGAACTCCCTACCAACGTCCGTGACACCACCCACGCCCTCCACCTCCTCCAGAACTTCCAATTCCCAGGTCCCCAACACCTCATTTTTACTATGGACGTCCAGTCCCTATATACCTGTATTCCCCATGCTGATGGCCTAAAGGCCCTCCGCTTCTTCCTGTCCCACAGAACGGACCAATCCCCCTCCACCGACACCCTCATCCGCCTAGCCGAACTCGTCCTCACCCTCAACAACTTTTCTTTCAATTCCTCCCACTTCCTACAGACAAAGGGTGTGGCCATGGGTACCCGCATGGGCCCAAGCTATGCCTGTCTCTTTGTAGGTTATGTGGAACAATCCCTCTTCCGTACCTACACTGGCCCTAAACCCCACCTCTTCCTCCGTTACATTGATGACTGCATCGGCGCCGCCTCGTGCTCCCACGAGGAGCTCGAACAGTTCATCCAATTCACCAACACTTTCCACCCCAACCTGAAGTTCACCTGGACCATCTCTAACACTTCTCTCTCCTTCCTGGACCTCTCTGTCTCCATCTCGGGCAACCACCTAGAGACAGATGTCCACTTCAAGCCCACTGACTCCCACAGCTACCTGGAATACACCTCCTCCCACCCACCCTCCTGCAAAAATGCCATCCCCTATTCCCAATTCCTTTGCATCCGCCGCATCTGCTCCCAGGATGAGACATTCCAATCCCGCACATCTCAAATGTCCTCATTCTTCAAGGACCGCAACTTCCCCCCCACAGTGGTCAAGAACGCCCTCGACCGTGTCTCCCGCATTTCCCGGAACACATCCCTCACGCCCCGTCCCCGCAATAATAATCAAAAAAGAATCCCCCTCGTCCTCACATACCACCCCACCAACCTCCGGATCCAACGCATCATCCTCCGACACTTCCGCCATCTACAGTCAGACCCCACCACCAAAGACATCTTTCCCTCCCCACCCTTATCTGCCTTCCGGAGGGACCACTCCCTCCACGACTCCCTTGTCCGCTCCACACTCCCCTCCAGCCCCACCACACCCGGCACTTTTCCTTGTAACCGCAGGAAGTGCTACACCCGCCCCCACACCTCCTCCCTCACCCCAATCCCAGGCGCCAAGAAGACTTTCCACATCAGGCAGAGGTTCACCTGCACATCTGCCAATGTGGTATACTGCATCCGCTGTACCCGTTGTGGCTTCCTCTACATCGGGGAAACCAAGCGGAGGCTTGGGGACCGCTTTGCAGAACACCTGCGCTCAGTTCGCAACAAACAACTGCACCTCCCAGTCGCGAACCATTTCAACTCCCCCTCCCATTCCTCAGATGACATGTCCATCCTTGGCCTCCTACAATGCCACAGTGATGCCACCCGAAGGCTGCAGGAACAGCAAATCATATTCAGCCTGGGAACCCTGCAGCCCAATGGCATCAATGTGGATTTCACAAGCTTCAAAATCTCCCCTCCCCCAACCGCATCCCAAAACCAGCCCAGCTCATCTCCACCTCCCTAACCTGTTTTTCCTCTCACCCCAAGCCACACCCCCATCTCCTATCTACTAACATCATCCCGCCCCCTTGACCTGTCCGTCCTCCCTGGACTGACCTATCTCCTCCCTACCCCCCTACCTACACTCACCTTTACTGGCTCCATCCCCGCCTCTTCGACCTGTCTGCCTCCTCTCCACCTATCCTCTCCTCTATCCATCCTCTATCCGCCTCCCCCTCTCTCCCTATTTATTTCAGAACCCTCTTCCCCTCCCCCATTTCTGATGAAGGGTTTAGGCCCGAAACGTCAAGTTTTCCTGCTCCTCTGATGCTGCTCGACCTGCTGTGTTCATCCAGCCCCATGCTTGTTATCTCGGATTCTCCAGCATCTGCAGTACCTTTTATCTCTGACCTAGCCTATGTTGTCCACATCCTGTGAAAGAATGAAAGAAAGCTATAGGAATTTGTATGGAAAGGTTTGTGCAGATAGGACTTGAAGTTAAATTAACAAGAGAGGTATGACAAAGGGAATTGGATTGTTGCAGAGAATTGAACCCATTTTGAGGTACCAGATAAAACTTAACCAGCTTCACCACAATGGTCGATTCATTCTGAAAAGTGCTGGTACAGATAGAATAAAAGGTTAAAGTGAAGCTAGTAGCTGGGGGTTTTGAAATAATGACTAGTTAATACAAATGTTACAATAGACTCTCTCACAGCTAGAAAAATAATTTAGATTTCTGTTTTTTGGTCGCACATTCATCAGAGTGCAGATCACATTTTTGCAAACCAATACTTTTCAAAACTGGATAAGGAGGCAGAAGCTGCAAAAAGAAAATTTTCAAAATTAAATTAATATACCTATGACCTCAATGATGCTTCCAGCAGGTAGGTTTTTTTTGGATGGGATCTGTTTTACTAAAAACAGTTCGTGCTCCACTAAATACTGATCCCACAATGTTTTATTTGTATCAGAAGAGAAAACCTTCAAGCTCCTTCAAGATACAGATTGACTATTTCTTATCAGTGGTGCTGTGGAATTTGAGAACTGTGTTCCTAAAATGACCAGAGTGGAATTTCAAAATCGGAGTCAGGCTTTTGGTGCTTTTAAGCATATTGTTTAGCTGTTAAGCAGAAAGGTCTGGAATGACTTTATATTGACAATCCTATAACAAGACAGCTACTCCAATTCTGGTTAATCAAGTGAGATAACCTCTTTAAGGCCCATGGGGAATCAGTCATTAATTTAGCAATGGAGATTGTCAATTATGAGTTCCCTTGGTTATGGTCAATAGCATGTTCAGCTTGATCTCATCACCTTTACAAAGTAGACCCAAGGATCAGTCTGCAGAATTGTCTTTCCCAGGTTGAGGACTAGTTTATGTACACCGTGAGTAGTGGCTGTATTTTGGTGTTCAAAAACACATGATGTCCCTTTCCAGTGGGTTTCCTGAGCTATTACAATAGGGTAGGTCCTCACCCAGATCCCATGAAACAAGCAAGAGATAAACAAAATCCACAACAGGCACATTTCAGTTTCTGTTCTTCCTCAGTAACAAGCTATTTCTATTTACTAATATCATCTTAAATTTGTATTTGCATTGTCCCAGCAGCTGAATGACATAACTGTCAGCACCACGGAGGCAGCGATGCAGACGTATTTTCTTGAGAGGTTGTTGCTGCACGATAAGCCATTGCTGTTTGTAGGACCCACAGGCACTGGCAAGACAGCTATCACCAACAGCTTCCTGCGAAACCTCCCGACCCAGAAATATACCGTGTGCCAAATCACTTTCTCAGCACAGACTACAGCCAATCAAGCCCAGGAGATCATCCTCACACAGCAAGAAAAGTACGCATACATAATTGGTCATAAATACTCATCAGATAATTATTTTGTAGTGGGAATAAGATTTTATTTTACAGACCATGAAATTGAAGGAATCCAATCTGTGGAGGGGCCAATGCTTTTGCCAGGAGCTGTTTTGTAAAGGAGTCATTTGGGTTGAACTTTGCTGCTTTAATATCTTCAATTCAAAAGCAAAGCTACAACTGGATGAAGGAACAAATTCACAAATGGTGTCCAAGCCAGTTTGAAAGCAGGCAAGCTGCCCAGTCACTTTGGAAAGGCTGATAGCTCACAAAGGGCGATGAGTATAGATTGGTGGATAAAGTAAAGAAACAAGAAGACATGAGACAGTGCCAAGCAACCAGTGTGATAAAACACATGTGGCCCCGTGGCTATTCTGCAGTGATAACCCCCATGTTTATTCCAGAGAGACGGACACAGTGAACAGCAACAGGGGTAAACTCCTGCCTCCAACTCCCCTACCCCTCTTAATCCTCAATGATTTCCTGAAATGTCCATCCACCTCTCAGTTCTGCCCTCACGGTACAGAAACTGATCCAATTGAATGATTCACCACTCCCTTTCCCAAAACGAAAATTAGAAATTGTTCAATTTGTCTTGAATTCTCCAATAACGTCTCTCCCTGGGTTACTCCCCAAGCAGAGTCTTGGGCATTAATCTTCAAATCATAGACAATTCTGGCTTATCCCAAAGGATTGGCAAATGTGAAAACGGGGAAGGTCGTTGCTGAGTAAATTTCTGAAGGGGTCGTGTCACTGCCCTGGAACAGTCCATTTCCATTTTCCAACTTGCTGCATTTAATGGTTGCTAATTCCTCAACAGCTGTCACAGTGCTGGGAATACTGGGTCACTCCAATTCAACAATGCTGAAGCTAATTGAAGTGGGAAGAGAAAGCAAGAGAGTAAGAGTGAATTTAAGGGACAGAGTGTGAAAGAGTGAGAAGGAGAGAGAGTTTCTTATGTCCGATATGTGGCCACTGTACAAAATGTAGCTACTTTATAATTCTGTATGGTTGTAGATCATCTGAATGTAGAAACCAATTGAATGATGACCATCAATATCATTGTACTAAACAGGAGGAGAAAAGTTATCTGTGGGACCCAGCAAGGGAAAAGAGTTTGTGTTTTTGTTGATGACCTCAACATGCCAGCAAAGGAAAAATATGGAGCCCAGCCTCCAGTGGAACTACTTCGTCAGTGGATAGACCATGGCTACTGGTTTGACAGGTAAGCGCTCTGCTATGCCATATCCCTGGCGAAACAACGCAACCATGTTCCACAGTGCAGGAGACTTGCTTTAGATAAAAATCACAGCTTGCTTATCTTAAAGATTCTGAAGCAAATTTTATTTTATTGCTTCTGTAGTTTAGGAAGCCAAAGCAACGAGTTTGAAGGAAGACTCCTAAACCCATTCTGTTCATTCTGCCCTCACTCAGGTAAACCCTTTCAGTCATGTACATAAGAGAACCCATTGTCAATAGTACAACATTGCTGGTGACTTAGTCACACCATCAGGGGGTCTTTAAAATTAGTTTGTAGTCTGGTTCATTCCCCATTACCAGCTCGACTTGTGAAATGGAGAAAGGGATGTTAAAAAAATTTGGTCCTTCACTTCATTACAACGGAATGAGTTTCAGAAGCAGTGCTATTGGGGCAGCCCTTATTAAGGAGTCCAATGTAAATACATTTCAGTCCATGAAGGTCTCTGATACAAAATCAAATGAAGGAAATTGAAAATTGATAGTCTATAATTTGACTGTTATCATGAAATGTCCCCATCACAAAAGAACAGACATGAATGGTGGTAGCAAGGTGTGGGGCTGGATGAACACAGCAGGCCAAGCAGCATCATAGGAGCAGGAAAGCTTGACGTTTCAGGCCTAGACCCTTCATCAGAAATGGGGGAGGGGAAGAGGGTTCTGAAATAAGTAGGGAGAGAGGGGGAGGCGGATAGAAGATGGATAGAGGAGAGGATAGGTGAAGAGGAGGCAGACAAGTCGAAGAGGCAGGGATGGAGCCGGTAAAGGTGAGTGTAGGTGGGGGGGGTAGGGAGGAGATAGGTCAGTCCAGGGAGGACGGACAGGTCAAGGGGGCGGA
>JAHRHZ010000134.1:1176440-1187559 GCA_024137785.1 Ginglymostoma cirratum
GGGGGGGAGTTGAAATGGTTCGCGACTGGGAGGTGCAGTTGTTTGTTGCGAACTGAGTGCAGGTGTTCTGCAAAGCGGTCCCCAAGCCTCCGCTTGGTTTCCCCGATGTAGAGGAAGCCACAACGGGTACAGCGGATGCAGTATACCACATTGGCAGATGTGCAGGTGAACATCTGCCTGATGTGGAAAGTCTTTTTGGGGCCTGGGATTGGGGTGAGGGAGGAGGTGTGGGGGCAGGTGTAGCACTTCCTGCGGTTGCAGGGAAAAGTGTCGGGTGTGGTGGGGCTGGAGGGGAGTGTGGAGCGGACAAGGGAGTCGTGGAGGGAGTGGTGCCTCCGGAAAGTAGATGAGGGTGGGGAGGGAAAAATGTCCTTGGTGGTGGGGTCAGATTGCAGATGGCGGAAGTGTCAGAGGATGATGCGTTGGATCCGGAGG
The DNA here is from genome assembly GCA_024137785.1 of Ginglymostoma cirratum. Classification (NCBI taxonomy): domain Eukaryota; kingdom Metazoa; phylum Chordata; class Chondrichthyes; order Orectolobiformes; family Ginglymostomatidae; genus Ginglymostoma; species Ginglymostoma cirratum. Next base: position 1,176,876 of record JAHRHZ010000134.1, read on the forward strand.
TTGGTGGGGTGGTACGTGAGGACGATATTTCTTCCTTGTGTTTACAGTTGTTATTCTATTAGAATGTCAATTTGAGTTAATTGGTGGCATGGTGACTCAGTGGTTAGCACTGCTGCCTCACAGTGCCAGGGACCCGGGTTTGATTCCAACCCCGGATGACTGTCTGTGTGGAATTTGCATGTTCTTCCTGAGTCTGTGTGAGTTTCCTCTGATTGCTCTGGTTTGCTCCCACATCCAAAGATGTGCAGGTTAAGTTGATTGGCCATGCTAAATTGTCTATCGTATCCAGGGATGTTTAAATTGGGTGGATTAGCCATGGGAAATGCAGGGTTACATGGATTGGGTGGGATGCTCTTTGGAGGTTTGGTATAAACCCAGTGAGCTGAACAGTCTCTTTCTGCACTGTATGGAATATATGAATGTAAAATTTCGTTCAACACACATTCCATATTCAGTATATTCATCCTAACCGGGCTTTAAAACTCATTTTAGTGTAGGCAACCAGATTCCGGGTCTTTTGCAGATTTGATCTCTGGATGTTGGTGGGCGGTAATCTGATATTCACCTCCTATGCAGTGGCTGGATTTGGATCCTGTCCGTCACTCTCATTGAACTTTACATCAACCTGAACAAACAGGTTGTGGTTTGCAGTGTAGTTCTGTTGCTTTGATCTTCCACTGGGTCACTCTGTTTTAACTCATTGATATACTCACTGCTGGAATCTACAGTGGGGTATGATCCCTTCCATTTTCCCTATGTATTGGGAACGGGCTTTTCCGAGGCCTGTTCCATATTCCCTGGAAGACCACTGCCCTCAGGTGGATAGAACACAGAACAGTACAGCACAAGAACAGGCCATTCAGCCCACCATGTACGTGCCTGACCATGATGCCATTCTAAACTTATCCCATCTTCCTGCACATGCTCTGTGTCACTTTATTCCCTGTCTATTCATGTGTCTGTCTAAATGCCGCTTAAATGTTGCTATCATATCTGCTTCTGTCAGTTCCCCGGTAGTGTGTTCTAGACACCCATCACCCTCTATGTCAAAAACTTTCCTCACATATCTCATTTAAACTGTTCCCCTCTCACCTTAAACCTATGCCCCCTAGTATTTGACATTTCCACCCTGGGAAAACTCCAACTATCCACCCTATCTATGCCTCTCATGATCCTATATACTCCTATCAGGTTGCCCCTCAGTCTCTGATGGTCTAGCGATATTCAGCTTCTGCCATACTCTTCTGTGGCTCTTCCACTCAGTGAGGTTTGACCCTCATTTTCTCCAGGCTTGATTGACAACTCCTTGTGTTCTCTTTTAAATTTACTCCAGAGGTATTAGTTAACCAGATCTCTGTTAACAAAATAAAATCTACTTTGACATGGCAAACTTGAACTGTACCCACTGCCAAAAACCCTAAAACAAGTTATTTATGTAAACTTTAACCAGTGACACCTCTATGCTCCTCCCTACGACCCCTTTTTTTATGAGCACCCTGGAATTTAACTGAATTGCTGGTAAAAACATCACCTTAACAGACACGTGAAAATTGGAATTGGAGAAATATGTTTTTTATACCTGATTCAGTTTCTGATTTCAATGTGTTTGGATAAATTTTTAATTTATTCCACAATGATTTCTTGAACTGGCCTCAATCTGTGGTCAGGTGATCACTACAGCCAGTTTAGATCCATGTTTTGTCCATTTTTAAACCTGTTATTTGGTCCATGAAAAGTCTCTGGTATTAAAATCCCCTGGTATGGAGAGATTGTTAAATGAGCAAAGGCTAAAAAGGCTGAAACTCTATTAGAAGAATGAGAGGTGATCTCATTGAAACATATCAGATTCTTAAAGGGCTTGGCAGGATGAATACGGAAAGGATGTTTCCTCTCATGGGGGAGTCCAGGACCTGAGGGCATAATCTCTGAGTTAAGGGGCACTAATTTAAGACTGAGCTAAGGAGGAATTTCTTCTGTCAGAGGGTTGTGAGTCCTTGGAGCTCCTTGCCATAGACAGCTGTGGGGGCAGAGTCCTTGTGTACATGTAAGGCTGAGGCAGACAGATTCTTAATCAATAGGGGAATCAAATGGTACATTGAAAAGGTAGGACAATGGATATCAGTAATGTTGAATTAGCCATGATCCCATTGAATGGTGGAGCAGGCTTGAAGGGCCGAATGGCCTGTTCTGCTCCCATTTATTGAGGTCTTACGGTATTAAAATCAGTTAAAGGTGGTTGAAAATTGCAATACACAATTTTACCACTGTTGTGACAAATGTCATGACTCAATTTACCAAATTAAAATCATTAATAATCTCAAATATTCATCAAAGTATCAACTGATTCTGGGCTTAAATTCTGCTTCAATAATGATGATCAATGAAGTAGATCAGACAGCAGTATACAAACATATACAGGCTCTGTCTGATTGGTCAGGCCTGCTAAGCCTTGTTGCAGCTTGAGATAAAGCTGAAAATTCTATTACTGTATTTACTGGTCTGGTCAGGGACAGGAATCTGCCAGATAAACATATGTCTTATTTCAGTTCTAAGATGAGGGTCTTAGTCTAACTTGTGACCAATTGCGACCAGCTACCTACTCAGTTTACCCGAGGGGTTATTGATGATCAGAAAGATCGAATCTTTACTACAGCGTGTGAGAAAACAGCTGAAAATTCTTTTCATCCACTGCTATGTTTCTTTTCTACTTTCTGTCTCTCCCTCATCTCACCTCTTTCTTTCAGTCTTTCTCTTTCTGAAAATAAGGTTCAATTTGAGCAGTGGTGCAAAGTTGGAGAGAATGGATTATTGTGCTGCCAACCAGTCTCCCTCTCTTGCTTAAAACGAATAATTTTCATTTTCTTCTCATACTCTGTGATAGAGTGAAAACCAACTTTAACTAAATCAGTGCCATTTGCAGTGATTGTAACAAGGTCAGCCAGGTGGACCTCATAGAATATGAGTTCCCTGATTGGGATGTTAACCTGGTCCAATCAGGGAGCCCTGGCTGACAGGTATAAACAGGAGTGTCAGAGATTCTGCTCATTCTGAGAGCTGGCTCTGAGAGAGCTGGATCAGTGTCAAGGACTCTCCAAGTGTAAATAAAAGGTGACTTGGTGATGGGATACCGGCCTCTGTGGAGTTATTTCACTAATGACTCATGTCCCTGTACAGACCAGTTAAACACAATATGAGAATGAAGGGTCTGGGCCCGAAACGTCGAGTTTTCCTGCTCCTGTGGTGCTGCTTGGCCTGCTGTGTTCATCCAGCCCCATGCTTGTTATCTCGGATTCTCCAGCATCTGCAGTACCTTTTATCTCTGATACAATATGAGAATTCTCAGCTTTGGGGAAAGTTGGAATAATACATTATGTTTTATATTTATCTAGGACAGGAAGAGAAGGACAACATTCAGCCCTTTGGGTCTGCTCTGCCATTGAATTAGACCATGTTTTTCTGTACATCAACTGCATTTATCCAACATTGTCCCTTATCAGTTCATGGCCTCATCTGATAATGATCTATTAATCTCTTCCTGAATTTGTCGATTGACCTGCAGTCCCAACAACTTTTCTTGGGGGAAGAGGTTCAGATTTCTACTCCCTGTAGTACGAAGAACTGCATAAGACTTCAAAAGTCCAATCATCTTCAGCTGCTTCATCAATGATATTCCCTCCGTTATAAAGATCAGAAATGGGGATGTTCACTAACGGTTGCACAATGTTCATGACTCCTCAGATACTGAAGTAGTCCATGTTCAAATGTATCATGACCTGGACAGCGTCCAGGCTTAGGCTGACAAATGACAAGTAACATTCATGCCTGACAAATGCCAGGCAATGACATCTCCAATAAGCAAGAATTTAACAACAACCCCTTGAAATTCATTGGTGTTACCATCAATAATCCTCACTATCAACATCCTGGGAGTCACCATTAACCAAAAACTGAACTGGACTAGCCACATAAATACAGTGGCTACAAGAGCAGTTCAGAGGCTTAGAATCCTGCCATAGGTAACTCACCTCCTGACTCCCCGAAGCCTGTCCATCATCTACAAGGCACAAGTCAGGAGCCTGGTGGATTACTCGCCATTTGCCTGGATGGGTGCAGCCCCAACAACACTCAAGAAATTTGATACCAGGACAAAGCAGCCCGCTTGGTTGGCACCACATCCACAAACATTCACTTCCTCCACCACTGATGCTCAGTCACTGCAATGTGTACTTTCTACAAGATGCACCACAGAAATTCCCCAAGGGTCCTTGGACGACACCTTCCAAACCCATGACCCATTCTAGAAGGAAAAAGGCATCAGACCTGGAAATATATCACCGTTCCTTTAGTGTTGTTGGGTCAAAACTGGAATTCCCTATGGCAGGCGGACTGCAGTGGTTCAAGAAGGCAGCTCACCACCACCTTCTTAAGGGCAACTAGGTACAAGCAATAAATACTGGTACAGACAGTGATGCCCACATCCCACGACAAAATATTTTTAAAAATTCTAAAAGGAGCCCTGGGGATGTAGAGAGGAAGGTATATGCTTTCTAAATAGATGCCTTGAGAACAAAAGCCATGTTAAACCTGCATAAAAAACACTGGTTTGGCCTCAACTGCAGTATTACATCTGGACATTTTAGAATGAAATGAAGAAGTGCAGCAAAGATTCAAGAGAATAGTGTCAGGGAGGAGAAATTTCAGTTATTTAGCGAGATCGGAGAAGTTGGGACTGTTTTCTGTGGAGGAGAGAATGCTGAGAGGTGATTTGACTGAGGTATTCAGCACCATGAGGGGTCCAGACAGAAAATCTATGTGTTGAAGGATGAGAGCCAGTGAACACTAATTTGTGCTTTGAGATTTCCAGCTTCAGTTGCTGTTTTGTGAGGAAGTATTTACAGGTATCAGTTGACTAGCCTGGCTTGAGTTTTATCCACATTTTACTGCACCTGCAACCCCAGAACTGCATAAACACCAGAGGTTTATAAAATCAGGAGGGGCATGGATAAGATAAGGTAAGGGAGTTCATTTTTATCTTTAAGGTGAGAGGTGGATGATTTAAAAGGGACCTTAGGGACAATTTTTTTCACACAGATGGTATTTCATATGTGGAATGAACTGCCAGAGGAAGTGGTAAATGCAAGTATAGTTACAACATTTAAAAGTCATTTGGGCAGATACATGATTAGGAAAAGGTTTCAAGGAATAAGGGCCAAACGCAAGTAAATGTGACTACTTTAGTTCGGGAACCTTGGTTAGCATGGGCAAGTTGGACTGAAGGATCTGTTTCTATGCTGTATGACTCTATGACCTCAGGGGCAGGTGGGATGTGAACCCACATCACTTGGGCCAGAGATAGGGACACTATCACTGCACCACAAGAGTCCCTTTGTTGTTGTATGTTGTGAGAGTGTGCTGCTGTGTCTGAAGTCTGTGTTACTGTGATTACAGGACAGACACGAGCATTCTGCCAGTCCATGACATGTCCATAGTGGCAGCAATGGTGCCCCCTGGAGGTGGCCGACAAGCTGTCACTCCACGCTGCCTCCGGCACTTCAATATTATCGCCATCGACACTTTCAGTGAAGAAACCATGAAGACTATCTTCCAGCCTGTGGTGGACTGGCACTTCAGTAGGGGATTCGATATCTCCTTGAAGAGATACTCCAGGGTAAGAAATGGCTGGAATCTAATCTCACTATAGAGACTGAATCTAAGACTGACCACTGTTTGTCAAGTTTGTGAGGTAGGATTTCATTTCACTTCAGGATCAGGCATCACTGGAAATATTTTAAATTCAGTTCAGAGCAGTCTTTTCCTGAGATCCTTCAGACTCCACATTTCTGCTGTTTAGGGAGCAACTGGATGAGGTGCTAAACTGAGACCCCATCTACTATCCGTGAAATATTCCACAAGCACTGTTTTGAAGAAAGACAGGGGAGTTTCTTGGCCAATATTTATCCCTTGAATCGACATTGAGAAAATCAGAATGCCTGGGTCACCAGCGCCCTGCTGGTTGTGGGATCTTCCTGTGCGCATAATGTCTCTCCTGTTTCCTGCAGCACAATTGCAACAGCACTTCAGGAGGTCTTTGTGAGCTGCAAAGCATTTTGGGATGTCTCAAGGGTTGTGAAAGGTGCTATATAAATGTAGGCCATGTGGAAATTTCTGTTGCTGATGTTGGGTGATTGGGATTCTCTGGAGTTGACATTGTAATGTTGTTCTGAACACAGGTATGAATACCTTTGTGCTTACTATATGTATCTCGGTAGATTCTGGTCTGGGCTACCACAGAGGTGTACATCCAAGCACTGGAAAACTTCCTCCCGACTCCTGCTAAATCACATTACATCTTTAGCCTCCGAGATTTCTCCCGGGTGATTCAGGTAACATAATCTCAGAGAAATTACTACAGAAATGATCCAGGTTACACCTAACAGATGGTTGTGAATTATCCCATTAATCTCAGTGGTGGTCTTTCCTTGCATTTACCCGCGTCTTTATTTCAGGGTTTGCTACTGTTAAAATCAGATTGTGTTCCACAAGGAATCGAAGGGGATCATAAATTAATGAGACTCTGGATCCATGAGGTCTATCGTGTCTTCTGTGATCGATTGGTTGACGCTCAAGACAGAAAGCTATTCTTCCACATTGTGAAGGTTAGTAGAAGTGTCCTTTGGATGATTACCATGGGGATGCCATGCTAACATTACTGGGACAGCGTGGGCTTTCTGGCCCTTTACCTTTGACCCTCAGTTTCTCTGTGCCTTGTCTGACTGAGACAACTTGCTATGTCCTCAGTTGGCGTACTTCCTTTTTCAGCAAATTGTTCTTTGAGAATGTTATTGATCCTATCATTTGCCTCCAGCAGGGTGTTTCACCTGTTACAACATGACTTAGTTATCCCCCATAACATTAGAAACTAGATATTGTGGTATTGAAAATCAAACAGGCACTTATTGCAACTGACTATTACATACAAGCATGGCAGTCCTGAGGTATATCAGTGCCTGGGCTATATGTTAAAATAACAAGGTGTAGAGCTGATGTTAGGTTACAACAGAGAAGCCTGCTTCCAGTTGAGTGCCATGCTTCAAGTGATTCGAGGCAAGATGGATCATAAGACTTTGTAATCTCAGATTACACGCTATAACATTTTATCTGGTGACCTGATTCCATGTTTTAGCTTTGGGTTCATGATAGACTGGTCGGGGAGATCACAAAGTAAATAACTAACTTCATGCTTAGACTTCAAACTAACATCATTCATTATACATTAATAATAATTACTGCTATAAAGTAAAAGGCATCACAATCACTAAAAATCCCAAGTGTCAATATTCTGGAGGTTACTTTTGACCAGAATCTGAACTGGACTAGTCATACAAATGTGGCACGGTGGCTCAGTGGTTAGCACTGCTGCCTCACAGCACCGAGGAGCCGGATTCGATTCCAGCCTCAGGCGACTGTCTGTGTGGAGTTTACACATTCTCCCCATGTCTGCGTGGGTTTCCTCCGGGTGCTCCGGTTTCCTCCCACAGTCCAAAGATGTGCAGGGTAGTTGGATTGGCCATGGTAAATTGCTCATAGTGTTAAGGGATGTGTAGATTAGGGGAATGGGGCTGGATGGGATGCTTTGAGGGTCAGCGTGGACTTGTTGGCCGGAAGGGCCTGTTTCCACACTGTAGGGGTTCTAAGCTTTAAATACAGTGGCTGCAGTATAACAAGCACAGCTCAGAGGCTATAAATCCTACAGCAAGTAACTCATGTTCTGACACACCCCCTTCTCCCCAACAAAACCTGTCCATCATCTACAAGGCCCACGTCAGGAGTGTGATGGAATACTCCCCATTGGCCATGATGGGTGCAGCTCCAACAACACTGAAGGATCTTGATACTATCCATGACAAAGCAGCCCGCTTGATTGGCACCACATCCACAAGCATCCAGTCCTCTACCACTGACACTCAGTAGAAGCAGTATGCACTATCTACAAGATGCATTGCAGAAATTCATCAAAGGTCCTTACACACAGCATCTTCCAAACCCATGACCACTTTTATCTTGAAGGACAATGACAGCAAACATATGAGAACACCACTACCTGCAAGTTCCTGTCCAAGCCATTCACCTTCCTGACTTGGAAGTATATCACTGTCCTTTCAGTGTCACTGGGTCAAAATCGTGGACTTCTCTCCTTAAGGTATTGTGGGTCAACCCACAGCACATGGACTGCAGCGGGTCAAGGAGGCAGATCACCCTCACCTTCTCAAGGGACAAGATAGTTGGGCAATAAACACTGGCCAGCCAGTGATGCCCATGTCCCACGAGTGATTTTTTAAAAAAAATTATTTAAGAAACCAGCCTCTGATCTTATATCCACATTTGTTGAGGAGTCATCTATATTCTTCATGTGTTCAGGTCTGTCTGCTTAGCTGAATCTTCCAGACTAGATAATTCCATCCCCACCCACACTGGTCTATTAATGCTTTGTGATGTGCAGCTCCATGACATCTTCATGAGCTTGCTCCCGGGTCCTGAAGTCCTTACGCAACATACGATATAGTGATGGGCATAATGGTCATTTCCCATACTAACACCCATCACATCAATCACTTCCTGTCCCATATCCTCCCATACCTCCACCTTGCCACATTGACACGTGTGAGCCTGTGCTGGAATGGGAAGAATCACTGGAAAGATAAAGTGAAGGACATGGCAGGCACAGAACCATGTAGCATCTCTCAATGAAGACCTGTGCATCTCTCAGTCAACTGTTCATTATTAGGTGCCAGCTGAGAGATCAGAATGAAGGGGACAGTTTTGTCTAACGGTGAGATTATTGCTGATTTTTCTTTCTTCAATGTCAGAATGTGGTGCAGAAGCAGTTCAAAGAAAAAATCAACAATGTTTTCAACCACATGGTCATTGGCAGAGATCTCAGTGATGATGACATCCGCACCCTGTTCTTTGGTGACTATATGTCACTGAAATCAAACCAAAAGAGAAAGAAGGCATATAATGAAATAACAGATATGAATGAGCTAAAGAACGTAAGTCCCTAATTAATTAAATTAATCACAGCAATAAACACGTTCTTCACATAATGCCAACTGTTTTACAATGACCTGCGGACCTGGATATCCGTTCTTGCCTTTATTCTCCCCAATGTAGACGATTGAACGATATCTGGATGAATTTAATCGGACCAGCAAGGCTCCCATGGACCTGGTGATGTTTAACTTCGTCATTGAACACATCTCACGTATCAGCAGGATTCTCAAACAGCCGAGTGGGCATGCTTTGCTGGTTGGTGAGTCTGAGTGTGATGAAAAATACAATTACAGGAGTCTTTACATTTTTTCATAGCACACACAGCATGGTCGTTACTGTCTGTTTGCCCTGGGGCAGAGATTTGATGATAACTTCCAAAACAGAATTGACTGTGACATGGTTTCTTAGGTGAAATCCCACTGCCTGATATAGCCTGATATGTAACGTATACCACAAAGATCAGCTTCTTGTTGACACAGATGTCTTAACGTTTATGAACAACACTAACTATTTATATTGCTTTAATATCATAGACTTGTACATAATCTGGCTACAGTGCTTGCTAATTTTTGCCATACCCCACATTCACGTAGTTGACTGACTGAACACACTGCACTAACTCCATTGCATTGAGAGAGTGATGTACAGTGAGATAGGTATCGTTACACTGGGATGTCACTTTCTTTTTCTTTATTCATTCATGGGATGAGGGCATCGCTGGCTAGGGCAGCATTTATTGCCCATCCCTAATTGCCCAGAGCGCAGTTAAGTGTCAACCACATTGCTGTGGGTCTGGAGTCACGTGTTGGCTAGACCAGGTAAGAATGGCGGATTTTTTTTCGACAATGGACAATAGATTCACATGTTATTTTGTCATTAAGCTGTCAAGTCTGGGATCTATACAACAATAAAACAGAATGAATATGTACATAGGGAAAATGTTCATGGCTCCGAGAAATTCTCGAAGAACGGCTTGTTTATTGGATGTTACAGGTAAGGCAGCTCCAAGCCCACTATCTGTTTCACTGACCACTGGCAATGTTCTTTAAGAGGCCCTTAAGCAGCACATAGGCTGAAGGTTCCCAATCTGTGGGTCATGACTCCAATGAGGTTGTGAGATGAGATTTTGGGAACCTGTACTCTGTGCTAACAATAGCAGCCATGGAGCTCAGATTGAGACCTCTCTAAACATGCGGGTTATTTCTGTCACATTTCTTGTGTCATTGATGAGTTAGATTAAACAAATAGTGTGGATTCAGTTTTCTGAAGAATCTCAGAGTGGTTTATTTTGCCAGATCACACTACAGTTTGCGGTTATAGACAAGTACAGACACATCCTGACTTTAACATGCTTCTATTTGACTTCATATGGCAGTTGATCATGTAATTTCACCCTGGTCCTTGGCCCAGTTGCATAACTAGATTTTAATTCAATACAACTTGTTACACACACTAGGGTTATCTCCGGGGTTTCCAAAATGAAGATGTTGGCAAGAAGTTATGTCTGCTGGCCAGGGTTGGATGGAGACATAACTGCCTCAGTTGGGGAGTGCCCACACAGTGTCAGAAGGACAATACAGGCGTTCGATAAGGTTCCCCATCGTAAACTAATGGAGAAAGTGAAGTCACATGG
>JAHRHZ010000134.1:1200045-1238393 GCA_024137785.1 Ginglymostoma cirratum
TCGCTGCCGCTCTTCCCGCTTCGAACTGCCGCCGACACCAAAATGAATTCAATTCAGTTTAATTGAAAGTCCTTTGAGGTTTATTTAGCAGCTTAGAATGCAGTTTGCAGTTACAGATAACAATGTATACATCCCACTTCTAGCTTGCTTCTGTTGGACTGCACATGACAGTTGATCATGTGGTTTCAATCGTGATCTTTTGCTCTTTCTCATATCAGCTCTTACAGCAATAACACCCGAATGGGTGTGGCTTGATAGTCTATCCCTGAGGCTTGCTTACTGCTACCACATCGTGTAAAATGGTGGCTCTTCAAACCTTTTCAGGGTAAACTCAACAGTTTTAAACTCCCTGAGTCAAACACCATCTCCACCTTCACGCTAACCTTCCACCACCTCAAATGTTAACTCTGGGGTTACACGACATCTGAGGCATTAAAGTGAGATTACATTCGGAAGAGGTTTGGGAAGAATAGTGGTTCATTAATATGCTCTGTGATCCTAAGGCCATTCATTGATTGAAAATGGGCCCACAATAGAGTAATCTGCCTTACCCACAGGGGGTTAAATTTGTCTACTCTCCTGCCATTTGTACCTTACCAAAAAAAAAACAGGGCGCAAAACAATTTCTGCCCCAATTCTGCTGCTGTGCCTTCAATATGAAAGGTTGTGATGTTTTGAAATGTGTATCTAAAATTATCTTTCTCAAAATGCTCCACTGGCCAATTAATTTTAGAAGGAAAGATGTCTTGTGTGTACCAATGTTCAGTCAAGAGGGGCAGAAGCTAGTCAGGCTTGCAGCTGCTGTAAAACTGCTGTAAAATAGAAGATAGTTTTCTCTGTGAGATTTCCTCACACATAGAAACATGTCAAAGAAACCTTCCTTTTTGCAGGATGCCTCGGTGTTTAGTTGTAGAATGATGGACCAATCATTCATTCACAAACCTGGATTTGTTGTTGGATAATCCTTGCTTGTGTTATCAATGGCAGGGATTGGAGGAAGTGGGAGACAGTCAACCACAAGGCTTACTGCATTCATGGCTGAAACCGAGGTGTTCCAAGTCAGTATTCAGAAAACATACACACTGCCCGAATGGAAGGAAGACCTGAAGAAGGTGTTACGTGGAGCTGGTCAGAATGGCACTCCAACCGTCTTCCTGTTTGCTGACCATCAGATCAAGGTAATAACTTTGTGATGGCCAAACAGAATCCATTCACAGTCCCTTTCCCAATCCCACTCACCCCCAGCAGTTTGGCCTCTTTCAATCTTTCATTTCCTCCAAGTGTCCAGCTACCTTCTAAATATTAAATACAGACGTCCAGAGCCCCAAATGAAGATGGATTTCAGAGAGTACCCTCCCAGAGTAACATGTATCAAATGTGCCACTCTATTGTAATCCAGAAACTCTTGAGTTTATTAAAAATTGTAAAGCAAAATCTGGTAGTAAAATATGTAAAAGTGACCATGAATTTGGTTTGTTGTAAAATCCTGACTGGCTTGTTCATGTCTTTTCAGATAGGGAAGCATAGTGGCATCTCCAAACTGGCCAGATGTAAGATGATCAAGCACAGCGTTTGTTGGGTGGTTGACAGTGAGGAGGAAGGTGCTAGGTTGCAAGAGGTGTAGACAGATTGGTCGGATGGGCAGATCAGTGGCAGATGGAATGTAACCCTGATAAATATGTGGTAATGCACCTTGTTGAAACGAGTAACGTAGCGAGGTACTCAATGAACAGCAGGACACTGAGAAGCTCTGAAGAACAGTGAGATCTCGGGTTGAGAGATAGTGGGAACTGTCGATGCTGGAGAATCTGAGATAACAAGGTGTAGAGCTGGATGAGCAGTAGGCCAAGCAGCATCAGAGGAGCAGGAAAGCTGACGTTTCAGGTCTGCACCCTTCTTCAGAAATGGGGGAGGGGAAGGGGATTCTGAACTAAACAGAGAGGGGGAGGCGGATGGAAGATGGATAAAGGAGCAGATAGGTGGAGAGGAGACAGACAGGTCAAAGAGGCGGGGATGGAGCCAGTAAAAGTGAGTGTAGGTGGGGAGTTAGGGTGGGGATAGGTCAGTCCAGGGAAGATGGACAGGTTAAGGAGGCGGGATGAGGCTAGTAGGTGGGAGATGGGGGCTGAGGGTTGAGGTGGGAGGAGTGAATAGGTGGGAGAAAATATGGACAGGTTAGCGAGGCAGGGACGAGCTGGGCAGGTTTTGGGATGCGGTCAGGGAGGGGAGATTTTGAAGCTTATGAAGTCCACATTGGTACCATTGGGCTGCAGTGTTCCCAAGCGAAATATGAGGTGCTGTTCCTGCAACCTTCGGGTGGCATCATTGTGGCACTGGAGGAGGCCCACGATGGACAGGTTGTCCAAGGAGTGGGAGGGAGAGTTGAAGTGGTTCGCGACTGGGAGTTGCAGTCGTTTGTCACGAACCGAGCATAGGTGTTCCACAAAGCAGTCCCCAAGCCTCCACTTGGTTTCCCCAATGTAGTGGAGGCCATTTCGGGAACAGCAGATACAGTATACCACATTAGCAGATGTGCAAGTCTGTTTGATGTGGAAGGTCTTCTTGGGGCCTGGGATGGAGGTGAGGGGGGAGGTGTGGGGGCAGGTGTAGCACTTCCTGCGGTTGCAGGGAAAAGTGCCAGGGTGGTGGGGCCGGTGGGGAGTGTGGAGCGGACAAGGGAGTCACGGAGAGTGTGGTCCCTCCGGAAGGCAGATAAGAGAGGGGAGGGAAAAATGTCTTTGGTAGTGGGGTCAGATTGCAAATGGCGGAAGTGCTGGAGGATGATGCGTTGGATCCGGAGGTTGGTGGGGTGGTACGTGAGGATGAGGGGGATTCTGTTTTGGCTGTTATTGCGGGGAGGGGGTGGAGGGATGAGTTGCGGGAAATGCAAGAGACACAGTTGAGAGCGTTTTTGACCACTGTGGAGGGGAAGTTGCGGTCCTTGAAAAACGAGGACATCTGGGAGGTTCGGGAGTGGAATGCCTCATCTCGGCTGCAGATGTGGCGGAGGCAAAGAAATTGGGAATAGGGGATGGCATTTTTGCAGGAAGGTGGGTGAGAGGAGGTATATTCTGGGTAGCTGTGGAAGTCGGTGGCTTGAAATGGATCTCGGTTTCCAGGTGGTTGCCAGAGATGGAAACAGAGAGGTTCAGGAAGGAGAGAGAGATATCAGAGATGGTCCAGGTGAACTTAAGGTTGGTGTGGAAGGTGTTCGTGAAGTGAATGAACTGTTCGAGCTCCTCGTGGGAGCACGAGGCGGCGCAATACAGTGATCGATGTAATAGAGGAAGATGTGGGGGATAGGGCCAGTATATCTTCGGAAGAGGGATTGTTCCACGTATCCTACAAAGAGGCAGGCATAGCTCGGGCCCATGCGGGTACCCATGGCCACCCCCTTTGTCTGTAGAAAGTGGGAGGAATTGAAGGAAAAGTTGTTAAGGGTGAGGATGAGTTCAGCTAAGCGGATGAGGGTGTCAGTGGAGGGAGACTGGTCGGGCCTGCGGGAGGGGAAGAAGCGGAGGGCCTTTAGGCCATCTGCATGGGGAATGCAAGTGTGTAGGGACTGGACGTCCATGGTAAAGATGAGGTGTTGGGAACTAGGGAATCGGAAGCTTTGGAGGAGGTGGAGGGCGTGGGTGGTGTCACGGACATAGGTGGGGAGTTCCTGGACCAAGGGGGAGAAAATGGAGTGGAAATAAGTGGAGATAAGTTCGGTTGGGCAGGAGCAGGCAGAGACAATGGGTCGGCTGGGGCAGTCAGGTTTGTGGATTTTGGGAAGGAGATAGAAACGGGCAGTGCGGGGTGGGGGTACAATGAGGTTGGACGCTGTGGGTGGGAGGTCACCTGAAATGATGAGGTTGTGGATGGTCTGGGAAATGATGTTTTGGTGGTTAGGGATGGGGTCATGATCAAGGAGGCGGTAGGAGGAGGTGTCAGAGAGCTGGCGTCTGGCCTCGGCAATGTAGAGGTCAGTGCGCCATACTACAACTAGAGTTGTAGTTTGCACGTCCATAGACCCATGAAGGTGTCAGGACAACCTAATAGGGTAGTTAGGAAGGCATACTGAGAGCTTGCTTTTATTGCTGAGGCATAGATTATAAGAGCAGAATGTTATATTGGAGCAGTGTAATACTTTGGTCGGATCACAACTGGAGTATTCTGTACAGTTCTGGTCACCACACTACAGGAAGGATGTGAAAGCACTGGAGGGGGTGCAAAGGAGATTCACCAGGAAGTTGCCTGGAATGGAGCATTTCAGCGATGAAGAGGGGCTGGATAAGCTCAGGATGTTTTCTTTGGAGCAAAGAAGGTGAGAGGAGACCTGATAGAGCTGTATAAGATCATTGGGGCATGGAGAAGATTAATAGAAATGGTTCTTCCCATTAGTTGAAAAGTCAATAACAGGGGGACATAATTTTAAAGTGAAAGGTTGACTGTTCAGAGAGGAGTTGAGAAAACGTTTTCACTCAGAGGGTGGTGAGGTAGTTGAGGCAGGTGACCTCACAACATTTAAAACAACTTGGATGAGCACTTGACATGTCATGATATTGAAAGCTATGGGCCTAGTGCTGGAAAGTGGGACTGGTGTAGATTTAGTCTCACTTTGGTACTATAGGCCTGATGGGCCGAGAGGCCTCTTCTGTCGTATCTTATTCTGTGTGTTTGTTTTTGTTTTGCCATTCTCTGAACCAGTGCTACAACTCAGGAAGGTGGCCAATAAGTGCCAGCCTCACCAATGATGCCACATCCAGAGAATGGCTATGAGTAAATGATCTTCTGCTTCGAAGTGATCAGTTCTCTTCATCGCTGTTTTCCATTAGGATGAAGCCTTTCTTGAAGACATTAACATGATTCTCAACACTGGGGACATTCCCAACCTGTATGATAATGAGGAAAAGCGAATCATCATTGAAAAGGTAGGTGTTTACCTCAACATCAGAACCACTGCCTGGGCCAACTGCAAGTTTCTCTCCCTCAAGAGGGGTTGGTGAGCAAATTTCATAAAGTCAAGGTTTGCCCAACTGTGACCATGCTCATCCCCACACCCGTCCAATCACTCATTGTCCCCTCCATTCACTCACTCCCCATCACTCATTCAACCTCACAGTCACCCATTCCCCCCTCCATTCACTCACTCCCCATCATTCATTCAACCATTACAGACATTCATTCCCCCTCTATTCACTCATTCCCCCTTAATTCATCCATTCCCCCTCCATTCACTCACTCATTCCTCTCCACTGACTCACTCAGCTCCCCTCCACTGACTCACTCATTCTCCACTCCATTCACTCATTCTGTCCTCCATTCACTGATTCTATGATTCTCCTCCATTCACTCATTGCCCCACTTCCATTCACTCATTCTCCACTCCATCCACTCATGCCCACCTCTATTCAATCACACCCCACTCCATTCACTCACACCCCCTTCCATTGACTCACTACCCCTCTCCATTCACCCACTCACCTCTCAGCTACTCTCTCATCCCTCCAGTCACACAGTAAGTATCACACTGAGGGAATCTCGCAATGAGGCAGTATCATAACTGTGAAGGCAGAGTATATGTTTAATGGCAGGACCCTGAATAGCATTGATGTACAGAGGAGTCTTGGGGTCTTAGTCTATTGTTCCCTGAAAGTGGCCACACAAGTAGATAGGGTTGGTAAAGAAGGCATGTGTCAAGCTTGGGTTTATTGGTCAGGGCACTGAGTACAAGTCAGAATATCATGTTGCAGCTTTATAAGACTTTGGTCAGGCCACACTTAGAGTATTGCATTCAGTTCTGGTCGCCACATTAGAGGAAGGATGTAGAGACTTTGGAGAGGGTACAGAAGAGGTTTACTAGGATGCTGCTTGGATTAGAGGGTATGAACTAGAAGGAGAGGCTAGAGAAATCGAGTTGTTTTCTCTGGAGTGGCGGAGTTTGATAAAACTTGATAGAATTCTATAAAATTATGAGATGTGTAGATGGGCTTGACAGCCAGAATCTTTTTCCCAGATTTGGTATGTCTAATACTAGGGGCTATGTATTTAAGCTGAGAGGGAGATAGTTCAAAAGAGATGTAAAATTTTTTACACCGAGAGTCATTGGAGTCTGGAATGTGCTGCCAGAGGTGGCGGTGGAAGCAGATGTGACAGGGGAATTTAAGGGACTTTTAGATAAACACACGAATATGCAAGGAATGGAGGGATATGGACCAAGGCCAGCAGAAAGGATTAGTTTTATTTAGGTTTCATGTTTGGCAGAACACTGTGGGCCAAAGGGGCTGTTCCTGCACTGTACAGTTCTATGTTCTATCACACTGAGGGAGCATAATATCAAGGGACTGACGCACTGGGGGACTGTTGCAGTGAGGGAATGTTGCAATGAGGAAGAATCACATCAAAGAGTGTCGAATTGAGGGAGTGCTGTATTGAGGGAGTATCACATCAAGGGAGTGAGAAACTAAGGGAGTGAAACACTGGCAGATTGCCATGCTGAGGGAGTGAGACACTGACGGAGTGCCGCAGTGAGGGCGTGCCGCAGTGAGAGAGTGCTGCAGCGAGAGGGCCAAAGTGAGGGAGTGAGACCCTGAGGGTGTGAGACACTGAGGGACTGTCACACCGAGAGAATGTCACACTGGGGGAGTGAGACACTGAGGGTGTGAGGCACTGAGGGAGTGAGATATTGAGGGAGTGACACACCGAGACAATGTCACATTGGGGGAGTGGGACACTGAGGGAGTGCTGCAGTGAGGTAGTGAGATACTAACAGAGTGTTGCAGTGAGGGAGTGGGACACTGAGGGATTGCATCATTGAAGATAATTCCTTTAGCATTAAGATTAGAGTCAGAGTTAGGTTTAGTCAGAGGTTTTGTCCTTGATTGGGATCGTAATATGAGTTCCTGCTGAGTCTCCCAAGTGGTCTTGAAGGATCCCGGAGTGGGATTCAAGGAGGGAGTGGGCTTTCTGCCAATTTCTTGGACAATATTTACCACACAATCCATACCATTCCAAGTGACTCTCTGACCATTTATCACCTTCCTGTTTGTGAGTGCTTGCATTTCCACTGCCTGCGCTTTCCAAAGTATTTGGTGTGAAGTGTACGGGTCATGTTGAGACCACAGAGCTGTTTTAGAAATGTTGCTGCCAGTGTATCTGAGTGACAATATTCTGAACATGTTTATGTTTGAACGACAAGCATTAATATCGCATGTGATTATTTGATGCTGACTTTCTCTCACTGCCAGATGACCCAGCTTGCACCAGCTGGGAAAGTAAAGCTGGAGCTCACACCCACCAACACTTACAGCAAATTCACCAAGAGGATTCAGCAAAACCTGCACCTGATGCTGGTGTTTAGCCCGATCGGTGAAGCATTTCGGAACCGTCTGCGACACTTCCCAGCTCTGATTAATTGCTGCACTATTGACTGGTTCCAGGTAACTCTCTTTGAATACTTACAAACAGAAATAAAGTAATGGGCCAAAGTGATTGTTATTTTCTGTTGGAGTAGACTTTACAGACATATTTGGAGTATTTGGAATAGTGTTAGAACTGAGACTGAATGGCCGAATAATTGGCCAGAACATACTTATATGTATTCCGTCTGTTTTGCGATCAAGAAGTTTTTTTACTGGGAAGAATATAAAGGGTGGGGAGCTCTGGAGGATAAATGGAGCTGCACATCAGATCAGAAACTTGTTGCAGAGAGCAAGTGTTGTTTAATAGCCTCATTCTATTATGGAGTTATAGAGGTACACAGCATGGAAACAAGCGCTTCAGCCCAACCTGGCTGTGACATCCATTCTTCACAATTTAAACTAGTCCCATTTGTCTGCATTT
This sequence comes from Ginglymostoma cirratum, assembly GCA_024137785.1. Classification (NCBI taxonomy): domain Eukaryota; kingdom Metazoa; phylum Chordata; class Chondrichthyes; order Orectolobiformes; family Ginglymostomatidae; genus Ginglymostoma; species Ginglymostoma cirratum. Next base: position 1,207,873 of record JAHRHZ010000134.1, read on the forward strand.
GATCCATATCCCTCCATTCCTATCCCATCCATGTACCTGTTTAAATGTTCCTTAAATAATGAAATTGTACTTGCCTCCACCACTACTTCTGGCAGCTCATCCCAGACACTCACCACCCTCCGTATGAAAAAACTGCCCTTTTGGACCCTTTTGTATCTCTCCCTTCTCACCTTAAACCTGTGCCGTCTAGTTTTAGCCTCCCCTACCATGGGGAAAAGCTGTTCACTAACCTACCATATCTGTGCCTGTCATGATTTTAATACAAGGTCACCCTTCAATCTCCTATGCTCCAAGGAAAAAAGTCCCAGCCTATCCAGCCTCTCCTTATAACTCAAACTTGCCCGCTCAGGTAGCATCCTGGTAAATCTTTTCTGCAGTCATTCTAGTTTAATAATATCCTTTCTATAGTAGGGCGACCAGAACTGCATGCAGTACCCCAAATATGGCCTCACCGGCTCTTGTACAGCTGCAATAAGACGTCCCATCTGTCCTAATGCTCCTTTCTAAAATATTTTTCAAAACAAGGTTATCATTGACAGTGCAATTGGCGACGTGTCCATTAAACATTCAAGTTTAACAACAGAAATTTGAGTTGATAGATTTGTCAGCAAGCACCCTTGAAGTAAGTTTAGAATGTGGTTCGTACCTGAAGCCTCAAAAGAGAATCAGTCATTTTGGTTGCCTGTCTTCAGTAGCCTGCTGACTTGCGAGAGTTGAAGATATAATCTGAGACAAGTCTGGGCCATTACAAAACATACCCAAAAAATCATTAAAGTGGATGAACCAACCAGCTCCATGTTGCAAAATGACACCATTTTGTAAATAGAGGGTATAGATCCTAGAGGCACACTTTTGGTTAACTAGAACACTCAAGTGGGCGATTGTTTTGTGACCCAACATACTTCATGAACTTGCTGTCTCTTTTTATTTCAAAAATATACTTTATTAATTAAAAAACCTTTATATATGTACATAGTCACAAATGCAGTTCGATTCTGTATAGTAGCATATCAAGGAAACAAACAAATACTGGAGTTAACTGGATCCAAACAAACAAAGGCATCTCTTATTTAAAAGACTATGTTTACATATATTTGAGGCAGCAAGAGAATCTGACAACTGAATAGACTCCCATTTACTTTCAGCAGGAAGATCTCAGACGGTGGTCTTTCCCCACTGTACCTTGACAGCAGCTGCCCCAAGCTTTAGTGCGTCCCTCAGCACGTAGTCCTGGACCATGGAATGTGCCAGTCTGCAACACTTGGTCGAGGTCAACGCCATGTTCTGGAAGACCAACAAGCTTTGGGCAGACCAAAGTGTCCTTCACCAAATTGATGGTCCTCTGGGCACAGTTTGTCTCATTGTGCGTCCCAGGGACCCGACCGTAGAACATGGAGTCCTGCGTCACAGTGCTGCTTAGGACAACCTTGTCAAAAACCACTGCATCTCTCCCAGATTTCCTTTGAAAAGGCACATTCCAGACGGAGATGTGTGACAGTCTTGACACCCTTGCAGCTGCTTTGAGGGCAGCGTGCGGTGTTGCAGACAGACTGGGCGTATAAGAAAGATCTCACTTGTAGTGCCCTTCTCACCACCAGCCAAGCATTGGGCTGTCACACTATACCCCCTTCACACTGATCTGCAGAGCTTCCAGAGGACAGGAGTCTGGGAAGGTTTGACCCCCTTCACAGCAACACTGACTGACCTCAATCCCTTCCTGCGCCCTACCCCCTCACCCCTGCCCCATCCCATTCCCGTCCCCTGACCCAGACAGGACTGGATAGCTACTTTCGTTCATCACATCCAGCAGGAAGAACAGGCCCAACCCTCCAGCCAATTCGCCCTGATTGCTGGAATCCCGAAGACTGCCTGGGAGGTGGTGTCTCTCCCTGACACTCTCACCTTCCTGCCATTCCTGTTGGATTCTGCCTTTCATTCCATTTTGCATGGGGAGATCCTACCTTTATTATCCTGCTCAGGTGAGGGGTCAACAAATTTCCCCGACAACACTTGAATAAACTGCACAGAGGCTGGTATCCTGTCACCAAGTCACCCTTTATTTATTTGTGCACAGTACACTGGCTATGGCCAGTGGAGACAGTCCCCTGAACTAAGGAGATAATTAATTCCCTATTTATATTTTTTTCTAAATCCCTGTTTATACTTCTTATTCTAAATCCCCTGTTTATGTATTTTTTTTGTGGCCAGCCAAGTCAGAGTCAGATCCCTGAACTGAGGAGATTCTAAATCCCTGCTTATATATTGTTTCCCTTATCTCTTTATTTCCTTTCACTTTTTTCTCTTTTATTTCTTCTTCGGTTACCCCCATACTAATGCTACACAGCAGTGGTGCTTATTTTTCCCCACAGCACCCATGTGATGTGTGTGTAAGCGCAGCGACTCAGTGAAGACACCATGTGCAAACAATTTTATTCAATATTTCCACCACAAGGAAAATTGCCCATGTGGCCAGGGAGCCAATAACAAGCAAAGCTTGTTTATATTTTTTTCATATATTTATTTTTTTTTAAACTCCTACACCACTGCCAGCCAGCAGTAGTCCTCTTCTTCCCCAGCACCCCCGTTGTGCATGTGCAGGTGTGAGACGCAGATAAAAAATGTACAGGGCGTGCAAATAACTTTATTAACATACCACCACCAGGAAAAACACCCACGTGACAAAAGCATCAGTATCAAGCAGAGCCCCTAGGGCAATGCCTATGTGGAGAAAAAAGTGAGGGGGGAAGGGTAGGGAGCAAATCAAAATAACGTTTGCAGGGGCAATAAGGCACTCCAATCCCCATATGGCCCACCCCTCCCAAAAGGCGTCAAGAATGCCACTGCACACATCCCCTGTTTACATTGGTCAGCCAGGGCTTCCTGATTGGCTTAGGTTAACAACTAATCAAGGATGTCATAGTCAATGGATCCACCTGATTCCAATCACTACAACACTCCTCCTTCCTGGAGGATGGACCAGTGGGTAACCAGTCAATACCCCTCCAATGAACATGCATGACCATCACCCAGAAGATGAAGGTCATGGTCAAAGCCAGGTGGCAGCCATCTCTCACTAAACCACTTCATTGTGAAGAGAGAAAGCTGGAGTGGACAATTTCTCTCTCGCCAACACTAAAAGACATTACACAAAGGATGAAAGGATAAGAGGGAAACAGTAGGGCCCATTAACGATGCCAGTGGTAATTTGTGCATGGAGCCACAGTATGTAGGTCAGCTTCCAAGTAAATACTTTGTCAGTGTTTATCTAATGAGAGAGAGAGTATGGGTATGCAAATCAGGGAGAAGGATTGTGAAGGTCTCACTCTCTCTCTGTCCCACACTCTCTCTCCCTCAAACTGACACACTCTCTCTGTCTCACACTGATTCCCCCTCTCTCTCTATTTCACACTGACTTTTTCATCTCTCACATTGACTCTTTCTCTCTGTGTCTCACATTGACGCTCTCTCTTTCTCACTCTCTCTCACACTGACTCTCTCTGTGTCTCACACTGACTCTGTCTCACCTTGACTCTCATTCTTTCCCTCTCTCTGTCTCTGTCTCACTCTCTCACACTGACTCTCTCTCTTTCTCTGTCTCACACTGACTTTCTCTCTCTGTATATCATACCAACTGTCTATGTTTCACATTGATTCTCTCTGTCTCTCTCTCTCCATCTCACATTGACTCTCTCTCTCTCTGCCTCACTCTGATGCACTGTCTCTCCATGTCTCACACTGTCTCTCTCTTTGCTAGGAGACTGTGTTATGAATGTGAATTAAATCCATGTTGTACTCTTTCACATTTCTAAATTGTAGGCTTGGCCTGAGGATGCCTTAGAGAAAGTTGCGAACCATTTTCTGGATGATGTTGAAATGTCACAGGCTGTCCGGAATGAAGCTGTGTTCATGTGTAAACATTTCCACCAGAGTGTCATTGCTCTTTCTGGAAGGTGACTGTTTGCTGTTTGAATATTATTGTTTGATTTTAATTCACTGGTATTACTGATACTTTAATAATGCTTCCCTGAGATTGCAAATTCTTTATTAATTTATTTTGAAAGAATTGGTCAAAGGGGCTATGAAATTTCTCACCGCGTTATTTAATAATCTCCATAAGTTTACAAATAAGATCATAAGAACATATGAACTAGGAGCAGGAGTAGGCCATTCAGCCCCTCGAGCCTGTTACACTATTTAATACCATCATGGCTGATTGTGCCTCAGCTCCACTTTCCTGCCTGATCTCCAAAGCCATTCTGTCCATTAATAATTAAAAATCTGTCTCTTCCTTTAATTTATTCAGTATCCTGGCATCCACCATACTCTGGGGAATGAATTTTGCAGGTTCACTACCCTCTGAGAGAACTAATTTTCCCTCATCTCTGTTTTAAATCTGTCACATCTTATCCTAAAACTAATACCTCTCCTTCTAGCTTGTCCCATATGAGGAAACATCCTCTCAATGTCTACTTTGTCAATTCCCTTCAGCATCGTACATACCCCAATTAGATCTCCTCTCATTTTTCTAAACTGTAGAAAGTACAGACCTAAATGGCTCTATCTCTCTTTATAAAGACAAAGCCCTCTCTCTGGAATTAATCTAGTGAGTCTCCTCAGAACAGCCTCCAAAACAACTACACCCCTCCTCAAGTACACAGTCTCCAGATGTTATCTCACTAATGCCTTATACAATTGCAGCAATGCTTTTTTTCTATTCATTTATGGGATGTGGGTGTAGCTGGCTGTGCCAGCATTTCTTGCCCATCTCTAGTTGCCCTTGAGAAGGTGGTGGTGAGCTGCCTTCTTGAACCGCTGCAGTCCTCCTGCTGTGGGTTGACCCACAATGCTACTAGGGAGGGAATTCCAGGATTTTGACCCAGAGACAGTGATGGAACGGGGATATATTTCCAAGTCAGGATGGTGAGTGACTTGGAGGGGAACTTGGAGGTGGTGGTGTTCCCATATATTTGTTGTCCATGTCATTTTAGATGGAAGTGGTCATGGGTTTGAAAGGTGCTGTCTGAGAATCTTTGGCGAATTTCTGCAGTGCATCTTGTAGAGAATACACACTGCTGTGACTGAGTGTTGATGGTGGAGGGAGTGAATGAATACTTCCCCACATTTATACTCTATTCCTTTATCAATAAATGCAAAAATTCTAATGTGTACAAATCAGATAAAAGTTATAGCTCCTTAACTATGACACCGAGGTCAAGCAGGAGAAATCTAATATCCCTCCTTCTCTGCTACAAAAGAAGAACATTTCGCAGACAATGTTTACATTCACATCAGTTGGGATGTGCAGAGCGTAAGAATTCGAAATTCCAAATGTGTGCTTGCGATCATTTTCTGCAGCTTCATCTTGTAGACACAGAGTAATGGGTCATGTTTGATTCAGTAATGAGAGCTGAGACAGACTGATGTGGAGGTGCTGGTGTTGGACTGGGGTGGACAAAGTCAGAAGTCACACAACACGAGGTTATAGTCCAACAGGTTTATTTGAAATCACAAGCTTTCACAGCACTGCTCCTTCATCAGGTGAAGATAGATGAGATAGACTAAGTTCACAGTTTAATGACCTGTAAATGTTCACCTCATAGTGATCATAATATGATCCAGTTAAACATAGTGTTGGGAGGGAGAAACTGAGAAAATGCTAAGATTTCCATAAAACTGATTTCAATGAGATGAGACAGAAAGTATCAATGGTAAACTGGGCAAATTAGCAACAAGGTTGATGGAATGCTGGCTTAATATTGGGGGGGCAGACAATCCTGCTGATTGGACTACATCTGGAGACTGTGACCACATCTGATCAATGGGGTTGATTGGGAGGAACTATTTCTGCTGGTTGGGGAGCTTAGCACTAAGGAGCAGAATCTAAAAATTCAGGGTCAGACGTTTCAGAGTGAAATTCAATGCACAAAGGGTAGGCAAAATTCAGAAATGACAAGTGATACAACGTCAATATGGTACATTTTGATGTGAAGATTGTTAGACTGGTAGTTGTCCATTGTATGACGGCATATGGGGTGAATGCAGACAGATGGAGTAAAATCAATGTCAGCCGTGAGCCCATTGTATGGCAGTGAGACAAGGTCAAAGGGATAACTCAACTCCTCCTGATACAATGTTTACGTTGACATCTCAACTAACACTGAGACCCAAGTCAGCACAGAACATTCAACATCCCATTGAAACACTGGAACTAAGGACAGGGATATTCAACATCCCACTGAAACACTGGAACTGAGGATAGCATGGGACAATGGTACCTGTATTAAAAGAAAAGAAACGAGTGAAGAAATGTGGTGACTTTTTTTGAGGAAAGTGGTATTTTGACAGACAGAAATTTAAGATGATGCCCATCATTCCATGTCCCAGCATCCACGGTACTTTTGCCTCAGGTTGACAGCAGAGTAGGACGCTCCACCCGGAGCTCCTCTGCTTTTCCACTTCCTTTTCCTTCTTCTTTCTTCTTCTCTTCGCTTTTTGGCATTTTTTCCCTTCCCCACCTCCCCCCAACCCCACCTCCCCGCACACCACCTCCCCCCCACCCCCCCACCCACTTCCCCACCCAACTTTTAACTTCTTAAACTCACCCTGGGGGGAATGGAGAATGGAGGTGAGTCCAAGTCCACCCCAAGGTGGGAAGTGAGTCGGAGGTCATGGCTCACGGGAGGCGAATCCGAGAGGTGAGTCGTGGGCTGGGGCCCAGAGCGGGAGGCAGTCCAAGCCCAGGCCGGCCAGGGAGATGAGTCCCAGAGGGGAGTCCTGGAGGCAACTCCCAGAGGTGAGTCCAGGCCAGAGGCCAGTGCATGGAGGCGGCGATGCCTTGTGTTTCTAACCCCAGCAGGCACTGACTCAATGAAAAGGAGTGTAAGTTAAGTACTTTTTAAAGATACTTTCATTCTTATTTTGGACTTTGAGTGAGTCGAGCACTTTGTAAACTTTGTATTCCTATGCTAAAGTATTTTTTTACCCTTTCAATTCTGCAACAAACACTTAAAATATTTGTATCTAAGATGGCACCAAAGTGGTGACATTACAAACTTTATACTGTACTCATTCAAGTGCACGTGACAATAAAGGCTGTTGTATTTTACCCTTTGAGTTCTTGATTTGAAAGTCTCATTCTGTGCACATTCCTGAGCTGCTAAACAATTGTAATTTACACAGACTGTGTGGGAATGATTCACACTGCAATCAGCCTCCAGCGACTTGAAAACCATGGCTGCTAACACTTTCATTGGACCGACACGTTCAATACTAAATACAACCCAGCATTAATTTAGCTCTGTTGAAAGACAAGGATGTTAACTGAATTATAGAGGCCAGGAAGCAGCTTTTTTGGCCCACTCTGCCCACTTATGTCCTTTGAAAGAGTCTTCAAATATTTCTGCAAACAATTCCTTTACAAATCTCTGACTGAAAGTTCCTATTGAATCTGTTTCCACAGCCTTTCAGGCAATGTGTTCCCAGTGACATCATCCATTGAGGAAAAAGCTTCCTCTTCGTGTGTAATATGCCAATTTTTTTTAGTAATCTATATCATTATTCACCATCCTGTTTCTCCCTATTGTTAAGACATGAAGGCAGACAGTCAAATCAAATAAGCCTCCCTATGCCTGTATACAAAACATAGTCAAATTAAAATATTAATTTCCCCAACACCATTTCCCTACTAATATTGTTTTCCTTCAGTTCCTCCCTCTCATGAGCCACAGCGTTCCCTGACATTTTTAGGACATAAATTAAATCCTCCTTTATTTAAACAAACCAAAATATGTCATTAATTGATCTGACAGCTCTGTTCCCCATTCTGACTTCTCCTGATTGTAAGCGACCTACATTGGTCTTCAATCTTTTTCTCTTCACATACCCATAGAAACTTTTGCAGTCAGTTTGTATGTTCCGCACAAGTTCTCTATTTTTCCCTCTAATTAATCCCTTTGCCCTCCTTTGCTGAAGCCTGAACCTACCCCAGTCCTTAGGTGTGCCGTTTTATTTGGCTGATACTTTATGCCCCTTTCTTGGATCTAATATCCATAAATTCCCTTGTAAATTATAGTTTGGCCACCCTTCACATTTTGTATTTATGCCAAACAAAACTGAATAATTATTGCTGTTCCTCTGTGCACTCTTTATATGTTTGTCATTGTCCATCCACCATCATCCCTTTAAGTAATGTTCCCCAATTTATCATAGGCACCCCTCATACCACTGTAATTTCCTTTCATTTAGATTCAGTACCCGAGTCTCTAATGTTATCATGTGATCACTCTTCCCCATGAAGCCCTGCACAGTTAGATTGCCAATTATTCTTTTCACATTATGCAATACACAGTCTAGGAAGGCCTGTCCTCTATTAGTTCTTCAACATATTGATCCAGAAAGCTATCTAGTGATTACTCCTCTACGTCATTGTTACTGATTTGATTTACACAATCTAAATACAGATGAATGTTGCCCATAATTATTGCTACAGTTTGGGGATCTATATGCAAACCTGACTATCATTTTCTGCCCTACAGTGTTTGTAAGTTCTACCCATACAGTTTCAGTGTTCTGTCAGAGCAATCAGTTTTATAAAACAGTCATTTGAACAAGATTTACAGAGATTGTACAAAGGGCAGCAGATTGAAATAGACTGAGTGAGACAATAAATGGTGCAGGGAGTGAGGGGGAGAGTGGGATTAGAATTGGGTGGGATATTAAAGGGGACATGGCGTGAGGGGCATGTGCCGTTAGACTGGGTGGGATATTCAATGGTGTCTCCCTGCTTTCGAATCTTTCCCTTCTGGGGAAGTCAAAAACCAGATCCATTTGAATCTCAGCTGCTAGCCACCATACTATTAGGTCTGGGAACTGTCTCCACAGATGCTGCTGACTTGCTGAGCATTCTAGTTCATTCTGTTTTTTTTTTCAGAATCACAGTGTTCTGCTTGTTTCTTCTTACATTAACCATCTTATCATCTCTAGATTCTATGAAACTCTTCAAAGGAGAGCTTACATCACGCCCACGTCCTATCTCGAACTGATTAAGACATTTAAAAACCTGTTGGAAAGAAAAAGACTTGCATTATTGGCTAATAAGAACAGGTACACAGTTGGATTGGAAAAGCTGGACTTTGCAGCCTCTCAGGTAGGGTTCAGTGAAGTGTGTCCCTGGCTCTGGGACCTGGTGCAGTACTTTCATTATTAGGATAGCTCTAATCCAGTTCCCAGTTCCTCCATCTGATCTGTAAACACTGGTCATACCCAGGCTGTGTATCAGGAAAGGTATCCCCTATAATCATTACAGATCCTTCCAATCCACACGATCACTTGTGAATTCCGTTAAGCACTCTCCTGTTTAACCGCTGATGTATGAGTTACACACAGTCTGAGTGAACAGCTGAGAAGGCTGTGTGCAGTTTTAGTTGTGAGCAAGTGAAGATCTGATTGGTTTGATCTCATTATTTCAAAGTCCTGGTGAAACACATTAACCAGTCCATGTTGAGGACTTACTAAGCCCATGGATGTACAAATGCATGAATTAAGGCCATTTGTCTCCTTGAGCTTGCTTCACCATTCAATAAGATCGTGCCTAATCTGATTGTAATCTCCGATCCAGACTCTCACCTATTCCTGATAACCTTTTACTCCCATGATTAACTAAAATCTCTCCAACTCTGCCTTAAGAATACTCAGGGATTCTTCTTTCCTCACCTTTTCAGAAAGAGAATGCCAAAGACACAACACCTTTTGAGAGAAAAAGAAATTGCCTTACCAAGTTTAAATGGGTGATCCCTAGTTCTAAATTGTCCCTCAAGAGGAAACATCTTCTCCACATCTACCCCTCACAATTTTGTACGTTACAATACTTGTCTTCTAAACTCCAATGGATACAAACCTACCCTGTCCAACCTTTCTTCACAAGACAACCCACTCATTCCAGGTACCAGTCTGGCAAAACCTTTCCTAAAAAGCCTTCAATATATTTACATCCTTCCCTGAGTACTGTGATCAGTTCTGTACACAGTACTCTAGATGTGATCTCACCAATGCCCTATATAACTGAAACATAAATTCTCTATCCTTGCATTCAAAATCCCTCTCACTAAACCAGAACATTCTGTTAGAGTCATAGAGTCCCTACAATGTGCAAACAGGCCAGTTGGCCCAACAAGTCCTCACCACCCCTCCAAACAGCATTCCACCCAGACCTATTCCTCTACCCCTGCATTTTCCATGTCAAATCTACCTAGCCTAAACATCCCTGAACACTATGGGCAATTTAGCATGGCCAATCCACCTACCCTGCACATCTTTGAACTGTGGGAGGAAACCGGAGTACCCAGAGGAAACCCACGCAGACACGGGGAGAATGTGCAAACTCCATACAGACAGTCACCTGAGGCTGGAATCGAACCTGGGTCCATGGGTTTTGTGATTGCTTGCTGAACCTGCACACTAAACTTCTATGATTCATGCACCAGGTCACCCAGATCTCTCTGCATCTCACAGTTCTGCAACCTCTCACTGTTTAGATAATTTGCTTCTTTTCTATTATTCCTTCCAAAGTGGACAGTTTCACATTTTATCACATTATACTTGATTTGCCTCAACTTTGCTTACTTACTTAACCTGTCAATATTTTTTTTCTGTAATCTCCTCATGTCCTCTTCAGAGCTCTCTTTCTTTCCTATCTTTATGTCATCAGAATTGGAATTAGAATTAGGTCCAGAAGTACAGGAGTACAATGAAATGTTTACAATGTCACCCCTCACAGCGCCATCTCAGGGACAAGGTTCCTAGGTACAAATCTTTCATGCAAAATAGAGAAATAAAGAAAAATAAAGTTACATTACTTTATAGTGATTCATAGTATAAGTTAGAAAATAAGAAATAAAGCTAAAGGGGTAAACATTACAGTCAGATAAACGGATTACAGATAAATATTACAGCAAATTTAGCTGCCATACTTTTGATCCCTTTGTCCAAATCACTTATATAAATTGCAAAAAGTCAAGGTCCCAACACTGACTCCTGTGGCACATCACTCGTGACATCCTGCCATTTATTCTTCCTCTTTGCTTTCTGTTAGCCACCTAATCTTCTATCCATGTCAATATTTCTGCAATAACCTAGCTACAGCACCTTATCAAATGCCTTCTGGAAATCTAAGTTTTCCTTTTATCTACAGCACAAATTATTTCTTCAGAGAACTCCAATAAATTAGTTAAACATGATTTCTCTTAGAGAAAACCATGTTGACTTTACCTGATAACCTCAATGCCCCGTTACAGCATCTTTAATAATAGCTTCTGACATTTTCCCTAACTGGCCTGACATTTCCCACTTTCTGTCTCTCTTTTTAATAAAAAAAAAGTTACATTTGCTAGCTACCAACTTAATGGTAGTTTTTCCAAATCAGAGGATTTATTAGGAAAATTGAAATCAATGCATCAGCTATCTCACTAGCTGCTCTTTTACATCCTAAGACAAAGTACATCAGGTCCTGGCCTCTTGTCAGCCTGTAGTTCCAACAATCTATTCAATACAATTCTCCGGTGTTTATAATTTTCCTGAGTTCCTTCCTCACTTCCACTTCCTGATTTATCCTGCTTTTCTGCTTCTGGGGTGTTACTTGTATCTTGCTTAGTGAAGACTGGTGCAAAATACCAGCTCAATTCATCTGTTATTTCCTGACTTCCATTATTAATTCTCCAGATTCATTATCTATAGGATCAGTGTGAATTTTGTTAAATCTTTTCTTCATTTTCTAGCTCTCAGAAACTCTTATTTTCTCGTTTATTTGTATTTTTCACTAGCTTTCCAGTGATACACACACACACAAACACACACACGCGCACACACACACACACGCGCACACACACACAGAGCTAGACACACAAACACATACACGTACAGACAAGCACATATATTGAGCTGATCCTTCTTTGTTGTACTCAATCAGATTGCGATAATGCAGCAGGAACTGACAGGGTTAAAACCTCTGTTAATGGAACGAGACCAAGAGACAGAGGAGCTACTGAAGGTCATTGCTGATGAGACACTGGAGCTGGAGGTTGTGAAGAGGGTGGTGGAAGCTGATGAGGAGACAGCAAACAAAGCAGCACAGGAGGCCCGAGCGATTAAGGTAAATTATTTGGATGCTGTCCAATATTCAAAACAGAAAGATCCAGCAACAGAGTCAAACCTACTCTGACTAACAGAAACCCCCAGCTTACAGCTCCTAGAACATTATGACCACAGGATTACAATGGTCAGGAAAACCAAGTACAGCCAGGTTCCCCCTGGACGCGAGATCGTACTGTATTGTATTGTAATAATTAAATAGTGTAAATTTACCAGACTTTAATTTTAATATTACCTGTTCAGTGTCTGAAATGCAGCTGGTCAAAAACTGAATGGTCTGAAAACTGGATATTTTGATAATGTGTCAAGCTTCATTTGAACGAGGTAAAACTTCTAAAGAAATAACTGACCTGGTCAACGTCGATCAGAACCACATTGGCACAAGGTGCACCACATGAACAGTTAGCTTCTCCACTCCACACATCAGCCTGTTCCACACTCCCAATGACCCAACCCATTGCTTAGCAGACTGATCCAAAATCCGACATGATCGCACCTCCAGCATGGGAGAGTAACATTCCCAACAACAGTGTTAGAATTGGCAATGTGGATGAAAGTGTTGGTGTTGTGTAAAGATCCAAAATAATACTTTGGGGTTCCAGATGTTAAATTATTTGTCAAAGAATTGTCAGGAATGTTAAGGAGGGTAAAACAAAGTGGTGGGATGCTGGTTCTCTCAAAGCGCCTGGAGTTTGCTTTAAGATGGACAAGGTGTTAGGACCGAGGCAGGAGGAGTGTTCGTAACTTCACAGTTCACAACATCAATCTAATTGTTTAATCCAGTTTCCAATATGGTTAATTGTACACTTTCTCTATATTCAACTTAAAATAGAAAAGATCCATCAAGTCGGTTTATTCAATAAACAAAAATACCAACATCCCTGGATTCCGTGCCATCTTTAAGATCCTGTTTTGAACCCAGAGAGACAATGTCAGTCCAGAGATGCCCAGCATGGTTCCTGATGTTTGCCCCAGACATGGCAGATGGGAGAATTGGCACCCACTTTGTGGGCAGGGACCTGGAGCTCCTGCTGGATAGGGCAGTGCATAGGTGCCCCAAGGGCTAACAGTGGAGGGCATGAAACCAGGTCATGCCAGCCTGTGGTTTGAGGTCATCACCCTAGTTCAAGTAGTCTCAGCCATCTGGCAGAATGCCCAATACTGTAGGAAGACAATCAGTGTCCTTCTCCACTCTGCTACTCTAAGTGCCACTATCTTCTCTCATTCCATCTACCCTACACTCAATATGAGCATACCCACCCTGTTCTATTGTGTCTACCTCCCACCAAGGCTCATACTCAACCACTCTCACTATTGCATATATCTTCCCTCTCTCGCCATAACCCACTCCAACTCCCAACATCACCAATCCTCATGCCCTCTGTGCTATGTATTCACTCACTCGGGAACCTCCTCCTGCACCAACAATAATAATTGACCCAACCACAGCCTTCTCCTGTAACACCTGTCTCCCTCTCTCATTCTAAGAGGAAAGGAGCCCACGTAGGACAGGAAGAATTAATACAGGTGGTGAATCGCTTAACACTGAGTTCCTACCCCTTGTGAGGAGAGGATCCTGATTCTACTGCTCTGAACATGCCCTGGACTGGTACTAGAGGCTGCCCTACACTTCCTGTACCAGGACCCCCTTGAGCCACAGCTATCACCCTTGATTTGGCCAATATCTACTGATAACAATAATAAACACCTTGGCTTTGTGGCTGCACTAAATAGCACAGCAATGAGGAAGTAAGAACCTTACAAATAGATATGGATAGGTTAGGAGAGTGGGCCAAAATGTGGCAGATGGAGTTTAACATGGATAAGTGTGAGGTTGTCCATTTTGATCGGAAAAATGGGAAGGCGACCTACTATCTAAATGGAGATAGACTTTGGGATACTCTGGTGCAGAGGGATCTGGGTGTCCTCATTCATGATTCACAGAAAACTAGCATGTAGCTGCAGTAGGTAATAAAGAAAACAAATGGAGTGTTGGCTTTTATAGCTAAAGGAATAGAATATAATGGTAAGGAAGTATTGTTGCAACTATACAAGGCTTTGGTGAGACCGCACCTGGAAATTATGTACAGTTTTGGTCCCCTTATTTGGGGCAAGTTGTAGTGCGTTGGAGGGTTATGAGGAGAAGGTGGGAAAATGGGGGTGAGGAGCACATCAGCCACGATCGTATGGCAGAGTAGAATGCTATTTGCCCCTATTTCTTATGAACTTATGAATATGGCAGTAAAATGAGCCTGAAATCTCTGGCTGAGGGGACAATGTGAGGCGAGAATACTGTGAGCATCCAGGCAGGCTCAGATTAAGTGAGCACTATGGCAGCGAATGAAGAGCCTGGAGATACAGCCTGGTCCCGTCTATGTGCTAGGTGAGTCCCTGAACACACAGTGTCCTTGATGCAGCATTACAATGCAGGATACTGGGGCAGCCTGAGGTGCAGATTTGAGGTGCAGAAGTCATAGAGTCAGAGAGGTCAACAGTGCAGAAACAGGCCCTTCAGCCTATCAAGTTTGTGTCAGTCAAATATGACCACCCAACTATTCTAATCCCATTTTCCAGTGCTTGGCTCATAGGCCTGTATGCCTTGATATTACAAATGCACATCTAAATACTTCTTGAATGTTATGAGGGTTTCTGCCTCTACTACTCTTACAGGCAGAGTTCCAGACTGCCACACCTGCTGGGTGAAAATGTTTTTCCTCACGTTTCCTCTAAATCCATGCCCCTTGTTCATTGATCCCTCCATCATGGGAAAAAGCTTCTTCCTATCTATCCTGTCTGTGCTGCTCAGAATTTTATACATCTTAGTCACGTCCCTTCTCGATCTCTAAGGAAAACAATCCCAGACTATCCAATCACTCTCCATCACTGAAACTCTCCAGTCCAGGTAGCATCCTGGTAAACCACCTCTGCACCCTCCCCAGTGCTATCACACCCCTCCAATAATGTGGATTCCAAAACTGCACACAATACTCTAACTAAGGCCTAACCAACATTTTATAATTTTCAAGTATAACCTCCCTGCTCTTAAACACTATGCCTCAACTATCCCATACGCTTTCTTCATCACTTTATCCACCTGTTTCCTGATAGCTTAAGGGACTGGTGTACATGCGCACCAAGGTCCCTCGGAGCATCCCAAGGTCCTACCATTCATCATGCTTTGTTGTCCTGCCCAAGTGCATTACCTCACATTTATCTGGATTGAATTCCTTTTGCCAGCGATCAGCTCATCTGACCAGCCTGCCTATATCCTCCTGTAATCGAAGGCTATCCTCCTCACTATTTACTACCCCATCAATTTTTGTATAATCAGCAAGCTTACTGATCAACCCTCCTCCACCCATGTCTAATTCATTTATATGAAGCACAAACAGCAATGTACTCAACATTGTCCCCTGCGGGACCCCACTGGGCACAGACTTCCAGTTGGAAAAAAAACTCCTCTCAACTATTGCCCTCTGCTCTCTGACACTCAACCAACTATGGATCCAATTAGCCAAATTTCCTTGGATCCCATGGACTCTTCCAGCATCCTCTAAGTTGATCGGAAATGGACCATGAGGGTGGCAGGTGTCAGATACCATTGACCATGGTTATGGGCTGATGCCCATGGAGTGTGTCCTGAGATATTGGTGCCCAGTGTCCAATGTGGAGGTCACTCAGGGCCAGTGGTGAGCTGGAGTTGCTCATTATTCCATGTCGAGAATTCTTGACATCTAGTTTGATTGGCTTTTGGTAAGATCAGAACCTAAATATTAATGAGATGTGTTTTAATGTTAATAAGACAATTAACAAGCAATAACCCCCCCTTAATTGGCAACTTAATGCTCAAAAATCTCATCACTTGGCAAAAGCCTAAAAGCTGCAGCAAGAATCTCCCAACATCAAGATGGGTTCTGCCAGATTTGTGGCCCAATTCTGGCACATTTCTTGTCATAGTCCAAATTGCTCGGGTCCCTATAAGATTCTACCCAATGTGACTTTATACAAACCTTACCTCCACAATGCTTCAAACTCAAACTCACAAACCTTATTAATCATGTCGTAACACAAGGCAAGAAATTGGAAAGGCATTTGCTCACTTTTTGGTATGCTACATAAGCCACAGAAGAGTTAGAGACAGAGAATAAAAGCTGGGCTTGTCAGTCGTATTTCATCTCATTAACAAAACCTAATAATGTGGTGGAACTGGAGAGTTCTGAGTGATACATAAGAGCAGCAAAACAATAATAACATTGGATGATTTTAAAGATGAGCGAATAGGCTGCAATAAAGGAACTGGAACTGTTGAAAGATGACAACAGCACAGAGCATAACCAGCATTACCCCCTAGGTCACACATGCAACAATAACAGACTGTGGTATTATCTGAGTTCATCTGGGAAGTGAAGTGGGGGCAAATAGTTAATGTGAGAGTGAGTGAAACATGGGAAACCTAAATGGAACAGAATGATAAGGAACTAAAGAGGAAAATATTGAACTGCGAAATGATAAACAATTTCAGAGCGATCGGGTCCAAATTGACTGGGCAGAGAACTTAGCAAACATATCACCAGATCAGCAGCCGATATATCTTCTAGATCAATCAGTTAAATTCTGCATCTGCTGGATCTCCAGTGTCCAAACTTGCCATGCCCCTGAGTCTTACAGAACCATGCTTAAGGTTTTCTCTACACTATCTCCAGGTGGTCAGCCAATAAAAACATTTTTCTGATCTTTTCAATTAAATTTCCCAAGCTTTTTTTAACATAATGCATCCTCCCTGAGATAATTCTGTATTACCCATTTCTTTGGAAGGGATTTTTACAGCATAAATGATTTTGAAAACTTCCCTGCTTGCAGAATCACAATCAGCCTATGCCTGGGCTCTGCATGAATGACACATAACTTGCATTCTTACACAAGACTGTTTAATATCTCTTTGGGCTCAAAATGTTTATGTTACTTTAACCCATTTGAAGATCTGAGTATTCTAATGAAATTAAGAGCATATTTGTACACTAGCATGTGTATGTTAGCATGTGTGAATGTGTATACATTCACATGTTTACATGATTATATTTGTATGTTGTGTGTATTAACATGTCGGCATGTATGTTAGCATGTGTATGTGTGTACATTAGTGTGTGTACATGTGTGTGCATTAGCATGTGTATTCTACATGTTAATATGTGTATATCTTAACATTTGTATGTGTGTGTATGTATTAAGTGTGTATGTGTGTATATATTAAGTGTACGTGTGTATATTCATGTTTACATGGCAAAATTTGTATGTTGTGTGTACATTAGCATGTGGACATGTGTACATGTGTATGTTACTATGTGTACAGGTGTGTACGTTAGCATGTGTATGTGTGCACACATTAGAATCTGTATGTGTGTATGTTAGTGTGTATACGTGCGCGTACATTATAATCCAAAACATATGGGCACAAAACTTGCACGTCCAAATTCCAAATGCCTGAGGGGAAATTACAGGCTCTGACATTTGCAGCAGTTGACAGGGAGAGACTGACCTGAGCTGGTCTCTCAGTTACTGCAGGTGTTTATCTGCTGTTAAAGGAAAAGACTTATCTGAGCAAAGCTATGTTTGAGAAGGTGACCTTTACGTAGATTGCATCTGCGAGGTTTATTGTCTGTACTTGTCTTTCTCTTCCTGTTAATTATAAAACTGTACATTGATTTATCAATTATCTAAATATCAAAAAAATTTGATGAGTTATTTATTGCAATTTGTGGTAGTGTTTTACTGAACAGATTTCAGGTTTATTATATAAACCCATTAAATTGTTGCATGGCTTCTTTTGGAATATTTTCCTGATACAATAAACAAGTCACAAACAAATATAATCTTACCAAATTTTATTCGAGTCAATGTCAAATGTTGAGAAGAGACATTAATAAATGAGACCCTTTGTTTATTATTCCCAGTAAAAGCACATTGCAATGCTGCAAGAATCTTTCAGCTTCACACAAATTACTACCCTGTTCACTCCAACTGTTGTCAGGGTTTTACTCAGCTGAACTCAAAACTCTACATTGATGGTGTGGGTCAACTAACCTCTATACAGTGGTGATCTTTGCTGCAATATAAGCATTTTGCTTCTGTTTTAATGGGTATTGCATACATCTGTTGGCATACAGAATGACTGTGGGAAGTTTTGGTGTTGTCTTAAATACTTTAAAACAATCAGTTCTCTTTAATCATGATAACAATCTGTTTGACAAATGGAAGAGTAAGTGACACTGAAATGGAAAAAATTTGTCTCTAATTTAGAGAAAAAAAATCCCATTTGACTATATCACAGAGGTTTTAATTGGCGTAACAAGAATGACATACTTTGATATAATTGTGTTTGATTGCACCTATGTCCTCCAACCAGTGTGTAACTGTGTGATTCTTCTGTAGGTTGAGTGTGAACAGAAGCTGAGTGTAGCCATGCCAGCTCTCAACGATGCTATCACTGCTCTCGACACACTGAAGGCCAGCGATATCACTCTGCTGAAGACCATGCAGAACCCTCCAGCAGGGGTGCGGCTCACACTCACTGCCATTTGTATCTTAAAGGTACACCAGAAAGAACAAAGTCTAATTTTAATGAAAAAAGTGCGCATGGCATTTTCACGAATTGCACGCTCCTACAATATGCCTGGTATGGTATCTTTGTACGTGTTGAGGAATGTATGGGCTGATCATGTTACAGAATAGTTGTACTAACAACTTTTCATCATGCTAAGTTGCACGAGTGAATTCCAGATGTGGCATCAAGGAGCCTTAGCAAAACTGCAATTAATGGAAATCAGAGGGCAAATTCTACTCTGGTCAGAGTCATACCTGGCACAAAGGAAGATGGTTGTGGTTGTTGGAGGTCAGTCATCTCAGCTCCAGGACATCTCTGCAGCAGTTGCTCAGGGTAGTGTCACAGGCCCAACCATCTTCAGCTGCTTCATCGATGACCTTCCCTCCACATCATTAGGTGAGAAGTCAGGATGTTCACCAATGATGGCAAATTTCAGCACCAGTTACAACTCCTCAGATACTGAAGTAGTCCAAATGCAACAAGAACTGGACAATATCCAGACTTGGACGGAAAAGTGGCAAGTGGCATTACCTGGAACTTTTGTGGCACTAATGTCAACTTTGAACAAGAGTACCCAACCATTTCAGCTTGACATTCAATGGCAATACTGAATCCCTGCTATTAACATCCTGGTGATTACCATTGAGCAAAAATTGAACTGATCTTGCAATATAAATGGAATAGTTGCAAAAGCAGGTCAGAGGCTAGGAATCCTGCAGAGAGTAACTCACCTCCTGACTCCCCAGAGTTGTCCACCATCTACAAGGAACAGGCTAGGAGTGTGATAGAACACTCCCCACTTGCCTATTTGAATGCAACTTCAACATCGCTCAAGAAGCTTAACACCATCCAGGACATAGCAGTCCAGTTTATTCGTACCACATCCAAAAGCATCCATTTCCTCCACCACTGTTGCTCAGTAGTAGCATTGTGTACTATCTACGAGATGCATTGCAGTGACACACCAAGGCTCCTTCTGTAGCACCTTCAATTGACTAGCCTTGCTGCCAAAGGTGCAGCTTTTATATACATTGCTGCTTGTCCTTCCCCTAAGACACAATCTGAATGTCTCCCTCTGGCCTCTGCAAAACTAGACCAGCACACTTTCATGGTCTGCAAACTACATGCCTAACCCATAAGTGGCCTCACACACCATTTTTGTCTTTTCACACATGGTCAGGTTCACAGTGCAGGTGGTGAGCAGTACAATCCTCAGGTACAATGTAATATTGATGGGAAATATTTTACAAACTTCACAGAAAAATAAATCTCTCTGCATCTAATGAAAACCTCCATAATATTACTTCTAAGAAATATTGAATTAAGCTATCCGTAAAATACATTGTATAATGTGCAATCCTATTAGGTTATGTCAACAAACTAGTGACTACATCAAAGGTATAATCTGTTACTTCGAATTCTTGAAAACTGTCATTCAATCTCAAATGAATATAACATCTACTGTTGTGAAGTCTATCAGCTCTGAAAACTCAACCAAACATTGATAATGGCTACAGCTGTTGAAACAATCAATGGGGAAGAAGTACAAATTTAACCCCACTGCGAAGGCTCTTCTAAGGATGCCTACCCTGAAGAAGTTACCCTCCTCCCTCCGGACAAACCTGAGGGAATCTCTCTCCCACTGCAACTCTCTCATCACCTCTTCGGCCTTGAAACTGCTCGAATCCGCCTCCCCCTCTCTCCCTATTTATTTCAGAACCCTCTTCCCCTCCCCCATTTCTGATGAAGGCTTTAGGCCCGAAACGTCGAGTTTTCCTGCTCCTATGATGCTGCTTGACCTGCTGTGTTCATCCAGCCCCATGCTTGTTATCTCGGATTCTCCAGCATCTGCAGTACCTTTTATCTCCAATGGGGAAGAAGTGTTCATTTCAGAAAAGAGTTTCTGGCAATCAATGTAAGGGAACAGCAGAAGGTATTTTCAGATATTCTCATGTGTTGAAACCATATTTATGTCTGCCGCAGCTATTTAAATAACAGCAGAAAAGATGACAACAAAGACTGACAGGACATTTTGATACATTATTAGAATGCAATATGCCATTTCATCCATTGGGAAAGTGTGTAGTGCATGTGAACAAGTACACAAGGGTGGGTCAATGTAAGGGCCAACGTGCCCGAATAAGACAGATCCCTTTAAGGAACCAATGCAGTAAAACATCACAATACAGCACCTAACAGGGGCATTTGAAGGTGTAAAAATGCTTTATACATACATTTCAATATGATCCAGACGCCTCAGCAAGCCTCATTTTCTCCACAAAATGCCAGGTTTAATTTCCTTTTAGCGGGCTTCCGAAACCCTGCAAGTACCAGATGAAATAGTGCAAATCAGTTTCATACATGTAAAACAGCAGAAACAAATCCATTTCTACGTAGCAGTAAATAATCTTATGTCCAATTTCTATCCTCTTTCTTGAGGGAATTAAACCTGAGAAAAAAGTGGGTGCGAATGGGAGAATCACAGATGATTACTGGCCCTCTGCAAAGAAGATGCTGAGTGATATGAAATTCCTGGAATCACTGAAGGTAAAGTCCACTGCAAGTACAACTTGGCGGGAGTTTTAGAGATTGTGTACAATTTGGAGAGAACATAGACAGGTTGGTGCAGTGGATAAAACTTAATGTGGGGAATTCTGAGTTAATACATTTTGATGGGAAGAACACGGAGAGTCAATTTAAATAAAGATACGATTATAAAGGGTGTGCAAGAGTAGAGAGACCTGGGTGGGTATCTACACAATGCATTGAAAGCTGCAGAATGAGTTAAGAAACCGGTTAATTAAAGAGTACGGCACTCTAGGCTTCAATAACGGGGCACAGGGTGAAAGAGCAATGAGGTTATGTTGAACTTGTACAAGGCACTAGTTTGGCCTCAGCTGGAGTTTTGTATTCACTTCTGGACATGGCTCATTAAGGGGGAGGTGAAGCCATCGGAGAAAGATTCCCAGGAATGGTTTCAAAGATGTGGAACTTCAGTGATGAAGATAGTTTGGAGAATTGGGAATGTTTCTCTTGAAGAAGAGAGACAGGTTCAATTGAAGACTGTTAACCTGAAAAGGAAGAATGTTTGGGGGGTGGGGACAGGGAAAAGGCAGAAGAATGTTGCCAATTGCATTGTTCATTCGCAATGTTAGAGCAAACAGGATGGACAATTCTGTGATTCTCTGAAGACAACTCTTGAAGGCCCCTCTGAAGGGTATTGTTGTACACAATAGGTGCTAACTCTGAGAGCAGCATCATTCATAATACTGGGCTCTTCAGTCATCTGGTTACACCATCACATAGCAGTCACAGTGCAGCTGAGCGAGACGTGACCTCAAGTCAGGGTTTGGAGTGTGCAATGAAATTTAAAAAGCTCTCCCCTGCGAGATTGACCACAGACAGATGGTTGGCAATCCTCACCAATGTGTTTAGAAGTATTCCTTTACCTCCTTGTTGCCTTGTGCCATTGTGTTGCTGCTAACAATCCCAAGAAATGGGAATAGCACAGGAGTGTAATACTGGCACAATGTAGAGATTAGGACCAACAGTAAATTGATTACTTTGAAAGATGAGAGATAACTTTGATGAACCACAGTTCACATCAGACTTCACCAGTATCACAGTGAACTACAACTGCATGAAATGTGTTTGGAATGAATAAATATACTTTGTGAATAAATATTTGACTTGATAAAATTTTTTTAAAAGAGCCCTTTTTTTTATAGGGATGAGCTCCCATGCAGGAGGGCAGGCTACGTTCAATAATCTTCCCATTTTCTAATACTATTCTCTAAGCTTCAATTAATGATTCTTTGAAGATGAGCGTGTTCACAGAGCTGGGTGGGGGTGAAGATGTGTTTGGATGTGGGACCTGCCTGAGAGTACATTCTCACTTTTCATTTCACCAGGAAATGTCCCATCAATCTGAGCCTCATCCAGTTTCTGAACTGAACAGACTCTGCACAAAGTCTTTGCTTCCACTGTCGGTTCTGCTGCTTATCAGTGTTATGTTGTCCTCTTCACAGGACTTTGACAAAGACAATATCCCTGTGAAAGTGATAGCCCACATTCGAAGAGACTTTATCAGCAGTCCTGAATTTCAGCCATGTGTCATTAGGAATGTTTCCTCAGCCTGCGAAGGTCTTTGTAGCTGGGTTCGAGCCATTGAAGTATATGATAAAGTCGCAAAGGTAAAGTTTACACCAGGTTAAAGTTAGTTTATTTCATGTTGTGTTCCAGCAATCAGTAAGGTGACAGAAAATGTAACGGTCGCAGGTTGTGCACTATCAATGCATGTAAAGGTACCCAGTCTGCCATCACACATACCGTTGCACTGGTACATCTGTACCCATATTGGAGACAGCTCAAACGAAGACAATCTGACAGTCCCAAATATGTTTTAAAAAGACCAAAGTATCAGTATCTCGATACTCACCCTTTTTTTATATGTCAGCCAGGGCTCCCTGATTAGACCAGATTAACAGACCCAACCAGGGAACTCATAATTCTATGGTGTCCAGCTGGCTGAGCTCATTCCAATCACCACAGGGTGTTGGGTATTGAGAGAGAGTAAATTGGGTGATGAGAGGGTGGAGTTTCAGAGAAGGGCTGTTGGGTTATGGGAGGGGGGTGTTAGAGGGGGTACTGGACATTGAGAGTGGGATTGGGGTTATTGGACAGACGATGAGTGATAGTGGGGTGGGTGCGCTGGGAGGTGGATGTTGGAAATGAGGTAGTGGTGTTGAGAGGGTTGGGAAGTTTGTATTAGGTGATGGTGGTGGTGATGGTGTTGGATTTTGGGAGGTTGGTGTTGGGTGTTGGATAATGGCAGTGATAAGGGTGGGAATGCTGGGAGAAGAGTTATTGGATGATGGAGGTGGGATTGGTTGGTGGGAGACTGAGTTTTTGGATGTTGTTCTGGGAGCATCTGGAGTCTGTTATGTGAATGTTTGCCTCTTTCAGATTGTTGCCCCTAAGCGGTGGAAGCTGGAGGAAGCAGAGGCAGAGCTGAAAATCCAAATGGAGAAATTGAATAAAAAGAGGTCAGAGCTGACGGAGATTAAGAGTAAACTAGATCTCCTTCAGAACCAACTCTCACAAAAACTCACTGAAAAGAAGCAACTAGAAGAGAGCATCAAACAGACAGAGTAAGTCTCTTTAATCCCTGAACATCACTTAGTGTACTGCCTTATAGCACTTTATGTGTATGGTGCGCGCGCGTGTGTGTTTTTCTGTGCATGATCTCCAAAAAGCTTGATCATCTCCTCCTTGTTTATTTTATTTAGTTCCCAATCACCAGACTGGATCGAGCTCTAAGTCACTATTATTCTGACATCTGAAAACACTAAACATTGTGATCTGCAGTAAATGGCCTTTTCTTTATATGTAGAGGATCTTTGCTATCACTGAGAGGAAAGCACATCTTCTAACATCGGCAGGTCTTGTGGGCCAGGTATCTCAGCCGATACCTCACTGTGAGGCTGAGGCAGTGCTACATTGTCAAAAGATGCCATTCTGGATATGAAACATTTAACCACAGCTCCCATCTATCTCCCACTGTATTCTTTGTGAGAACTTGGTATGTACAAATTGGCTTTTGCATTGCATACATTGCAATGTTGACTGTAAAGCAGTTTAGGGCATCCCGTGTTTTTGAATGGTGCTGTATAAATGAATATTCAGCTGTCCACCATCACATGGTGTCTGGAAAGCGGATCTTGTGATAGTGAATGAGAATTCTAAGCTCGAGCTCTAGTTTCCAAGCATTGGGACTGCTGGGAATGGCACTCAAACATGCTACACCCTGCCTCTTTGTCAAGGCCAGAGATTTGTTCTGCCTTCACATTGTGGTCTCTCAGTCTCCAGCATGAGGAATAATATATGAGAAATGACTGCCTTCAGATACTTAGTCCAAATATCTGGAATCTCCAGCCTCACACCTCTCTGCCCACCCACTCTCACAATGACACCATCAATAGAAACTCCTATCAAACATAATTCAGGAAAGGATGGAAGAATCCAAATCTGTGCTATGGGGGGGTGAGGGCTGGGAGAGCAGTGCTGTCAAAATGAACTGGCTCAGTATCTCACTGTTGCGTCAGCGGCATCTTGTGGGTTTGCAACTTCTGTGTTGTCCTCTGTCCCTGCTCATGGGCTCCAATCTGATTTCAGGCTGAAACTGGAGCGAGCTGAGAAGCTGATCAATGGCCTTGGAGGAGAGAAAGAACGGTGGACAAATATTTCAGAGCATCTGGAGGTGACATACCAGAACATTATTGGCGATGTTTTATTAAGTGCCAGTGTGGTGGCATACCTTGGCCCCTTCACCCCTGAATTCCGACAGGTAAGGTAGGCCGGCAAAGCCTTTTAATTTCAACAGCAATGCTCAGTGTAATTCCATGTGTGAGTGGGAAGAGAATGAGGAATAACATTTAGCTTCTGTTCATGATTGCATTTGAGAATGGACTTTCTGCTTACCACACACAGATTCAACCTAATCATTGCAGTACCATGACTGACGCAGCTTACAGGACATTGGAGGTGTTTCGGCTCCTCATACCTGTACCAGTATGGTTCCATGTCCTAGGGACAAACAGGAGGCAAATATCACTCTGCCTCTCTTTCCCAGAGTGATTGAGAACAACATTAGTGATTCTATACATGAGCACAATGTAAATGTCCTCAGTCTTCACTGCTTGCTTGCTGCTTTTGGTCAGAGTTACTGACATCAGCAAGGGAGGGTGTCAAAGTGATGTGTCCACCAGCAGGATCTAAGTAACCAGGACCCACCAGCCTAGCCTCCTTGAGCCTCTTCACCCCTCTGACCTGGAAAGAAGATTTCAGTCTTACTAATTGGAGGAAACTGTGGGTTATCCCAATGAGAAAAAGGCACTTTGACAGTGTGGATACAATGGAGAGGTCAAGAGTGGTGGTGGAGCCATCAATGAACAAGTGCAATCTGGAGCCAGTGTGTGGGGATGATGTAGACTTCAACCTGTTTCCTACCTTGTGATGTAAGTTGCGAGGCAGCAGCTGTTGCCTACAGTTCTGAAAGGGTTAATGTTGGCACTGCTTTAAGATCCACCCAATCTGATGATGACGTATAGACTTGGGTGGAGAAAAGGCAAATGATCTTATCATCGTGAGGAGTGCAGACACAGATCCACAGATTTCCTCGTAGTCTTTGTGGCAATGTCTAACAAATTAATGTAACTTGGCCTTAGTTCGTCTACCTACACCTTTGCAATAACCTGCACCTCGTTGAGATAACAGCCTCCTCTTATTAAGACTCACTAGTCTTTGTTCCTCTATCACCGTAAACCAGAATGACCCTTAGGTTCAGTCAATGAATAAGGGTTGCCGGCAGTATCTTCTTACCCACATCCAGAAACATCCACTCCCTTTACAATTGACACTCAGCAGCAGTGTATACTATCTACAAGATGCACCGCAGAAATTTGCCAAGGCTCCTTAGACTGCACCTTCCAAACTAATGATCACATCCATCTAGTAGGACAAGGGCAGAAGATATGTGGGAACACCACCCCCTGCAAGTTCCTCTGCAAGCAACTCATCATATAGTGCACATGTATGCACATAGAGGTTTGCCATGAGCAGCTGCTTAATCTGTTTTCAATTGCAGGAACTGCATCTTGTAAAGATTTCATCTGTTGAGTTGGTATTCATTTTCTTTGCAGAATGTTTTGGGAGAATGGCTGGATATGTGCAAACAGAAACAGATCCCAGTCTCCAGTGTCTACTCCTTGTTGAATACATTGGGGGACCCTGTGAGCATTATGGAGTGGCAACTGCATGGACTTCCACAGGACACGTAAGCATTTTTCTCCCAAAGGATCTGCCAGGAATGTCAGGAGTCATTGGCCTCGGTCTCTAAAACAACTTTCCTGTCCCCTCAGATTCTCAGTGGATAATGCCATCATCGTGACCTCAGCTCAGCGCTGGCCACTCATGATTGACCCCCAGGGTCAGGCTAATAAATGGGTCAAAAACATGGAGAAATCTAACAAGCTTCATGTCAGCAAACTGACTGAGTCTGACTGTGTTCGAACCCTGGGGAACTGCATTCAGGTAAGGATCCTATATTCTGTTGTCTGGCCAAACCTCTTCCAGCTGAATCTTCACCAGATCTGAAAACTCTTGAGATTGTATACACTCACTGTCCTGTCACTGTCTGACCCCTGGACTGGCCTTTCACAGGGATCAGTTGGAGATCGGAGAGTGACAACAGATTTCAGAACTTGCTGTTTTACTCCTTATCAACAGAGAAGCAAGGGTCAAAGATCATCCGGGAGTGGGAGGTGGATAATTTAAAAATACTTCAGTATCTCTGTCTTGATTTATCCCCCATATGTTTGTTATAAATTGAAATCTAACCTTCAGGACCTGTCATTAGATCTCTAGATTAACCATAAATCATTTCAGTTCACACCCTAATTAGCATGAGACCCTACCATGTCCACTCCAACTAACAGTGGGTATCACATTGACAAACCATATGACTCAGGATAAAACTATGAGTTATATTTATCAAGAATTAATAGCCAAAGGAAAACCATATGACTCAGGACAAAACTATGAGTAATATTTATCAAGAACTAATAGCCAAAGATTTTCATGCAATTCATTTTTGGGTCAGATCTTTTCAGAATATTTGAAATGTACACAGTATTCACAATGACAGAGACATTATTTGTCAGGCACTACCCAAACATACCCAGCTCCAACATCAACATGTCCCATGATATTCATTCCAAATGCATCAGAATGGAAAACCCTATCACATCTGGACAATATCCAGTTTTGGGTTGATATGCAGCGATGACAATTTGCACCATATAAGTGCCAGACAATGACCACCTCCAACAAAAGAGAGCCTTTACCATCTCCTTTAATTAACAATGGTATTACCATCCTGGACGTTAGCATTGACCAGAAACTAAACTGGACTACCCTACAAATACAGTGGCTACAAAGGCAGGTCAGGGGCTAGGAATCATGCAGTAAGTAACTCAGCCTCCTGACTCCCCAAAGCTTGTCCACCATCTACAAGGCACAAGTCAGGAATGTGGTGGAACACTCCCCACTTGCCTGAATGAGTGCAGGTTCAACAATACCAAGAAGCTCAACACCATCCAGGATCAAACAACCTGCTCAACTGGCACCACATTCACAAACATCCATTCCCTACACCACCTTGAAGTACAACAGTAACAGGTGCACGGGAACACATCTACCTCCAGGTTCCCCTCCAAGCCCACTCAGAAATATATCACCTCTCCTTTACTGTTTACCGTGCACCCCGAGGACAGCAGCAGTTCAGAAAGGCAGCTCACCACACCTTCTTCAGGCCAGTTATAAATAGACAACGAATGCTGGCCTAACCAGTGACCCCCAAAACCCCTGTGAAAGAATGAAAGAAAATCATAATAGAACAAAAATAGTATTCTCCATATGATTACATCAATAATGCTGGGATTATTGAGACTTTACAACAGATTATAGCTCTTGGAAACCCATTTTATATCTTTCCCTATTTTTATTTTGATGATGTCAATGAATTGTTGCTGAGGAAAATAAATGGTAAATCGATGTGATTGAAAGTCACGCAAAGCAAGGCCAAGGGAGATGGTCTGGTACATGTGAAGCTTTGGGATACAGAGTATCTCATTAGATATCACTGCTTAAAGTTGTAGTCCCACCTTAAAAATGTGAAACTTCTAAGCAAACATCACGCCCGGAGTTGACCCCAAAGATGAAGCACCTTCTACTTACCCATGAGATCGTAGGAGCTGCAGATGCTGGAGAATCTGAGATAACAAGGTGTAGAGCTGGATGAACACAGCAGGCCAAGCAGCGTCAGAGGAGCAGGAAGGCTGACATTTCAGGCCTAGACCCTTCTTCAGAAATGGGAGAGGGGGAGGGGGTTCTGAAATAAATAGGGAGAGAGGAGGAGGCGGATAGAAGATGGATAGAGGAGAAGATAGGTGGAGAGGAGACAGACAAGTCAAAGAGGCGGGGATGGAGCCAGTTTCGGTGAGTGTAAGTGGGGAGTTAGGGAGGGGATAGGTCAGTCCAGGGAGGAGGAAAAGGTCACGGGGGCGGGATGAAACTAGTAGGTAGGAGATGGGGGTGGGGCTTGAGGTGGGAGGAGGTGATAGGTGGGAGGAAGGACAGGTTAGGGAGGCAGGGATGAGGTGGGCTGGTTTTGGGATGCGGTAGGGGGAGGGGAGATTTTGAAGCTTGCGAAGTCCACATTGATACCATTGGGCTGCAGGGTTCCCAAGCGGAATATGAGTTGCTGTTCCTGCAACCTTCGGGTGGCATCGTTGTGGCACTGCAGGATGCCCAGGGTGGACATGTCGTCTGTGGAAATTGAGGGGGAGTTGAAATGGTTCGCGACTGGGAGGTGCAGTTGTTTAGTGCGAACCGAGCAGGTGTTCTGCAAAGCGATCCCCAAGCCTCCGCTTGCTTTCCCTGATGTAGAGGAGGCCACAACGGGAACAGCAGATACAGTATACCACATTAGCAGATGTGCAGGTGAACATCTGCCTGATGTGGAAAGTCTTCTTGGGGCCTGGGATGGGGGTGAGGGGGGAGGCGTAGGGGCAGGTGTAGCACTTCCTGCGGTTGCAGGGAAAAGTGCCAGGTGTGGTGGGGCTAGAGGGGAGTGTGGAGCAGACTAGGGAGTCACGGAGAGAGTGGTCCCTCCGGAAAGCAGATAAGGGTGCGGAGGGAAAAATGTCTTTGGTGGTGGGTTCGGATTGCAGATGGCAGAAATGTTGGAGGATGATGCGTTGGATCCGGAGGTTGGTGGGGTGGTACGTGAGGACGAGGGGGATTCTGAATTGGTTGTTATTGTGGGGAGTGGGTGTGAGGGATGAGTTGCGGGAAATGCGGGAGACACAGTTGAGGGCGTTCTTGACCACTGACGAGGGGGATGTTGCAGTCCTTGAAAAACGAGGACATCTGAGATGTACGGGAGTGGAATGCCTCATCCTGAGAGCAGATGCGGCGGAGGCGAAGGAATTGGGAATAGGGGATGGCATTTTTGCCGGAAGGTGGGTGGGAGAAGGTGTATTCTTGTTACCTTCTACTTACCCATTGCTGATTTCACCCCATTCCTCAACTACTCCATATGAAACCTCGCACTCATTAAACAGATCAAGGAGTAATCAATCAGCAATTAGTAAACTCAACAGATTATTTCTTTTCAAACCCAGATATCGGGAAACGAAACAAAAATCAAATCAGTTAGACAAGTTTCAGGCTGTCTTCACTGCCATTTTTCTCTCTTCCCTCAGATGGCTACAAACAGCTAAAAATAGCACTCAATTTAATAAGCACGATAGGCGTGTTTGTGGAATTTGTAATAAGTTAGTGATTCACCATTATATGCCAGCCAGGTGCTTTCCCCCACACACCTCTCAACCTCTCCCAGTCTAGGGTTCAGGTTCTGCTTCAATTCCCGCAGTTGGGAATTTCACATGGACCTCGGAAGCCGTGGTCTTGCAGCTCCTGTTAATATTGAGCTTTTCCTGATGATGAGTGTGGAGTTCCCTCTGCTCTGCCCCAATCATCAACTTAAAAATGGAAATTAAAAGCATCGTCCAGTGAACAATGTGACCCTCCAGTACTGCAGCTCTGTTTATAAGATGCCGAAATTGATACAGTATTTGTAGGTTCTGATTAAATGCACCGAGTAAGAACCATCTGAAACATATTGCAAGATAACAAGCATGGAGCTGGATGAACA
>JAHRHZ010000134.1:1238793-1258068 GCA_024137785.1 Ginglymostoma cirratum
CAGCCCCATGCTTGTTATCTCGGATTCTCCAGCATCTGCAGTACCTTTTATCTCTGAAACATATTGCAATACTGTCAGGGCCATCAAAGACTGATGTTGAGCCAATCAGACAAGACGGTGCTCCAGTTCAGTTCAGAAGGGTACAGGTAGAATGTACCAGCTAATGTGACCATTCAGGTCTCTAACATTCCCTATCTTCGCACGCTGTCTAAATTATTAATTTCTATCTTCTAGTTTGGAAATCCAGTTTTAATTGAAAATCTTTCGGAAGAGCTCGATCCCATTCTGGAGCCATTGCTGCTGAAGCAAACTTTTAAACAAAGAGGGATGGACTACATTCGCCTCGGAGAAACGGTCGTACAATACTCAAAAGATTTCAAGCTCTACATGACCACCCGGCTTCGAAACCCCCATTACCTCCCAGAGGTTTCAGTCAAGGTAGACCCACCAATCAGTTCACATCAAAACAGGGACAGCCGGAGTTGGTTTGGTGCAAAAATTAAGTTGGTTATTCCTTATGAACGTTTCCAACAGACCTGAGCTGGTGAATCCCTCCAATTAGTCCTGTCATCTGTTACAGCCAGAGAGATATAGAACAGAAGCTTCAAGCTGGAGGCCTGTAGACCTGTCACCTGCCCTTTCTCCTACTATGTGGCCCAGCAGGATCCGAGTACGGGAACAGTGCCCTGTCAGTTTCTTTAGGAGTGCCTGCTAAACACTAGGGTTTAGTCACAGCTGCATTTGCTGATGTGGCGACTGCAAAGGGCCCTCTCCCTACATCTCCACATACGGGTCAGCAACACAACAGTGCTACTGGAGCTGGTTCACCTCAAGGGTGTGGCACTGCTTATGGAGAAACAAATGGAGTTAACATTTGGGCCCGATATAATGCTTCTTCTAAACTGAAGAGAGAGGTAGAAACATGTCATGTTTTATAATGTCAGAAAAGGAGGAGAAGAACATGCAGATAGGAAGGGAGGTTAGAGGGTGAACGACATTACAGATCACAAGCGGCACAGTACAAAAGGCAAAGTGGGATTAATAGTTTTAGAGAAGGGACACAACATAGATGCAGAGTAGTTATTAATAGCAGAAGAAAGGTCTGCCCTGAGTGAAAATGAAACATGAAGGTGCAGTACAGACACTCGAGAGAACAAAAGTATCAAAATAGAGGACAGAGTTCATGCTCTGAAGATGTTGAACGTAATGTTGAATAAAAGGATGTAAAAAGCCTGAAAGTACGGAAGCCTTGGCACAACTGTACAGGACATTGGTGAGACAACAGTATGACAAAGTGTTAGTCTGCTTATTTAAGGAGGGATATACTTACATTGCAAACAACTCAAAGAATATTTACTAGACTGATTCCTGGGCTGAAAGGCTTTTTTCATTCAGTCACAGAACATGGGCTTTCCTTTATTGTCCATTCCAAACTGCCTTAGGAGAGTGAATACTGAGCTGCCTTCTTAAAACTGCAGTCTGTGGAGTATAGGGACACCCAGAGTGCTGTCAGGCAGGGATTTCCGGGATTGTGACTCAACAACAATAAAGAAACAATAAAATAGTTGTTAATCAGGATGGTGAGTGGCTTGGAGGAGAGCTTACAGGGGGTGGTGTTCCCAATTTTCTGTTCCCCTTGTCCTTCTAGATGGAGGTGAACGTGGGCGTATAAGGTGTTGTTAGAGGAGCCGTTCTAAGTTACTGCACTGCATCTTTTGGATAGTACGTACTGCTGGTATTGAGCATCGGTGGGGGAGGGAGTGAATGTTGGTAGACGTGATGCCAATCAAGTGGGTTACTTTGTCCTGGATGATGTCAAGCTTCTTGAGTGCTGTTGGAGCTGCACTCATCCAGGCAAGAAGGGAGTATTCCATCACACTCCTGACTTGTTCCTTGTAGGTGGTGGTCAGTTAATGGATGCTGGAGTGTTCAACAATGGTAAAGTGTAAAGAAGCAATGGCTGGATTCTCTCTTGTTGGAGATGGTCATTGCCTGGCACTTGTGCAGCATGAATGTTACATGTCACTTATAAGTTCAAGCTTGGATGTTAATCAAGTCATGCTGCATTTGGACAGA
The DNA here is from genome assembly GCA_024137785.1 of Ginglymostoma cirratum. NCBI lineage: Eukaryota > Metazoa > Chordata > Chondrichthyes > Orectolobiformes > Ginglymostomatidae > Ginglymostoma > Ginglymostoma cirratum. Next base: position 1,240,870 of record JAHRHZ010000134.1, read on the forward strand.
GTCTGCTTCAATATGGAGGAAAGGTCATTGATGAAGATGACCAGGCCTGTGAAATACTCTTAAAAATTCCTGCAGAGATGTCCTGGACCTGAGGTGACTGACTTCCAGCAACCACAACCATCTTTCTTTGTGCTAAGACAGACTCAAGCAAACAGAGAGTTTGCCCCCTGATTTCCATTGACTCCAGTTTTGCTGGGGCTCCTTGATGTCATACTCCATCAAATATGACCTCTGGAATTTATCTCTTTTGTCCATGTTTGTACCTAGACTGTACTGAGGTCAGGAGCTGAGTGGCCCTGCTGGAACCCAAAAACGACGTCACTGAGCAGGTTATAGCTGAGCAGGTGCTGCTTGATAGCGCTGTTAATGACACCTCCCATCACTTTCCCAGTGGTTGAGAATAGACTAATGTGACGGTAATTGGTCAAGTTGGATTTGTCCTGCTTTTTGCAGTTGCCTTATGAAGAAATGTTGAGTAGGTTGGAACAAAACTTCAGAAGTGTGAGAGTATCTTATTAAAACGTAAGAGATTCTGAGAGCGCTTAACAAAGTCCATGCTGAGAGTATATCCACTTGTTGGAAATCGAGAATCTGGGGGCACCATTTCAAATAAGCAATTTCTCAATACAAAGTTGAGGGGAAATTTATGCTGTCAGAAGATTATTAATCTTTGGAATGCTTTCTCCAAGAACATGTTGAAGGGTGAAATATACAGATTCACAATTTACAAGGAAGTAGAGGGTTATGAGAACAATGGCAGGAGAGTCAGTCATGTTCTTTTGGGAGGTCAGAACAGGGTTGAGGGGCTGAATGGCTTGCTCCTAATGCTATAGTTCTATGGTTCAAAGTCCAAGGCTTGTGAGCTTACACGTGCTCACCAAATATCAGTCAAACATCCAATGGGAGAAAGGACAGACAGGTTAGGGAGGCAGTCTGCACCTCCCAGTGCGAGCCATTTCAACTCCCCCTCCCATTCCTTGGACGACATGTCCATTCTGGGCATCCTGCAGTGCCACAACGATGCCACCCAAAGGTTCCAGGAACAGCACCTCAAATTCCGCTTGGGAACCCTGCAGCCCAATGGTATCAATGTGGACTTCACAAGCTTCAAAATCTCCCCTCCCACTACCGCATCCCAAAACCAGCCCAGCTCGTCCCCGCCTCCCTAACCTGTCCGTCCTTCCTCCCACCTATCCCCTCCTCCCACCTCAAACCCCACCCCCATCTCCTACCTACCAGCCTCATCCCCACCTCCTTGACCTGTCCGTCTTCCCTTGACTGACCTACCCCCATCCTAACTCCCCACCTACACCCACCTTTACTGGCTCCACCCCCGCCTCTTTGACCTGTCCGTCTCCTCTCCACCTATCTGCTCCTTTATCCATCTTCCATCCGCCTCCCCCTCTCTCTATTTATTTCAGAATCCCCTACCCCTCCGCAATTTCTGAAGAAGGCTCCAGACCCGAAACGTCAGCTTTCCTGCTCCTCTGATGCTGCTTGGCCTGCTGTGTTCATCCAGCTCTACACCTTGTTTTCTCAGATTCTCCAGCATCGGCAGTTCCTACTATCAAAGAGGAACTTGTACCTGTTTCTAACGCGCGCCATTAGCAGGCAGTGAGAGTGGGACAGATTCCTGCTCAGCCATAGCTTTGGGTATCATTGGAACCTCAGCCAGCACCATTGATAGCTCCATGCAACATCCATGTAAAAGTAGGTATTGCCACAGCAACTGTGTCACCCAAAGTGATGTGTAACTCACCACCACCTTTACTGTGTCCTTTCAGAAGCGAAGCATTCACACTTGCTACGGGCAGGCACGGTGCCAATTCAAAGTGACATCTTTGCCTTTTCAGGTCACTCTCCTGAACTTCATGATCACATCGGTCGGTTTGGAGGACCAACTGCTGAACATTGTCACGGCAAAGGAGAAACCAGAACTGGAGGAAAAGAAGAAAGCTCTTTATCTGGAAAGGGCACAAAACAGGTACTAATGGAAACAGCAGCATCAGATCCAGAGTCACAGCAAAGAATCTGTGCAGTCATATAGTCACACACTGAAACCAAACCAGATGCTGGCACAAAAAACGTTAAGTTTGACAAGGTTTATCACCTGAAACAGTGGTAAATGTAAATGATTCTTAACCGTTTTACACAAGTTTTAGCATTGATAAGGAAGCAGATCGCTTAGGAACCCGCAATGGGTAATGTGAGCTGCATAGAGCTCTGCTTAGACCCAGCTTAAGGATGGCACTCAGTCTGGGCACCGCTCTTCAATGAGCACTTACTCACCTTGGAGGGGTTGCTGTGGACATTCACTAGAGTGATCAATTATAGGCGTGAATTCCTTAAACCGGGCTTATATTCCACTGAGCTCAGAAGGAGAGCTAATTGAGGTGTTCAAGATGTTTAAAGGGATTTTAAACTTTATGGAGAGCAACTGTTTTGTCTGGTCACAGAGTGCAGCACAAAGCAGTAGAGTTTTATCATTACAAATTGCCCATTCTAGAAGCTCAGAGTGAAATCACAAAGCAATTTTTCACTGGCAAGTATAGGAACTCCCTCCTCCTCCTGTGGATACATGGGAAGACCTTGGTCTGATTAAACTCAGTAATAGTTGAGAAACAATATCCTTAACCTCCGACTAAACATATTAGACTATAGGACATAAAATGTAGAAGCAGATGTAGGCCATCCAGCCCATCGAGCCTGTTCCACCATCGATTACAAATATGGCTTATCTGATCATTCTTAACCTTTTCCCTCTAACATCATAACCTTCAGGACTGCTCATGGGGTTCAACAATTTCAGGGTCTAACCTTTGACATCATATTACAGGCTGCAACTTGTTGCTCATGATTCCACATTTCCCTTTCACACCGGCTTGAAACCCACCTTATTTATTTAATTATCCATTCCAATCTTCCTTTTACCTACCCTGCCTTCTACCCGATCACAGTCTTTCCCGTTGTCCCCACATTCACCCACTTTTTCTGACTCTGTACTGGGTTAAACCCTGCTAAATCTCAAACTTTGTTTATGACTTGGATGACCCACCATCATACTGAAACATGAACTGGAGTTTTGAGTTGGGTTCAGGAACATACGTCTTTCTGAACATTCCAAAGAAGGGTCACCAGGACATGAAACGTTGACTCTGCTTTCTCTCCATGGATGCTGCCAGACTTGCTGAGTTTCTCCAGCAATTTCTGTTTTTGTTTCTCATTTCCAGTATCCATAGTTTTTGCTTTTTCCATTATGTCTAGTCCTGAGGGCCCAGGTAATAACTTAGTGACTAATGCTGTTCGCAGTGGGTAGGCTCCTGTCTATTGACCGCAGTTGAAGATGGAGAAGTGGGGGCAGTGAGGAGGAGACTGTAGCGTTTCACTAAAATCTAGCCCATCAGCACCTTATAGGCCAATTTCCTTCAACCCCTATCACCACGCGTCTGATGACTGATGCTACTTTCAATACTTTGTTCTGCTCAGGAAGCTTCTAAAAGAAACCGAGGATCAGATCTTAGAGGTGCTGTCCATATCACAGGGGAATATCCTGGAGGATGAGCGGGCCATCGATATTCTGTCGTCCAGCAAACAGCTCTCGCTGGAAATCCTAGAGAAACAGCAAGTCACAACACAGACAGAGAAGCAGATTGATGAAACCAGGGATGGCTACAGGCCTGTGAGTCCATTGCTCATTTGGCATTCTAGAATCTTCGATGCATTTCCAGTTTAGAAGAATTTATTTGCCCAGCGATTGATGTCAGATTGCTTTGTGTTTAATCAGACAGTTGATGAATGTTGCAGCATCTTTTGAAAATAAAGATATATAGGAACATAGGAATGAGGAGCGGGAGTAGGCAACTCAGCCCTTTGAACTTGCTTTGACATTTAACACGATCCTGGCTAATCTTATCCTGGTCTCAACTCCACTTTCCTGCCTGCTCCCCTTCATCTTGCTTTTCATCAGAACACATCAACTTCTTTCTTGAATCTGTTGATTGATTCTGCCTCCGCTACACTCTGGGGCAATGAGCTCCACAGATTCACAACTCTCTGAGAGAAGTAGTTTCTCCTCATCTCAGTTTTGAACCTATCTCCTCTCACTCTATATCTTTGATCTTTTGTTTGAGACTGTCCCACAAGGTAAATACTACTACAGGATTTTGTGGTATTAAAAATGAATCTGTTTCTTAGTGAAATAATTGATCTCAACAAAGCTCTCAGTCCAGAGCTACGCGGAACCCATGGAAACAACGTTGCAGTCCCAAAACCCCCAGTGACCATTATTGTTAGCTTCCTGCCTCTGAGCCACTATTGGATCCAACTTTCTCTTGAATCCCATGAGCTGTTAATTTCCTATCCAGTCTTCCCCATGGAGCCCTATCAAAAGCCCGGCTAAAATCCATCAAGACTGCATCAAATACACTACCCTCACTGACCCTCCTTGTCACCTCAAACTTCAATCAAATTAGTCAGATGCGACTTTCCTTAACAAATCCATTTGGCTGTTTTCAGTTAACCTATATCTTTCTAAATGACAATTTATTCCGTCCTTCAGGGTTTTTCCCAATAATTTGCCCAGCACTCAGATTAGGCTGAATTACTCACTCAACCTCTCCTCTCGTTTTAAACAATGTTATCTGTTCTCTAGCACCACACACATAGCCGAGAGGATTGGAAAATGATAGTCAGAATCTCCTTTGCTCCTCTCCTCCTGGGATACATTTCAGCCGGCCCTGGTGATTTACATTTCCAAAGATATAAATAAGCTAATATTTCCTCATTAATGTCATTTATCATCTCTAAAAATGTACACTCCTCTCCCTTAACTATCATGTCATCCCTCACTTTTGTGATGACACATGCAAAGTATTCATTAAAAACAATTTCTGTGTCGGCTGGCACCACACACAAGTTATGTCTTCAGTCTCCAATCAGGCTGACTCCTCCCTCAGTTACCCTTTTGTTCTTTAAGTATTTCTGAAACATCTTTGCAATTCCCTTGACAACTTCTTTTCATACCGTCTCTTTTCCTAATTTCCTTGTTAATTTCACCTCTAGATTTTTCATACTCCTCCAGGCTTCCTGCAGTTTTGAGCTTCTGGCGTCTGATACTAGTCTTCTTTTGTTTTATTTCGCCTCTTTATACAATTATGCTCTTGGTATCCTGAAGAGTTGAGGTCCAGATTTATTTGTGGGAATATATTTATTCTGAGCCCTCTCTGTCTCTGTCACCCTCTGATGTGGCGTTACATCAGTACAGGCTTGGAGGGCCGAAGGGCCTGTTTCTGTGCTGTTCTCTTTGTTATTTTCAAGTAGTTGTCTCCAGTTCATTTTTGCTAAGTCACATCTCATCTTTGTAAAACTGGCCTTTCCCTAAATTGAGAACTTTTACTTTTGGTCTAATTTCTATCCATTTCCATGGCTATTCTAAATCCAGCTGAATTGTGAGCACAACCACAAATATGCTTTCCCATTGATGCTCCTTTCCTCTGCCCAGCTTCATTCTCAAAAATCCCAGAGGTGCCCTTTCTTTTAGGTTTGCCCTGGCAGAAAGGCCTCTCAGTCCCTCTGACTGTGGAATCCTCCCTCCCACCATATAGCTGACTCAGCCATGGGAACTTGGACATGCATCTGATTACTGATTCAAGTCATAGATGTGTCAGAGATTCCTGCGAAACCTGTCTGACAGTGACCCATTCCCTCTCTGCCTTTTGCTTTAATTCATTCATGGGATAAGGGTATCGCTGTCTAGACCAGCATTTATTGCCCATCCCTAATTGCCCAGAGGACATTTACCAGTCAACCACGTTGCTGTGGGTCTGGAGTCACATGTAGTCCAGACCAGGTAAGGGTGGCAGTTGCCTTCATTAGTGAGCAGATGGGTTTTTCTGACAATTGACAATGGTCTCATGATCATCATCAGACTCCTAATTCCAGATTCTCATTCAATTCAAATTCCACCATCTGCCATGATGGGATACGAACACAGATCCCGAACATTACCAGGTTTTCTGGATTAGCAGTCCAGTTATAATACCACTAGGACATCACCTCCATTTGTGCTCACCCCCACTCTCCAACTTCTCCCCACATTCCCCCCACCCCACCCTCCCTTCAACTGCCCTTAAACATACTATCCTCAGAGCTCCTGGAGGCTAGACAGCCAAGAGGTAAATTATAGATAATTTACCTATATGCAAATTATATTCCTATACAAAATGTATATACCCATATAATTAACATATAGAGCATTTAAGTGGTTGTTCGTGATTGGCACAGATTTGATGGGCAGGGGAGCCTTTTTCGGTGCTGTAGACCTCATTAACTCTGAAGCTGCTGCTGCTGCTTTGATGCAATCCTCAATTGTCTCTCTGACCTCAATTTATTTTCCATTTTTCCTGTGCTTTATCTTGTTTCTGCCATTTTATATCAGACTCTTGATCCCAGCCTTTTATATCTGATCATTGATCCTGCAGTTATAAATAAAGCCCTGATATTCCCCATTTTCTGTCCAATCCCTGATCCCCATCCTGCTATCTGAATCCTGTTCTGCTCCTGTTAAGACCATAAGAAATAGGATCATGAGTAAGCTGTTTGGCCCTTGTGCCTGCTTCACCATTCAGTAGGATCATGGCTAATCCAATATTCGTCACGTCCAATTTCCTGCCTTTTCCCTGGAATCTTGATTCCCGTACTGTCAAAAATCTATCTATTTAAGCCTTAAATGCACACAACAACTCAGCCCCAAATCATTCTGTCACAAAGAGTTCCAAAGACTCACAACCTTCTGAGAGAAGAAATTCCTCCTCATCTCAGTCTTAAATTCATGTTCCTTTATCCTGAGACTGTGCCCTCTGCCTGGATTCTTCCATGAGGGGAAACATCCTCTCAACATTTACCCTGTCAATGCTATTAAGAACCCTAAATGTTTCAATAAGATCACTTTTCATTCTTCTAAGTTCCAGTAAATAGAGCCTCAATCTCTTTAATCTTTGTTCATAAAACAATCCCTCCATACCAGGGATCAGCCTAGTGTACCTTCCCTGAACTGCATCCAATGAAATGATATCATCCAACGAAATGGTACATTCACTTCCTTCCTCCAAATCATTAATGTATATTGCACACAGTGGCGGGCGCAGCATTGAGCCCTGTGGAACCCCACTAGTTATAGATCGTTAACCTGAAAAATAACCTTTTTTTCCCAAACACTGCTTCCTTCCCATGAAACAATTCTGTATCCATGTCAATATAGTACCTTCAACACCACAGATTCATCTTATGACTTAACCTTTTATGAGGTATCTTGTCGAATCCCTTCTGGAAGTCAAAGTACAACAATTACAGGATCCCCTGTATCCACTCTGTTGAGACTTCGTCAAAAAGCTCTAATAAATTAGTCAGGCATGATTTTCCTTTCATGAAGCCACACTAACTTGCTTGATTAGATTATGATTTTCCAAATGTTCTGCCATTCCTTACTTAATAATGATTCCTATATTTTTCAACAATAGATGTTAGGCCAATCAGCCTATATTTACTTGTTCTTTTGCCTCCCTCCCTTTTTAAATACGGGAGTCACATTAGCAGTTTTCCAATCCTCACGTAGCTGTCCACAATCCAAAGAATTTTTTGGAAAATTACAACCAACGTATCTCTTGTAGCTACCTCTTTTAACATTGTTAAATGCAAGCCATCAGGGCCAGGGGACCTAGCTGCCGTTAGCTCCCATTAGTTTGTCTAATATCACTTCTTCAGTGATGGTGATACCGTCATAGAATCAGAGTCATACAGCATAGAAACAGACCCTTTGGTCCAATCAATCCATGCTGAACATAATCCCAAACTAAACTAGTCCCACCTGCCTGATCCTGGCCCATATCCCTCCAAAACTTTCCTATTCTTTTAAACATTGTAATTGTACCCACATCCACCACTTCCTCATGGTATGTAATTCCTCCCTGGAATTCTTTAGCATTAATGGAAAGTTCGAAGTATCTTCCACCATAAAGGCTAATGCAAAATGTCTGTTTAACTCCTCTGCTATTTCCATAACTACCTCCCCAAATTCATTTACTAGGAAGCCCATGTTCATTTTGACCACTGTCTTGCTTTTGATATAAAGAAGCTCTTATTGTCACTATTTATATTCCTCACTAGTTTGCCCTTGTCATTTATTTTCTCTCTTTTTGTTATCTTTTTAGTCCTCCCTTGCTGGATTCTGAATTTATCTCTGTCTTCGGGCTATCATTGACTTTGGCCTCCTCACATGCTTTCTCTTTCAACTTAATACTCTCCTTAACTTGCTTGGTTAGCCATGGTTGGTTTATCCCTCTCTTAGAATCTTTGCTCCTTACTGAGATGTATTTTTGCTGAGAGTCAGGACTTATCTCTTGCAGCAGATGGTGTCACTCTGTCTGCACAGTCTGATCTCCTCCTCCCATTCCTCCCCTAGCAAGATGAGCCTGAAGAAACATTCCCCTCACTCCTGTTTTCCTGATTCACTTTGTGATTTTCTATATGTTAGCCTGTGTAACACACACCTCAAGAGAGTTGGGTTCTTGTGGAATCAAGTGTGTTGACGTTTATCAACAATGCTAAATAGATCCATGACTACAATGTCTCAGACTTACACACAGAATGTGGGTTTTGTGCTTATGGATATTGCTGTACGTTACATACACACAGCTGACTGACACTACACTGACTTCATGATACGAAGAGAGACTCTCATGCCCCTCACTGCCCAAAAACCCAGTGTAGGACCTTCAGTTTCCCATGGTGCTTCCACCGATTCCTCTTGGCCCTGCTAACCCCTGAGCCTTCCAACCCCCCACAGAGCCCACAGTCCCTGCTCACCCCCATTGAGAGTCATCCTCCACACTGACTCCCAGTTCCCCACTGACCTCCACTAAGCCCCATTTCCTGCTCCACTGACTATTCTTCATCAACCACCCTTGCCTCCACAACAATCACTGCTCCTGTTGCGTGGATTACTTTGATCAGTGAATAAAATGATGATTTCTAGCTGTGATGATGAATCGTGCTGACCTATCCTTGCTCACTCACTGAATTCTTAGTCATAACTCACTTCTTGCTTGCGACTGGAACCGGCTGTCATTTAGAAGAGATCACACCATTAAATGATTGATTGAAATACTGAGTGTATGAGAAGTATCTTACAGGAACTCACACAGCAGCCATTAATATAATGGAAAGACTGAGTGTTCCAGAGCCAGACTGCTCCCCACACCTGAGTTTTAAACCTGCTATCTTTGTGTTCTCTTACAGGTGGCAACCCACTCCAGCGTGCTGTTTTTTGTTATTTCTAATTTGGCTTACATTGATCCAATGTACCAATATTCCCTCGCTTGGTTTCTCAATCTCTATATGAATTCGATTGACAAAAGCATCCCTTCTAAACTGCTCCATGAAAGGATAAGCAATCTGAATGAGCACTTCACTTACAGGTAATTACTGGAGTTTGTAATTGTGGTCTAGCTGGTGGAACCTTGTGCGATGTTGCAGTGAGAGTGTAGCACTGGACAGTATCTGCATCAGAGCTGCAAGAAGTGGAAGGCTATCTTCAGTCTCTCCAGCCCTGGGTCAGGGAAGAAATGAACATCCAGACTTCTAGCCCAGGATCCTCTCCCAATCCGGGGTCCTTTCCAATCCAGTATCCTCTCCAGTCTGGGATCCTCACCCAGCCCGGGATGCTCTCCAGTCTGGGATCCTCTCCCAGCTCGGAAGCTTCTCCCAGTCCAGAATTCTCTCCCAGCCTGGGAGCCTCTCCTAGTCCGGGATCCTCTCCAGCTATGACTGGTGGACAGGATAGGGGGGGTTTGAGTTTGGACAAGAGTAAGATTGATCCCTAATTTAACATGACTTTCATTAGTTTAAAAATCACAATCAGGAATTTGATACAGGTGTAAGCTCCTTAGCAGACACTTGAGTTATCGGAATTGTTCAGGGTAAAGCCCATACTTAGAGGAAGAGTGCAGTCCAGTCAATGATCAGGCTGAGAGGCTGGTGAGAAAACAAAAAACACTGCTTGCAAATTCCCAAATGCTCTTTACTTTGGGCTGTAGGAAGGATTCTGGAGCAGTCCCACTGCAGATGGGCTTAACTCTTAATGTCCCTGATACTAAACTGTTACGAAGAGGGGCACCTTCCTGCTGGGGACCTTAGGGATGAGCAATGAACACCAGTAATGCTTATTTATAAAATTTAAACATCCTCCTGATGTAGCTGAGTAAGAATTGTCTATCTTCCCTTTTCCAGTATCTACCAGAATGTCTGCCGCTCTCTGTTTGAACGAGACAAGATGCTGTTTTCATTCCTGCTGTGTATTGGCATTCAGAGGAGTCTGAATCTTGTGAATGATGATGAGTGGTGCTTTCTCCTGACGGGAGGAGTGGCACTAGAGATCCCATTTGCTAATCCTGCCCCCAGCTGGCTGAAGAACAGGTCGTGGGGGGAAATTGTTCGCCTCTCTACACTTCCTGCTTTCTCTGATTTAAAGAGTCACTTCTGTTCAAAGGTGAGTGTTAAATCATGTAAATATACAGAAATTGCCAGTGGGTATAAAGCAACTCAGAAGAAGAGTCACATTGGACTTGAAACATTAATTCTTGTTTCTCTCTCTCCTCAGATGCTGCCAGATCTGCTGAGTTTCTCCAGCACTTTCTGTTTGTAATATAAGAGAGTTATTGTTTGAATTGGAAGGACTATTCTTACAAAGAACTCCGGGACTACATTGCGCTAACTGGAGGCAATCTGTTTTGCCCATCAGCTGAAATGAGAGAATCAGGGCAAATGACCTTTGCTTTATTTGACATTTAAACTGAAGCAGCAGTGGCTGCCCACAATGGGCTGGCTAATGAACTTTCAAAATGTTACATCTTTTCAGAGCTTTACCTGGTCAGTGCCAGCTGTGACAGTAGCAGCGGTTGTGGTTTCAGGACTGACACCCCACTGCAGTACAGAGGGAGTGCTGCACCGTCAGAGGAGCTGTTTGTTAGATGTACTATTAAACCAAGGCTCTATCTGCTACTCGGGTGGTGTAAAAGATCCCATGTCACAACTAGAAAAAGAGCAGTATTGTATGAAGTAATGGCTCTGAAGTGGTTAATGTTCAATGTTCACCTGTTCCACTGATTTCTCCACCCATTGACTGTGTGCGACAAGGATATCCATTCCAGCTTTTGGACAGAGCAGATGGATCTGTAAAATTCCTTAAGGTCATAGTCATTCTGCATGACCCAACGCAGTTGTACCTAATGCTGTCACGCAATTTATCTTCTTGTTACTGAAGAACAGTGGTTTTTTGCAGATACTCTACAGTTGTATATTATCTCCTACTAATTACTAGATAGGCCCAAGAAGGATTGGTGGCAATAAGCTACCTTAACTAACCCTTACCAGGTACCACATACTGTTATAGAGATAGTGAATAAAACTACATACCAGGAGAGGTCATCTGGGAAAATTATCACAAGGAACAAGGCTCTTCGTTGTGTTTTGGGACAATATCAATTCACTTGAATTAACATTAATAAAACAGATCATTGTCAGTTGATGTTTGTGAGTCTTCCCATGTTTGAAGTGGCTGCTGCATTTTCCACATCACAACAGTGACTACACTTCAAAACTACCCCAGTGACTGGAAAGTTCTTCGGGAGATCCTGAGCCTGTGACTTTCCTCTTAAGATGGCGGCCGAGTTGGGAAAAACTCCATAGAAATGCAGTCCACAGCAGCACCTGCTAGTCACAGCTGGCCACCACATTGTTAGGGCGGCATGGTGGCTCAGTGGTTAGCACTGCTGCCTCACTACCTCCAGGTACCCAGGTTCAATCCCACCCTCAGGTGACTGTCTGTATGGAGTTTGCACATTCTCCCCATGCCTGCATGGGTTTCCTCCCACAGTCCAAAGATGTGCAGGCTAGGTAGATTGGCCATGGAAAATTGCCCTTAGTGTTGAGGGATGACTAGGTTAGAGGAATGGGTCTGGGTGGGATGCTCTGAGGGCCAGTGTGGACTTGTTGGGCTGAAGGGCCTATTTCCACACTCTAGGGACTCTATAAGGTGTTAACATACAGGATTTCCATTCAACACCCCAGGGACTTGTTTAGCATAACCTCTGGTTGCTTTGCTTTTGGTTTATTCTTATTGGCAAGCAACACGTTAAGAGTAATGATTGGATATTGCCACCTATCCACAAAGTGAAGAATTATTAGTTTAGTTACATTCTGTAAAATCAGCATAATGTTTAACATTTTAAGCCTAAGTGTTTACTATAATAAAAACTGAAAGATGTGTGGATGCTTGTAAATCAGGGACAAAATCAGAAGTTGCTGGAAAAGCTCAGCAGGTCTGGCAGCATCTGTGAAAAAAAAATCAGAGTTAATGTTTCAGGTCCAGTGACCCTTCCTCAGAACTGATGGTAGCTGGGAAAACATTGGTTTATATGCAGAAAATAGGGAGGGGGATAGGGTAGGGAGTAAACAATAGTATAAAGGATAGAGCCCGAAGAGAGAGAAGAGCAGTTGGATAGACAAAGGAGTTGATAATGATCAGGTCAGGAGGGTGAATAGCTGTTAATGGGGCCTGTTAGTGATTAATTTTTCAGGAGTGACAGTGTTACTAACAGTCTCCAGCACAGAGTGAGGCAGAGCTGCTGGAAGAGTTGGCCCACAGCCTGGAACACTTGCTTTCTCAGTCTTATGAGGGCTGTATGTGAAAAGGACTATCACCCAGTTCTCTGCCCTGTGTCCACATGTCTGTGTCCAGAGCTGCTGGCTCTCCCAGTCCATTCATTGCATTCAGTGGGTGGTATATGTATCCCACCAATGTAGTGGAAGGGGCAGGACCACCAGCTCGAAAGAGTTGCGCTCACCTGAGACTCTGGTAGATCACCCAACCTGGTGACAGGGAAAGCACAGAGCAAGTAGACCTGGGGAAAATGGGCGTTAGTCACAACCTGAATATGTCTAATTTTGGCATGACATCCCAACTAACATCAATATAGAAACAGTATCCCAACGCCACACAGCAGTCTTCTGTGTTTGTGACATCAAAGTTTTCACTGTCAAGATAGTGACACATCTGGCAGTATAACTCTGGTTCCAATTTCTCTCTCAACAATACCCAATCATCATTCCACCATACGCTCACCAAAATCCAGAATCCTATCGCAAGCTGAACTCTGACATTTGCTTGACTGGTAGTACAAATGTGCTCTGAATCAGTGCTTGTTGACTGATCTCTGTTTAATGTCTTCAGCTGCCTGAATGGAAGAAAATCTATGACTCCTCACAGCCCGAGAAAATGCCTTTACCCGCTCCCTGGAATGACAATCTGAGCACTTTCCAGTCACTACTTGTGCGACGTTGTATCAGGCCAGACAAGGTTTGTACTCTAGAGTTTGTGTAGATTTGCAAAACTTATCACTTTTCCTGGTTTTACATTCACTGCTACCATTTTAGTCCAGCACCTATATCAAATTAGACTATTATTAAATGTTCATCTATAAAATCTATACACAAGAATATATTGGACAGGAACAGGAATGTGCTATGTATTTATATATCTCATGTGATGAGGTCAGCACTGGTGAGGCAACATTTATTGCCCATGCCAATTCTCTGATTACCTGGGAAAAGGTGGTGGAGGTGAGCTGTCTTCTTGAACCACTGCAGTCTATGTGCTGTAGGTTGATCCATAATGCCCTTTGGTGGGGAATTCCAGGATTTTGACCCAGCAACAGTGAAGGAATCAACAGATTTCCAAGTCAGGATGATGAGTAGCTTGGAGGGGAACTTGCAGGTGGTGGTGTTCCCAAGTATTGCTGCCCTTATCCTTTAAGGTGATAATCGTGAGTTTGAAAGGTGCTGTTGAAGGAGCATTGGTAAGTTGCTGTCAGGCACCTTATAGATAGGAAAACACTGCTGCTACTGAGTGTGGGTGATGGAGGGAGTGAGTGTTTGTGGATGTGATGTCAATCGAATGGGCTGTTTTGTCCTGGATGATGTCAAGCAACTTGAGTGTTATTGGAGCCGCACACATTTAGCCAAGTGGGGTGTATTCCATCACCCTCCTGTCTCGTCCCTTGTAGATGGCGGGCGGGCTTTGGGGTGTCAGAAGGTGAGTTACTTGGCACATGCGTCTTAGCATCTAACCTGTTCTTGCAGTCACAATATTTATATAACTACATCAGTTCAGTTTCTGATAAATGGTAACTCCCAGCATGTTGATAGTGGGGGATTCTGTGATGGTAACGGAATTGAATGTAAAGGGGTGATGTTTAGATTGTCTCTTGTTAGAGATATAATTGCCTGGCATTTGAGTGGCGTGAATGGTACTTGCCACATGTCAGCCCAAGCCTGGATATTGTTAGGTCTTGATGCATTTGAACACGGACTGCTTCAGTATCTGAGGAGTCACGAATGGTGCTGAACATTGTACAATCATTAGTGAACATCCCCACTTTTGACCCTATGATGGAGGGAAGGTCATTGATGAAGCAGCTGAAGGTGGTTAGGCCTGGGACACTGCCCTGAGGAACCACTGCAGAGATGTCCTGGAGATGAGATTGACTGATTTCCAACCACCACAACCATCTTCCTTTGTGCCAGGTATGACTCCAACCACCGGAGAGTTTGCCTGCTGACACCCATTGGTTCCAGTTTTTCTAGGGCTCCTTGATGTCACACTCAGTTGAATGCAGCCTTGATGTCAATGACTGTCACTCTCACCTCACCTCTGGAATTCCACTGTTTTGTCCATGTTTGAACCTAGGCTGTAATGAAATCAGGAGCTGAGTGGCCCTGGTGGATCCCAAACTGGGCGTCACTGAGCAGGTTATTTCTGAGCAGGTGCTGCTTGATAGCACTGTTAATGACACATTCCATCACTTTACTGATGATCGAGAGGAGACTGATGGGGTGGTATTTGGCTGGATTGGATTTGTCCTGCTTTTTGTGTACAGCGGGCAATTTTCCACATTGTCACGTAGATGCCAGTGTTGTAACTGTACTGGAACAGCTTGGCAAGGGGTGTAGCAAGTTCTGGAGCATAAGTCTTCAATATTATTGCCAGAATGTTGTCAGGACCCACAGCCTTTGCAGTATCACATTACACTTTATGGTAACACAGCTTCACATGACCAGTTTCCCCTTAGACCCTCCTCAATTTTCCAACAGTATGTACCAGCACTTCCTCAAGCACATGCTCACTAATTTCATGTCTGACCATCCAATACAGAATGCACAGGGAGCTGAATGCACCATGTCCTGAATGTCAACATCAAGAATTTGGTGCATGTTAGAAATCAATGCACGGGGCTGGGGTACAGGTTATCACTGTAAATAGTTAAGGGGTGCTGCTTATTCAGTGGAGAGGGGGAGAGGGTGCTGCTTATTCAGTGCAGAGGCTGAATGGGATGGGGTCCTCCTTATTCAGTGCAGAGGCACAGTGGGATGGGGTGCTGCAAATTCAATGCAGAGGCACAGTGGGATAGGGTGCTGCATATTCAGTTCAGAGGCACAGTGGGATAGGGTGCTGCATATTCAGTTCAGAGGCACAATGGGATAGAGTGCTGCATATTCAGTGCAGAGGCACAGTGGGAAAGGGTGCTGCACATTCAGTGCAAAGAAAGAACAAAGAACAAAGAAAACTTACAGCCCAGGAACAGGGCCTTCGGCCCTCCAAGCCTGCGCCGATCCAAATCCACTGTCTAAACCTATTGCCCAATTCCTAAGGATCTGTATCCCTCTGCTCCCCACCTACTCATGCATCTGTCCAGACGCACCTTAAATGAATCTACCGTGCCTGCCTCTACTACCTCTGCTGGCAACGCGTTCCAGGCACCTACCATCCTCTGTGTAAAGTACTTTCCCCGTGTATCCCCCTTAAACTTTTCTCCTCTCACCTTGAACGCATGACCCCTCGTTATTGAATGCCTCACCCTGGGAAAAAGCTTATCTCTATCAACCCTGTCTATACCCTTCATGATTTTGAAGACCTCAATCAGGTTCCCCCTCAATCTCCTTTTTTCTAATGAAAACAATCCTAACCTACTCAACCTCTCTTCATAGCTAGCACCTTCCATACCAGGCAACATCCTCGTAAACCTTCTCTGTACCCTCTCCAAAGCTTCCACATCCTTTTGGTAATGTGGCAACCAGAACTGTACACAGTATTCTAAATGCGGCCGAACCAAAGTCTTGTACAATTTTAACATGACCTGCCAGCTCTTATACTCAATACCCCGTCCGATGAAGGCAAGCATACCATATGCCTTCTTGACCACTCTATCCACCTGTGCAGCCACCTTCAGGGTACAATGAACCTGAACTCCCAGATCTCTCTGCTCATCAACTTTTCCCAAGGCTCTTCCGTTTACAGTATAGTTCGCTCTAGAATTAGACCTCCCAAAATGCATCACCTCACACTTGCCCGGATTGAACTCCATCTGCCACTTCTCTGCCCAATCCAGTCTATCTATATTCTCCTGTATTCTTTGACAATCCCCTATGCTTTCCGCTACTCCCCCAATCTTCGTGTCATCTGCAAACTTACTGATCAGACCACTTATGCCCTCTTCCAGATCATTTATGTATATCACAAACAACAGTGGCCCCAGCACTGATCCCTGTGGAACACCACTGGTCACCTTTCTCCATTTCGAGAAACTCCCTTCAACTACGACTCTCTGTCTCCTGTTGCTCAACCAGTTCTATATCCACCTAGCTAGAACACCCTGCACACCATGTGACTTCACTTTCTCCATTAGTTTACGATGGGGAACCTTATCAAACGCCTTACTAAAGTCCATGTAGATGACATCTACAGCCCTTCCTTCATCTATCAACTTGGTCACTTCCTCAAAGAACTCTATTAAGTTAGTAAGGCATGATCTCCTCACTGTGCAGAGGCACAGTGGGATAGAGTGCTGCATATTCAATGCAGAGGCACAGTGGGATAGAGTGCTGCATATTCAATGCAGAGGCACAGTGGGATAGGGTGCTGCATATTCAATGCAGAGGCACAGTGGGATAGAGTGCTGCATATTCAATGCAGAGGCACAGTGGGATAGAGTGCTGCATATTCAATGCAGAGGCACAGTGGGATAGGGTGGTGCATATTCAATGCAGAGGCACAGTGGGATAGGGTGCTGCACATTCAGTGCAGAGGCA
>JAHRHZ010000134.1:1258078-1380151 GCA_024137785.1 Ginglymostoma cirratum
AGTGGGATAGGGTGCTGCACATTCAGTGCAGAGGCACAGTGGGATAGAGTGCTGCACATTCAGTGCAGAGGCACTGTGGGATAGGGTGCTGCTTATTCAGTGCCGAAGGGGAGGTGAGGTTGGACAATGGTGCATGGAACACACTGGATGCTGCACACTCTTTCTTTTGTTTGTGTTTGGCCTTCACATGCTCCACTTAATTGAAAGTCCACTCAAAGTGGTTGGAATCTTTGTGGATCCTCCTTTAATTGTTGTGTTCTGGGATAAACCATTTCTAAGTGTCAGTAGGGATTTTGTATTCGTTTACAGAGGTTTTCAGGGTGGCCTTAGTAGGGTTTCTTCTGCCCTCGTAGTGAACATGCTCAGGGGGTAGTTAACCACTTTGCTAGGTTGTCCTGTTCTTCAAACACATCTCATAAGGAAGTTGTGTGTAATCCAGGGGCTATCTAGGGATTGAAGTGATCTGGATGGTGGGCTAACGGAGCCTGCACACTGTTGAGAGAATGTGGGCACCTTGTCGGACAGGGCTAGCCAGGGCCAGACACGATCAAGAGGGAAGGTAGGGTAGGGTCACCTGAGGGAGGAGCTGAGACAGTAGGCTTTGCTCTAACTTATGCCAAAGGTCTCCAGCCTGGTGTCACTTCAGAACAACATCAACACAGAAACATAGCAGGAGTGGCCCATTCAGCCCAGTAAAGTACTCCATCATTTAACACAATCCTAGTTGATCCTCATCTCACCTCGATAGTCTCATTGTCTCTGGAATGTAGCTCTGAAGAAGAGTTATAATGAACTCAAAACATTAAATTTTCTCTCTCTCCACAGATGCTGCCAGACCTGCTGAGTTTCTCCAGCATTCTCTGCTTGTTTCAGATTTCCATCATCCGTAGCATTTCACTTTTAATTAAATGAGGTGATACGTGTAGAGGTTAAAAAACACAAAAGGCGTAAACACCTGTTGGGTGCGTACTATAAGCCCACAAACATTCAGGGAGAGAGAGAGAGAGTCAAATGTAATGAAATGTTAGGCCAGTGTAAGAATAATAGATTCACATTCTCATACAGCACAAGAAAAGACCTTTGGCCCAAACAGTCTGACCGACATAACTACCACTAAAGGCGCGCTAATCCCATTTTCCTGCACTTGTCCCATTTCCTTAAAGGTTATGATATTTGAAGTGCTCATCCAAATTTTTTTTAATGGTTGTAAAGTTTCCAGCCTCCACTACCTTCCCAGGCAGTGCATTCCAGATTCCCACCACCGCTGAGTGAAAACATTTTTTTTCCCAAATTCTCCCTGAAACCCCTGTCCCTTACCCTAAATCTATGCCCCCTTGTGATTGACCCCTCAAACAAGGGGAACAACTGTTCTCTATTCACCCTGTCCGTACCGCTCATAATCTTATACACCTGAATCACGCTGCCCCCTCAGTCTGCTCTAGAGAAAACCATCCTTATAACTCGATTTCTCCAACTCAGGCAACAGCCTGATGAACCTCCTCCATACCCCCTCCAATGCTATCACATCCTTCCTGTAGTGAGATAACCAGAACTGCACACAATACTCTAGCTGTGGCCTGACCAACACACTGTACAACTGCAACATTGCCTCCTTGCTCTTATACGCTGTGCCATGACTGATGAAAGCAAGTGTCCCATGTACCTTCTTAACTATCTTACTTACACGCTCTGCTGACTTCAGAGATTTGTGAATAATTAGCCCAAGAACCATCTGTTCCTCTAAGCTACCCAGTGTCCTACCATTCATTAGATACTCCCTCATCTTGTTTCTTCTTCCAAAGTGCATCACCTCGCGCTTATCAGGGTTAAATACCATCTGCCACTGGCCTGTCCATCAGACCAACCCAACTATATCTTCCTGTAACCTACATAATTCTTCTTCGTTATTAACCACTCTTCCAATCTTAAAGTCATTGAAAATTTGCTTGACACTGCCCCCACATTTTCATCTATATTATTTATGTATAAACAAATAATAAGGGTCCCAGTCCTCATCCTCATGGTAAACCTGCTGGACATCGGTCTCCAGTCACTCAAACAGCCTTCTACCAGTACTCTACCAGTGCCCTTGTGTCCTATTACTAAGCCAGTTTCTGATCCATCTCGCCAAGTTTCCCTCCATTCCTGTGTGCTTTAACCTTCTCAATCGGTCTCCCATGGGGGATTTTAGAGTCATAGAGGTCTACAAGGAAAGAGGCCCTTTGGCCCAACTTGTCTATGCTGCCCAGTTTTCACAATTTAAACTAGTCCCATTCACCTGGGTTTGGTCCATATCCTTCCATACCTAATCTATCCATGTACCTGTCTAAATATTTCTTAAACGGCAAAATTGTACTCATATCCACCACTACCTCTGGCAGCCAGTCCCAGGCATTCACCACCCTCCTGTCAAAAGCTTTGCTAAAATCCAAATAAACTGCATCAACTGAGCTTTCCTCATCCACACACTTGGTCACATTTTCAAAAGATTCTAATCAATTTGTTAGGCATGACTTCCCTTTGACAAAGCCATGCTGACTATCCCTAGTTAACCATTGCTTTTCCAAGTGGGTATTAATTTGCTGCTTCAGAATTTTCTCCAATAGTTTTCCTACCACTGACATGAGACTCACAAGTCTGTTATTTCCTGGTTTATAACTACACCCTTCTTAAAAAGTGGAATCATACTTGCCATCCTCCAGTCATCTGGCACTTTCCCCCTGGCCAGAGAGAAATTAAAAATTTGTGTCAGAGTCCCTCCAATTTCCTCCCACAGCATCCTGGCATGCAGTTCATCCAGGCCACAGGATTTGTCTGTTTTTAATCCCAAAAGAGCTTCCAATACCTCTGCACTGTGCAAGTTCCTCACAGTCCCTTTTCCTGAATTCCATACATATATTCTCCTTTTCCACAGTGAAGACGGAAGAGAAGTATTCATTTAACACCTTTCCAATATCCTGCAGCTTCACACAGGGGTTGCCCCCTTGATCCCTAATGGGCCCTACTCTTTCCCTGGTTAACCTCTTTCCTTTAATGTATTTATAAAATACCTTGGGATTCTCCCTAATCTTGTTCACAAGTCCTTTCTCATCCCCATTTTTTACACTTCTAACTGCTTTCTTAAGTTCCCTCCTGCACTTTCTGTATTCCTCTATAGCTGCAGCTGAAATACTCCCTTTGGGCTTGTCAAAAGCCCTTCTCTTCTTCGTTATTCATTCCTGAATTGTCCTAGACATCCAGGGTTCTCTGAACTTATTGCTCCTACATTTCCATCTAAAGGGTACATGTTGGACCTGCACTGTCCCCAGCTCCTTATTGAATGCCCCCCATTGCTCTGTTGTAGACTTGCCATCAAGGAGCTGTTTCCAGTCAACTGTGGCTAGATCCTGCTATGGGGGATGGCGGGGGTGGGGAGGGGGGTGGAGTGCGTAGGGGGAGTGGGCGGTGCGGGGTCGGTGTTGGAAATTTTAAAAAAGACACTAGGAAAGCAAAGAGAGTGTCCTTTAGGGAAGGAAACTGCCATCCTTACCTGGTCAGGCCTACACGAGACTCCAGACCCACAACAATGTGGTTGACTCTGAACTACCCTCTGGGCAATTAGGGATTGACAATAAATGCTGCCTAGCCAGTAACATCCTCATCCCGTTAATGAATAAAGAAAAAAAAAGTTCCCACATGCTGATCAATGCTCTTAAGTTCATCAGTCTTACCAGTCAGGCTTCTTGCATTAAAACAGATACAATTTAGCTTTCCAGTTCTCCCATGTCTTCTCTGCCTGCTGGACTGTCCTAGCATTCCATCTATATTTGAGTCAACTTTGCTCCCAATTCTACATCTGCTGTGTTCCGCCCCCACCACCCCCACCTCACTTCCCAGTTTAAAACTTTCCAAACAGCTCAAGCAAACCTCCCAGCAAGGATATTAGACCCATTCTAGTTCAGATGAAACCCGTCCAGGTTTTACAGGTCCCATCTACCACAGAAACTGTCCAAGTGATCCAAAAATCTAAAGCTGTCCCGCCAACATTGCTTTGGCCATGCATTTTACCCTACCTGTCTTCCTATTCCTCTACTCAGTAGGACAGGATACAGGAAGTATCCTGGAAGTTGCAATCTTAGTAGTCCTCCTCTTTAATCTGCTTCCTCACTCTCTAAATTCCTGTTGCAGAATTTCATTTCTTTTTTTATCCATGTCATTGGCACCAATATGTACCAAGATTCTGGATGTTCACCCTCCCCCTTCAGAATGTCCTGCAGCTGCTCTGAAACATCCCTGATTCTGGCACCAGGGAGTCAACATACCATTCATGCTACAAAAACAGAGTTGCTGGAAAAGCTCAGCAGGTCTGGCAGCATCTGTGAAAGAAAAAACAGAGTTAACATTTCGGGTCCGGTGACCCTTCCTCGGTACCATTCATGCTGCCACAAAACTGCCTGTCAGTTCTGCTTTGAATTGAGCTCCCCCTCAGTAAAGCTGTCCCAGATTTTTCCTCCCCTGTTGTGTAGAAGAGCCAGCTGTAATGCCACAAACTTGGCTGTTGCTGCTTTCCCCTGAAAGGAAATCTGCTTTCCTCCAGTCTCACCACCCCCCCCGAAAAGTATCCCACAGGCTATATCTGTTTGAGAGGGGGTTAGCCACAGGGGACTCCTGCACTACATGCCCTCACTCACAAAGCTTCCTGGTGGTGACCCAACAGTTTCTGCCTGTATGGCCTGTGTTGTGAGTACGGAACTCTCTGTCTGAAGAGGTGGTTAAGTGAAAACATTTAAACCATGTTTAGGTATTCACTTGCATTGCCATACCCTCCAGGGAAGCTGGAAATTGGACTGATATAGTCAGATCATTATTGACCAGTGTTCACATGATGGGTCGAATGGCCTCCTTCTGTGCTGTAAATGTCTATGAGCCTTCTGTGGTAGAGAATTCACTGGGTTCACTACCCTTCGAGTGAAGGAATTTCTCATTTTGGTCTGAAATGGTCTGCTGGGTATCCTGAGATTGTGATTCCTATTCTGGACTCTGTGGTCAAGGTAAGCATCACTTCTGCATCCAATCCGTCTAGCCTTGTCTGAATTTTATATATTTTACTGAGATCCCCTATCATTATTCTAAATTCAGTCCATCCATATGACAAACCTACCATCCCAATATTCAGTCTGGTGAACTTTTGCTGAACTCCCTCTGTAGCAGCGTACCTTTTTGTAGACAAGGAGACCAAATTGCACACAACACATCAGGTATAGTCCCACCAAGGCTCTGTAGATTGACAGTAAGACTTCCTTGCTTCTGTACACCAAGCTCTGTCACTCAGCTAATTTCACGTTCATGTTGCTACTGTCCCTTTTTTTCCATGAGCTATAAACTTTCTCACAATATAGACTGCAGTTTGCTTTGTACACAGTCCTGTGCAGGCCCTGGGACATAGTCCTCCTTTAAAGGCTCGATATAAGTACAAATTGTTGTTGTTGTTGAGTCAAGTTTAACTGTAATTTCTAAGTAAGACACCAAATCAAATACTTTTAGAAATAAAATGCAGAGTAAAATTTCAAAATTTGCAAATGATTCCAAATGATTATCAAGGAAAACTCGAATGTGAGGAATAAGAGAATGACCAGAGAAAGCGTAGGGCCAGTCAAGGATTGTAAAGGGAATTTGTGCATGGAGCCTACAGAGATAGGAGAGGTCCTTAATGAATACATTTCTTCAGTATTCACAACTGGGACGGACCTAGTTGTAGAGGAGGTCAGTGTGAAACAGGCTGGTAGGCTAGAGGAGGTGGATGTTAGTAAGGAAGATGTGCTAGGAATTTTGAGGAAGTTGAAGTAAACTAAGTCCCCTGAGCCTGCTGGGATTTATCCAAAGATTCTGTGGGAAGTGAGGGAAGAGATCACAGGACCTTGGGTAATGATCTTTTCGTCCTCACTGTCCACGGGTATAGTGCCAAAAGATTGGAGAGAGGCAAACGTCATTCCCTTGTTCAAAAAAGGGAATAGGGATAACCCTGGAAATTACAGGCCAGTTAGTCTTACTTCAGTGGTGGGCAAATTATTGGAGAGGGCTCTGAGAGATAGGATTTATGATCACTTGGATAGGCACAGTTTGATTCGTGATAGTCAGCATGGATTTGCAGGGGGTAGATCATGCCTGAGAAACCTTATTGAATTCTTTGAAGAGGTGAATGCGAGGTGATGCATTTTGGAAGATCCAATTCAAGAGTGAACTATACAGTAAATGGAAGAGCCCTGGGTAAAATTGATGCATAGAGAGATCTGGGTGTTCAGGTCCATTGTACCCTGAAGTTGGCAACGCAGGTCGATAGGGTGGTCAAGAAGGCATACAGCATGCTTTCATTCATCAGACGGGGTATTGAGTACAAGAGTTGGCAGGTCATGTTACAGTTGTATAGGACTTTGGTTCGACCACATTTGGAATACTGTGCACAGTTCTGGTCGCCACATTACCAAAAGGATGTGGATGCTTTGGAGAGGGTGCAGAGGAGGTTCACCAGGATGTTGCCTGGTATGGAGGGCGCTAGCTATGAAGAGAGGTTGAGTAGATTAGGATTAGTTACATCAGAAAGGCGGAGGTTGAGGGGGGACCTGATTGAGGTCTACAAAATCATGAGAGGTGTAGACAGGGTGGATAGCAAGAAGCTTTTTCCCAGAGTGGGAGACTCAATTACTAGGGGTCACGATTTCAAGGTGAGAGGGGAAAAGTTTAAGAGAGATATGCGTGGAAAGTTCTTTACGCAGAGGGTGGTGGGTGCCTGGAACGCGTTGCCAGCGGAGGTGGTAGAGGCGGGCACGATAGCATCATTTAAGATGTATCTAGACAGATACAAGAATGGGCAGGGAGCAAAGGGATACAGATCCTTGGAAAATAAGCAACAGGTTTAGATAGAGGATCTGGATCGGCACAGGCTTGGAGGGCCAAAGGGCCTGTTCCTGTCCTGTAATTTTCTTTGTTCTTTGTTCTTTGTGACCAAACACGTGGATGAAGGTACAGCAGTAGATCTGGTATACATGGATTTAAGTAAGGCATTTGATAAGGTTCCCCATGGTAGGCTCATGTAGAAGGTAAGGAGGCATGGGATAGGGGGAAAAGTGGCAGATTGGATTCCGAATTGGCTGACCCTTAGAAGACAAAGGGTGGTAGTGGATGGAAAATATTCAACATGGTGCTCAGTTACGAGTGGTGTACCATAAGGATCTGTTCTGGGTCCTCTTCTATTTGTGATTTTTGTAAATGATTTGGATGAAGGAGTGGAAGGGTGGGTTAGCAAGTTCGTGGACGATACAAAGGTGGGTCGCATTGTGGACAGTGCGGAGGGCTGTTCTAGGTTACAAAGGGACATTGATAGGATGCAGAGCTGGGCTGAGAAGTGGCAGGTGGAGTTTAACCCTGAAAAGTGTGTGGTGATTCATTTTGGAAGGACAAACTTGAAAGCAGAATACAGAGTTAACAGAAAGATTCTTGGCTGTGTGGAGGAGCAGAGGGATCTTGGGGTTCATGTCCACAGTTCCCTGAAAGCTGCCACCCAGGTGGATAGAGTTGTTAAGAAGGCGTATGGTGTGTTAGCTTTCATTAATAGAGGGATTGAGTTCAAGAGCCGTGAAGTTATGCTCCTGCTATACAAAAGCCTGGTTCGGCCACATCTGGAGTATTGTGTCCAGTTCTGGTTGCCTCATTACAGGAAAGATGTGGAAGCATTGGAAAAGGTGCAGAGGAGATTTGCCAGGATGTTGCCTGGAATGAAGGGAAGGTCTTACGAGGAAGGTTCAGAGAGCTAGGGCTTTTCTCTTTAGAATGACGAAGGATGAGAGGTGACTTGATAGAGGTGTACAAAATGATCAGAGGTGTAGATAGAGTGGACAGCCAGAGATTTTTTCCTAGGGTGGAGGTAGCTATTAATAGGGGGCATAGTTTTAAAGTGAGTGGAGGTAGATATACGGGAGACGTCAGAGGTAGGTTCTTTCCTCAGAGAGTGGTCGAGGCTTGGAATGCATTGCTGGAGAGAGTAATGGAGTCGGCCTCGTTTATGGGCATTTAAGCGGCAATTAGATAGGCATATGGATGATAGTATAAGGTAGGGGTGGAGGTTAGATCGATCTTAGGTTTCGGGTAAAAGTTCAGCACAACATCGTGGGCCTGTACTGTGCTGTACTGGTCTATGTTCTATGTTCTATTACAAATTTGGGGCAATGGAAAATAATGAGGATAATACCTTTAGATCACAACAAAACAGAAAAAAGATAATGGGAATGGACAGATAGTGAGAATAAACAGACAGTGAGGAGAATGCACAGAAAGTGAGGAAAGTGAACTGATAGTGAGGAAGATGGACAGATATTGAGAATGGAACAGCAAGAATGGACAGATGGTGAAGAAAATGAACAGGTAGTGAGAACAGTACACTGATAGTGAGCAGAATGGAGAAATAGAATTTAATACAGGAATGTGTGAAGTGATGAATTTTGCCAGAAAGGATGGGGCAGGACTTCCCAAAGTGTGGTCCAGGACCTCCAGTGGGGTCATGAGTTGAAACAATGGAATTGCAGGCTCTGACACAGTAATGGCTGCTGTGGAGTTCTGACTGATTATAACCAGTGTACTCCTGCTCTGATACCTATGTTCAGAGGCCCTCTCCCCTCCACCAGCTCTCACAAGTCTGTCTGCACATCCAATTCCCACTGAGATGTTTTCTCCCCCATTCTCTCGCAACCATTTTCAATCCTTGAGATAGGGTCACAGGGTGAGCAAGTTTGGGAAGAGGGGTTCATGTTGCACAGATTCTTGAAGGCAGATCCAACCAAGAGAGTGATGAGCAAGATATATGGGATCTTGGGCTTTATAAGAATAGACATTGAGCTCAAGGAAATTTATACTGAGTCATTATAAAACTCTGTTTGAGCCTCAACTGGAGTATTGTGTTCAGTTCTGGTCATTGCACTTTAGGGAGTGTACAAGAGTCCCTGTAAGAGTGCAAAGAGATTTACCAGAATGGGTCCAGAAGCAAGGGATTTTAGTGACAGGGTTTGGCTAGGGAGGCTGAGGTTGCTTTCTTTGGAGCAAAGGAGACTGAGAGGAGATTTGATCAAGCTGGACAGAAATAAACAGGTTTGGATAAGGGAAACAAGGAAAAACTGATGGTACAACAACTAGAGGATACAGTTTTAAAGTCTTAGAGAAGAGATGCAAGAGGGGCGTGAGGAGCATGTTTTTAGTGGGGTGCGGTTACAGCCTGATCCTTATGAGGAGGTGGAAGCCGAGACAAGTGATTTCAAAGTGAACATCTGTAGGCAATAAATCTGCTGGCCTGTGAGGATTGAGCCCAGGGATGGATTGTTTGCAATGCTTTATAGGGAGCCAGCATGGATTTGATGGACTGAATAGCCTCCTTTGGTTCTGTAATCACTCTGATTCGTTGACTCACCACACATGCTACTCAATACAGAACTCTGACTTGCTGTAATAGAAAATGATTAAATCTGTGCTTTGTGAAAAACGGATACCACCTACCACCCTAGTGTGGTTTAATTTGCTGAACCACATGTTGATTGCTCATTTCATATTCCGCAGATGATTCCTGCCATTCAGCAATTCATCGCAGTGAAAATGGATGCTGCTTACATCGAGCCTCCAACCTTTGATCTTCATCACAGTTATAAAGGTTCCAGGCATTTCACTCCACTCATCTTTGTCCTTTCAGCTGGAGCTGATCCCATGGCCTTACTGATGAGATTCGCTGAGGAACAAGGTATTGCTATTGTCAGTGACAGTGTCTTACTTAGAAAATACAATTAAACTTGACTCAACAACAACAACAATTTGTATTTATATAGAGCCTTTAAAGTAGGAAGGTGACCCAGGGCCTGCACAGGAGTGTGTACAAAGCAAACTGCAGTCTACATTACATAAGGGAATTTTGGGGAAAATGACTCAAACCTCAGTCCAGAGTGTTCAGGAGCATTGTTAAAGATGAGTGAGTGGTGAAAGGTTAAGGAGGGAGTTCCTGAGTTCCTGAGTTCATGGTCTATCGGCAACTGAAGGCATGTGCGGTGATAAAAACTGAATTTGCAAGAGGGCAGGATTGGGCAAAACAGGAATTTTGGAAGGCTTTAGATCAAGAAGAGGGTACAGAGACAGGAAAGGGTGAGAGCACAGAGGGAATCCCTTGAGTGGTGAGTTGGTGTTTCAGTCAATTAACTGAAAATGGGTTTATCACAAAAATTAAATATTCTTTAATTTTATACTTAATTTTGTAACTAGTCTACTTTCTGGAAAATCGCTGATAATTATTTTGAATAACTATACTAAATTGTCAAAAACACAGAAAGTGCAGGAGAAACACAGTTGGTCTGGCAGTAGCTGCAGAGAGAGAAATTGCATTAATATTTTGAGGTTTGGAATGTGACCTATTCGGATTAGTGTCTGAATATGAGTCTTATTCAGAACTCTGAACTATTTACTGGTTTAATTGTTGCATAGGCTGTGTAAATTAAGTAGTTGTTGTGATATAAATAATGCTCTGGCACCTGGTAACTATAAGTTAATTTGAACAGAGTGGATATTGATCCACAATCAGCAGAAACTGGCTGAGCAGACCAATTTGATTTGGAGATAACAAGGTGTGGAGCTGGATGAACACAGCAGGCCAAGCAGCATCATAGGAGCAGGAAAGCTTGACGTTTCGGGCCGAGACCCTTCGAATATAATGGAACACACGGCTGCCATAGTGTGCTGGTGGTGGGGCGAGTGAATATTTGAAGGTGGCACCAGTCAAGCAGGCTGCTTTGTCCTGGATGGTGTCAAAGTTCTTCAGTGTTGTTGGAGCTGCACTTATCCAAGCAAGTGAGGAGTATTCCGTTACACCAGTGTGTCTCTTGTGCCTTGTATGTGGTGGACAGACTTTGGGGAGACAGGAGATGAGTTATTGGCTGCTGAATTCCAGGCCTCTGATCTGCTCTTGTACTCACTGTATCTGTATGGTTGGTCCAGCTCAGTTTCCAATAAATGGTAACTTCAAGATTGTTGATATGTTGGATTCAGCCCTTGTAATGCTGAAGAAAATTGAGGGATGGTAGATGCATTCTCTCTTATTGGATATGGTTATTGCCTGGCACTTGGGCGGTGCAAGTGCTACTTGGCAGTTGTCAGCCTAAACACGAATATTGTCCAGGTCTTGCTGCATTTGGACATGGACTGCCTCAGTATCTCAAGTGTCAGTATTGAACATATGCAGTCATCGGGGAACGTCCTTATTTCTGAGCTGATGATATATGGAAGAAAATTGATGAAGCAACTGAAGCTGGTTGGGGAAAGGACAATACCCGGTGGAACTCAAGGCTCTTATAATGCAGTTGTAAAGTTCCTATCTCTGATCCAGGTGACCTGGGTTCAAGTCCCATTTGTTCCAGAGGTGTGTAATAACATTTCTGAACAGGTTGATTAGAAAATATCTACCCTGAGAAATTCCTGCCAGCTGTCCTGGAACTGTGATGTTTGAACTCCCATTCAACAACATTTGTCTTCCTTTTTATGAGGTAATGTCATAGTAGAAGAAAAAAGTGTCGAATTGTTAAAAAGACAAGTCTTAAATACTGTATCTTACTGCACGGAATATTCACAATAAAATAGAGAAGTAGTATTAGATAAACTAATGGGGCTAAAGGCCCCTGATGGCCTGCATCTGAAAAGAAGTAGCTACAGAGATAGTGGATGCCTAGATTGTAATTTTCCAAAAATCCTGAGACTCTGAGAAGTATTGGAGGTTTGGAAAACTATCAATGTGACATGCCACAAAAGGTTAAGTCATAAGGGCCCATGTGTTGTTGGAGGTAGGACATTGGCTAATGAGCAGGAAACAGCCAGTGGAGATAAGGGGTTCTTTATCAGTTTGGCAACCTGGAATCAGTTGGGTTCCACAGGGATTAGCACTGGGACCTCAACTGTTTACATTGTATATAGATGACTTGGAGGAAGGAAGCATATGTACTGTAGCCCAAAAATAGATGGAAAGGCAAGTTGCGAGAAGGAAAGAGACAGTTTACACAGAGATGTTGATAAGTTAAGTAAGTGAGCAAAAATTTGGCAAATGAAGTATAATGTAGGAAAATGTGAACTTGTTCCTTTTGGAAGGAGGAATGAGTGAACAGAGTATTTAACTGAAGAAAAACTGCATAAAGCTGCAACACAAAGGGACTTGGGGATATTTGTACACAAAACACAGAATGTTGGCCCATATTTCAAGGGGTTTGGAGTATAAGAGTAGGAAAGTTTTACTGCAACTGTACAAGGTGCTGGTGAGACCTCATCTGGAGTACTGTGAGAACTTTTGGTCCCATTATTTAAGGAAAGATATAATTTCATTGGAGGCATATCAGAGAAGGTTGAATTAGGATGACCCTTGATTTGGAGGGAAATCTTTATGAGCAAATGGTGAATGGGTTGGGACTGTACTTATTGGAGTTTAGAAGAATGAGAGGTGATCTCATCGAAATATATAGGATTCTTAATGGATTTGACAGGGTAAATGCTGAGAGGATGTTTCCCCTCGTGGGAGAGTCTAGGATCAGTGGGCATTGTCAAAGTGGGCAGTGGGCAAAGATACATGAATTTAAGACTGAGATGAGGAGGAATTTCTTCTCTCAGAAGATTGAGTCTTTGGAAGTCCTTGCCACAGAGAGCTGCACAAGTGTCCTTGTGCATATTTAAGGCTAAGATGGATAGATTCTTGATTGCTAGGGGAATCAAGGTTTATGGGGAAAAGTGGACGTGAGGACTGTCAGATCAGCCATGATCCTATTGAATAGTGAAGCAGGTTTGAGGGGCCAAATGGCCCGCACCTGTTCCTATTTCTTATGATCTTATGTTCTTAACATCAGCAACGCCTCCAAAAAATACTGGAAATCCAGTTGCAGGATAGGCATTCTCATATCAGCATCCCCAATCAGATCAACATCCCAGTGCTGAAGCATGAATTACAGTCAGTCAGTTGGGCTAGCACACGTTGTGCCTGACACAAGACTTCCAAAATAAGCTGTCTACTCAGAGCTCCAGCATGGCAAGCAGTTACCAGGAGGACAAAGGAAATGTTATACATGCTGCCTTCGAAGTACATCTGGTCTAACTAGAAAACAAGATATAGTTGATTGCATTTCTGCAACTATTTACATGTTACTAAGATATACGTTATTACAGCAACTGTTAGGAGGGCCTAGTCGCAGGTCTGACTCCTTCAAAATCCTTAGTTATTTCCCCCACCCCACCCAGTCCTTGTGACATTATTACATTGGATAGTGCTTATGCCAACAAATCAGTATTAATTCTTTCAGACCCATATAACAATACCTCTCTTCAGTTTTCTCAAATTAACCTCCAATTTTACAGATCGACACAACCAAACTCCATTTCTTTCTCTCTAGCTAAATCCACAAAAGTCTGAATCCTGTCTCTTCCTCAGATTTCTCAGTTTCTGTCTATAAGCTTCTGGAGCTAACTCATATGCATCAAGCACAGCAATTTTAACTGTGCCATCTGCACAGTACATCAGAAACAGTTGAATATATCTCCAATGATTTTTCCTACTAAAACACTTTGTAGTAGGATTATCCAAATTTCTTGTATCGCTGAGTCTTCAGAGCAATTTTCTCAAATTATATGTAACATATTTCATCACTTCCCTCTCTGAGTTTTGGCATGAGGCAAATATTCTTTGTCACATTAAAGACAAGTATTAAATCATCAGTCTGCTGGTTATTCTCTGATCATGTAATCAAAGCCTTTCTCTGTGTAGTTCAAATTTCCAAGCTTCACTTTCTCTTAGCAATTTTCTTTTTCCTTTTTTCAAGTTTGGATTTAACTTTTTGGATTTTCTTTTCTCTTTCCACTTTTACTTTCTCTTTCTCCCCCGCCTTCCTCCTTTACCACCCCTTTTGTATTCAGACTCTTTCCAGATCTCTCACTCTCAGGAGTTCAAGTTGCTTCACTTGTAAGTGAATCCTAGAGGTCACAGTTATATGTCATCTTTACTTCCCCAAGATACTCTCCTCGAGCTAATACTTCGACAAATTTTGCTTTGATGATGTCAACATGTTACCCTATTTCCAACTTTTCTGCTACTACTCTTAAATTAATGTTTTTTACTTGCTGCCTCACACTTAAAGATGCATTCTTTTGAGAAAAACTTCAACAATCAACAAAGCCATTTTAATTCTTCACTAAATTCGACAAAAAGAACTGAAATCTAATGTTCATGTAAGTGCTGGTCAAACTTCTTCTAGAGATCTATACCTTTGAAAATTAAATTTGAACTACTAGTTGATAGCTAAAAGAATGACACGACAAGGTTTTTGTATTTTACAACCTTTACTGTAATAAATAACTAAAAATGCCATTGACTAAACACCATTTTCTTTTTGTTTGCAACCTATATTTTAATCTACAGAGAGAAGTGTTTGTCTTTCATTCTCATCACACAACAAACTCTCCACTGGAATTATAATGATTCCCTCAAGCAGTCCACAGATGCTCCCAGTTTCCAAAGGTGTTCCAGTTTCCTGGAGTATTATCTTTGAAAGTCAATTCTCTTTCATTATTGAAATAAATAGACAGTTTTAGATGTAATTGTTTACGAGCAGGCACTCTCAAGACTTGTCTGGGACTTTGGGGAATTATTGGTACATAGACCACTGCCATTATCTCCAAACATAAACATCTTGCATGTTCTTCCCCGTGAGATAACTGCCCCCTCCTTTAACCTGTAACAACAAAACCATCCCAGCTAGCTGCCAAGCAGATTTTAGAACAGGTCACATGACCCCTGCATTTCACCCTTCTTTTAAAAATACTATTCCAAACATCATAATCTTATAAACCGCAGAACAGTTAACAAAAACCATCAAGGCACCTTGCATAAGCAATTTTCATTAATCTGGATGTTCAAACTGTGATGGGGTTCTGGGTGATCCAAGTTGGAGGATGGGAAAAAGTTATGGCTGTAAGAGCTGTGCCCTTTTTGAGGTATCTTCAGTGTTGGAGCTGATTTCATTGAATTCTGTGAGCAGTAATTACTGTATTATAAGTTGTTGCATTGTTTTGGAACTTCGGGGTAAAAGGATCGAAACAATGGCATTTTAAAAAGGAGGAAGAGAGACAAAGGTAGTGACCACACGGGAAGTGAATCAAACAGAGCAGTAAACCTACACAGCTGTCTGACTCGCAATAACCTGCACAACTAACTGCCTCTGCTGTTTGGCTTCAAATATCTCTGGACATTGGAGTTTATCTAAGAAAAATTAACAAACAGCGAAATTCACAGCTGAAGTTAGAGTGGGGGAGTTCACAGCAGGGGCACAGTTAAGTGGCTAGTTTTAAAGTGTAACCTTACTGTGTATTTTTTGTAAATCTCCAACAGTGAGTAGGGTGGGTTATTATTTGATTATATGTTTTTATTCTGACCTGTCTCTTGATTAAACTTTAGAAATATAAAAAACATAGCTACTAAGCTCGCCTGGAGCAATAAGACAGAGCAAATGTTCAGAGCAATAAGACAGTGCTATGTTCTGGGCTGTACATTGTTTAAGATGCAAAGATGGCCTTTAGTACAGTGATGTGCTCTTCCAGTTCAATGTGGGAGATTAGGGAGGATTTCCACGTTCCTGATGATTATGTCTGCAGGAAGTGTGTTTCTTTGCGAATCCTATCGGATCACATGGATTGGTTGGAGCAGTACTTAGAGACAATGAGGAATTTACAGGAGTAGGGGGTGTGATGGATGGCAGTTTCAGATAAACTACAGATACAGTCGGGGAGAAGGGGTTACCTCCAGGAAAGGTAGGAGGGGTAGGCAGGTAGTGCAGGAGTCTCCTGTGCAGATTCCAAGCAATCGATTGTTATAGGGGACTGTCTAGTCAGAGGCACAGACAGAGGTTTCTGCGTCCGACAGTGAGATGTAAGAATGGTGTGTTGCTTCACTGGGTATCTCGGAGAGAGTACAGAATATTCTCAAAGGGGGCAGGGACCAGCAGGATATCATTGAACACGTTGGAACTAACGACATAGGAACAAAAAAGGACAAAATTCTAAGAAGAGAATATAGGAAGTTAGGCAGGATTTAAAAAGGAGGTTTTCAAGGTAATATCTGGTTTACTCCCAGTGCCACGAGCTATTAAGAGTAGGAATAGGAGGATGGAGCAGATGAACGCATGGCTGAGGAACTGGTGCAGGGGAGATGGATTCGTATTTTTGGATCATTGGAATCTCTTCTGGGGTATAAGTGACCTGTATAAGAAGGATGGGTTGCACCTGAATTGGAAGGGGACTAATGAACTGGTGCGGAGATTTGCTAGACCTGCTCAGGAGGATTTAACCTAGTGGAGAAGGGTGGGGGGAGTGGGGGGGTACCCAGGTACATGGTGAAGAATGAGATCAGTCTGAGACTGCTAAGGTTGGGAAAAGGAGTAATTCAAACAGTCAGGGCAGACAGAAACAAAGCAGAGAATGAGGTAGGGCTGATAAATTAAACATCATTTATTTCAATGCAAGAGGCCTAACAGGTAAGGCAGATGAATTCAGGGCATGGTTGGGAACTTGGGACTGGGATATCATAGCGATTACAGAGATACGTGTCAGGGACGGACAGGACTGACAGTTTAACCTTCCAGGATACAGATGCTATAGGAAGGCTAGAAAGATGGGGGAGAGGCAAGAGAGGAGGGGGAGTGGCATGTTTTGATTAGGGATAACATTGTGGCTGTACTAAGAGAGGATATTCATGGGAATATGTCGAGAGAAGTTATTTGTTGGAACTGAGAGCACTTTGGGGCCAGTGACCATAATTCTATTAGTTTTAAAATAGTGGTGGAAAAGGATAGACCAGATTTAAAAGTTCAAGTTCTAAACTGGAGGAAAGCCAATTTTGATGGTGTTAGGCAAGAACTTTCAAAAGTTGTTTGGGGTGGATGTTTGCAGGTAAAGGAAAATGGGAAGCTTTCAAAAATGAAATAACGAGAGTCCAGAGTTGTGGACTTTACTAGTTTCAAAATCTCCCCACCCCCCGGCCTCATCCCATGACCAACCCTCCCTCTCATCCCCACCTCCTTGATCTGTCCGTCTTCTCTCTCACCTATCCGCTCCTCCCACCTCACTGACCAATCCCCACCACTGCCTACCCACACTCACCTATCACCATCCCACCTACCTTCCCCAGCCTCATCCCTCCTCTCCCTATTTATTTCAGAGCCCCCTTCCCCCACCCCCCCCATTTCTGAAGAAGGGTCCCGACCCAAAATGTCAGCTTTCCTGCTCCTCTGATGCTGCCTGGCCTGCTGTGTTCCTCCAGCTCCCAACTGTGTTATCCAGAGATGGTATGTTCCTGTTAGGGTGAAGGGCAAGGCTAGTAGGTGGAGGGAATGCTGGATGACTAGAGAAATTGAGGTTTTGGTTAAGAATAAGAAGGAAGCATATGTCAGGTATAGACAGCAGGGATAGAGGAGTATAAGGGCGGTAGGAGTATATTTAAGAGGGAAATCAGGAGGGCACAAAGGAGACATGAGATAGCTTTGACAAATAAGTCCAAAGGGAAAGTCCAAAGGGATTCTACAAATACATTAAGGACAAAAGGGTAACTAGGGAGGCAATAGGGCCCCTTAAAGATCAGCAAGGCCACCTTTGTGTGGAACTGCAGGAGATGGAGGCAATACTAAACAATACTAAATTTTGCATCTGCGTTTACTGTGGAGAAGGATATGGAAGATGTAGAACATGGGGAAATAAATAGCAATATCTTGAAAAATGTCCATATTACAAAGAGGAGGTGCTAGACATCTTAAAACACATAAAGGTGGATAAATCCCTGGGACCTGATCAGGTGTACCCTAGAACTCATGGGAGGCTAGGGAAGTGATTGCTGTGCCCCTGGCTGAGATATTTCTATCATCAATAGCCACAGGTGAGGTGCTGGAAAACTGGAGCTTGTCTAACATGGTGCCGCTATTTAAGAAAAGTGGTAAGGAAAAGCCAGCGAACTATAGAGCGGTAGCCTGACATCAGTGGTAGGCAAGTTGTTGGAGGGAATCCTGAGGGACAGGATTTACATGTATTTGGAAAGGCAAGGACTAATTAGGGATAGTCAACATAGCTTTGTGCATGGGAAATCACGTCTCACTAACTCGATCAAGTTTTTTGAAGGAGTAACGAGGAGGATTGATGAGGGCAGAGAAGTGGACGTGATATATATGGACTTCAGGAAGGTATTCAACAAGCTTCATCATGTTAGACTGGTTAGCAAGGTTAGATCACATGGAATAGAGGGACAATTAGCCATTTGGATACAGAACTGGCTCGAAGGTAGAAGACAGAGGGTGTTGGTGGAGGGTTGCTTTTCAGACTGGAGGCCTGTGACCAAGGATCAGTGCTTGGTCCACTGCTTTTCATCGTTTATATAAATGATTTGGATGTGAACATAGGAGGTATGGTTCGTAAGTTTGCAGATGACACCAAAATTGGAGGTGGAGTGGACAGCAAAGAAGGTTACCTCAGAGGACAATGGGACCTTGATCAAATGGGCCAATGGGCCAAGGAGTGGCAGATGGAGTTTAATTTAGATAAATGTGAGGTGCTGCATTTTGGAAAGGCAAATCAGGACAGAAGTTATACACTCAATGGTAAGTGTTTTGGTTAACAATAAGAAGGAGGCATATGTCAGGTAAAGACAGCAGCGTGATTCCCAAGAAGAGTATAAAGGCAGTAGGAGTATACTTAAGAGGGAAATCAGGAGGGCTCAAAGAGTACATGAGATAGCTTTGACAAATTGAGTTAAGGAGAAGCCAAATGGATTCTCCGGAGTATTGCTGAACAAAGAGATCTTGGAGTGCATGTTCATAGTTCCTTGAAAGTGGAGCCACTGGTAGGTATGATAGTGAAGAAGGCATTTCGTGTCCTTGCCTTTATTGGTCACTGCAATGAGTACAGGACATTGGTTAGGCCAATTGCGTGACATTCTGGTCTCCCTGCTGTAGGAAAGATGTTGTGAAACATGAAAGAGTTCAGAAAAGATTTACAAGGATATTGCCAAGTTGGAGGGTTTGAGCTCCAGGGGGAGACTTAATAGACTGGGGCTATTTTCCCTGGAGCGCAGAGGCTGAGCATACAGAGGTTTGTAAAATCATGAGGAGCAAGGATAGGGTAAATAGACAAGGTCATTTCCCCGGGGTGGGGGAGTCCAAAACTTGAGGGCATAGGTTTAAGGTGAGAGGGGAAAGACTTAAAAGGCACCTAAGGGACAACTCTTTGACACAGAGGGTGGTGTGTGTATGGAATGAGCTGCCAGAGGAAGTGGTGGAGGCTGGTTACAACATTTAAAAAGCATCTGGATGGGTAGATGAACGTGAAGGATTTAGAGGGATATGGGCCAAATGCTGGCAAATGGGACTAGATTTATTTAGAATATCTGGTAGGCATGGACGAGTTGGACCAAAGGATCTGTTTTTGTGCTGTATATATTTATAACTCTATAACTGTAAGTCAAGTTTTGGGAGTGAAAGTGAATAATATGCACAAGATGGTGAGTATGCATTGATGGATATATGTTGATTTATTATCAGTCCATTAGAAAGGTATGTTTGTTAAAATGTACATTGTGTTTCAGGAATGGGGGGAGCCAACCTCCAAACAATCTCCCTTGGCCAGGGACAAGGTCCAATTGCTGGGAAAATGATTGAAAAAGTAAGTTTTTGAGCAAATATTTTCTGAGAGCAGTTCGTTTTCCCTTTTATTTTTTATACTCCATTATATAACAGTCTCTGAGATTAAGAATGTAACAGCTGGTCAGAAATTGCCATATGTCTGATATTCATGTTTCTGGAAAGCAAGAGTACCTTTCTCCCCATTGACTCACAAAAATGCCTAAAGAAGAACAGTTCACCCAATTTAATTGGGAAACAGGAGACAGCTGACTCTGTCAGCTCAGTGAATCTCAAATGACTTTGTAATAGCCTCCCAGTGTCAGGCTATGAAATGATAGCGGCAGCAAGTCTCCCTGGGCTGATGGAACTTGGCAGGGCACAAACCACAGCCAGAATTGTATCAGCTATGAAGAGCTGGTTTTGGAGGTGGGAGAGGGTATTGTAGAAAGTTCTGTGTCGGTTTCAGCACCTGCTGAGTGCTGGGTAGGGGGGCAAGGTGCAATTGTCACTGTTAGCGAGGTAGCTTGTTCTCAGCAATTCAGGGGCCACTTGGGGACACATTTATGAAGCTGCCACAATCTTACTGGTTACACTCACCACCTCCACCCCAGGTACCAGGAGCCTGCTTCCTCGTGGGTGGGTAGAGGCCAGTGAGACCTTCTTTAGGTCTGCCCTTATGCTGGAGCCACAGGTATCAGAAGAGGCATCTTGTTGAGGGCATCTCCCTCTGTAGTGATGACCTGCCAGCTGTTGTATTGGAAGCCTTTCTGTGTGCTGTCTTCTGGTGTTGCCTCCCTCTTCAGAGACCCTCGTGGTCTCCGAACTCCAGCAGCAGAGCCCACTTCTCCCAGTGTTGGTCCCCCACAACCCTATTGGTTCTCCAAGCCATACAGGTCACTCACTAGAATCCCAGAGACCACTTCCAGAAAGATCACAGAGGTGGGTGCACCTTAGAAACCATCACGATTGAAATCCAGAAGTGATCCACCTCTGCTTTGAAAATAACGAGAATAACCCGTGTGTGAACAAGGGATCCTAGATTGTACAATGGGTACAATTACATGACGCACCAGAGATAGAAAGACAGGAGGTGAAGATATTGGCCCCTGTACTTGCAATATTTCTTTCAAAATCTTCACAACTTTATGTTGATTTCCTTACAGCATTGAGTTTAAATGGACAGACTAAATTCTTCAGTCAGCTCTCCAGACATAGCACAGAATCACTCAAATTCATTCAACAAGCAATAAACAATGAGAAACAATTGTTGTCAAAGTTATTATATTTTACTATGAATGGAGCATTCAATTAATTATCAAATTTTGGTGGTTTTTTTTATATGCCATTTAGCAAGTATTGGTGTTGATCAATCTGGTGTTTCTGGAGAACTGACTGCCTGGTTGAGTCTAAGTGGAGTTGGCAGCCTGATTCAGTCTGTGTACAGCTGACTGCGAGGTTCACTCTCTTTATAGAGACCCAACTGTGTGATTCAGTTGGTGTAAAGCCGATTGTGTGATTCAGACTGTATAGAAATGTCTATGTGATTCAGTCTGTAAAGAGCTGACTGTGTGATTCAGTACCCATAGAATCATAGAATCCTTAGTGCGGAAGCAGGCCATTCAGCCCATCGAGTCCATACCACCCATCTGAAAAGCGGCCCACCCAGACCAACCCCCCGCCCACCGCCCAACCCTATCCTTGTAAATCTGCATTTCCCATGGCTAACCCACTGAACTTGCACATCCCTAGACACTATGGGCAATTTAGCATGGCCAATCCACCAAAGCTGCACATTTTTGGACTATGGGAGGAAACCAGAGAACCTGGAGGAAACCCATACAGACACGGGGAGAACATACAAACTCCACACAGACAGTTGCCCAAGGCTGATATCAGACCTGAATCCCCAGTGCTATGAGGCAGCAGTGTTAACCGCTGAGTCACTGTGCCACCTGTATAAAACTGTGTGATTCAGTATAAAGCTGTGATTCATAGAGTTAAATAGTCATAGAGTTGTACTGCATGGAAATGGACAATAAATTAATCTAGAGACAGTAGGAACTGCAGATGCTGGAGAATCCAAGATAACAAGGTGTAGAGCTCGATGAACACAGCAGGCCAAGCAGCATCAGAGGAGCAGGAAAGCTGACGTTTCGGGCCTAAACCCTTATTGTCCCATTTACCAGCATTTGGCCCATATCTCTCTAAACCTTTCTTATTCATGCACTCATCCAGATGTCTTTTAAATGTTGTAATTATACGAGTCTCCACCACCTCCTCTGGCAGCTCATTCCATACATGCATTACCCTCTGCATGAAAAATTTGCCTGTTAGGTCCCTTTTATATCTTTCCCCTCTCACCTTAAACATATGCTCTCTAGTTTTGGACTCCTGTGCTGTAGGAAAAACAGCTTGGTCATTCATTCTATCTGTGCTGCTCATAGTTTTATAGAAACCTCCTATAAGTTCACTCCTCAGCCTCTGATGCTCCAGGGAAAATTGTCCCAGCCTATTTAGCCTGTCCCCATAACTTAAACCCTGCAACCTCGGCAACATCCTTGTAAATCTTTTTTTGTACCGTTCAATTTAACAACATCTTTCCTATAGCAAGGAGACCAGGATTGAATGTAGTATTCCAAAACTGGCCTAACCGTTGTCCTGTATAGCCACAGCATGACATCCCAATTCCTATACTCAATGCTCTGACCAATAAAGGCAAACATACCAAACGCCTTCTTCACTGCCCTGTCTACCTGTGACTGCCTTCAAGGAACAATGAACCTGCACCCCAAGGTCTCTTTGTTCAGCAACGCTCCTCAAGACCTTACCATTAAGTGTATAAGTCCTACCCTGATTTGCCTTTCCAAAATGCAACACCTCACATTTATCGAAATTAAACTCCTTGGCCCATTTGATCAAGGTTCCTTCTTCACTGTATACCACATCACCAATTTTGGTGTCATCTGCAAACTTACTAACCATACCTCCTATATTCATATCCGAATCATGTATATAAATGACAAAAAGAGTCAGATTGTACAGAGCTGATTGTGTAATGGGTTTGGTGTTTTCTAGGCAGCTGAGGAAGGTACATGGCTTGTTCTACAGAATTGTCACCTGGCGAGTAGCTGGCTGCCTGAGCTGGAGCGTATCTGTGAAGACATCATTACTGACTGTGACAGAACCAAGCCAGAATTCCGCCTGTGGCTCACTAGCTATCCCTCTCGAAATTTCCCAGTCTCCTTGTTACAAAATGGAATCAAAATGACTAATGAGCCACCGAAGGGACTTCGAGCAAATCTGCTGAGGTCCTACTTGAATGATCCAATCTCAGATCTGCATTTCTTCAGTGGCTGCAATAAACCTGAGGTATGGTCTGCTTCCAGTTCCTGCTTCTCGTGAGTCCTGTTTGCCCAGGCATCATTGGTGTGTCAAATCCAATCACAGTCTTGCTGACGCTGGTAATGTTTCAGTGATATGTCTCAGGATGTCGGTCTCTGTAGAAAAGGCAAAGACTAAATGATGACGATGCATCTGAGGATGTGATTCTCGTGTTTGGAAGAGAAAATTAGCTCAATGAGCATGTGAAGTGAGAGCTCTTAGACATTACACTAGGGACCTGTATTCTTTGATGTACAGATATAAATAAAGAGTGTAACAGTACGTCAAGAGGGAAGGAGTCTTACTCTCTCATGGGAAGGCACTCGCAGCTTAAGATATGAAGAAGTATCTAACCATGCCAGTAGTAGTATTAACCTGAACCATAGATTAAAACATAGTGGCAGCTGGGGCAACCTCCAGGACCTTGAGCCAAAAAAATGAGACCAAGTACTAATGTCACAATATGTGGGGCAGAGGTAGTCTTACCAAATTGAAAATGTACAGATGTGGCAACAATTCCACGCATGATACAGCATGTAATCAAGCAAGCTAAATTGGTGTGTCAGTCAGAGTTCTAGATCATCTCGATCTGTGAGATTCAGATTTTGGGAGGGATTGGGGGTGGGGGGTGGAAGTGAATAGAAGACGGTGATAAATGATTACAGTGACAACGTCAATAAGTAAAATTAATAATAAAAGTGATCATGTAAAATAAGTAAAAGAAAAACTTGGGGGAGGAGATGCAAGAAAACAGAATAATCAAAAGATAATGTCATCCTGATATCAGTAGGACGGGATGGAAGAAGACATCAGACTAGAAGAAGCATGTAAAGAGAGAGGTCTTAAACTGCACTAGAGAGATGTGTTTAGTAACCTGCAATGTATAGGTGTAAATAAAACAACAATACGTAAGGAGTGGAAGAATGTTCCCCAAGGATAAAGTTTATGCACATATACCAACAACCCACAGATATTAAACAGAGGTATCTCACTTAGCTTGTAGCAGTATTATCCTACAATCCATAACAAAACAATCCAAACAGGCGCTCAGAGCCTTTCTTTCGTAACTTCATTCTGGAGCATTCCATGTTCCCAAACTCTTCATTTTTTCACTTAATTCTGAAGCAGAAAGACAAAACTGTGCTTGATGTTATCATTCCCATTTTAAAGAGGTTTCCTCCCACAGTCCAAGGATGTGCAGCTTAGGTGATTTGCCATGCTAAATTGCCCATAATGTCCAGGGATGTGTAGGTTGGGTGGTTTGGCCATGGGAAATGCAGTGTTACAGGGATACGGTGGGAGGGATGAGTCTAGGTGGGATGTTCTTTAGAGAGTCAGTGTGGACTTGTTGGGCCGAATGGCCTGTTTCCACACTGTAGGGATTCTATATTAAAAAATAAAAAAAGAGCTCGGGATTAGTTTTGTTTAAAAGACACTGGAGTTTTTGTTTTACAGTCATTGTCATTAACAGGTGTGGAAGAAGCTCCTCTTCGCTTTGTGTTTCTTCCACGCTCTCATTCAAGAACGCAGGATGTTTGGTTCACTTGGCTGGAACGTCCCTTACGAATTCAATGAATCTGATCTCAGGATCAGTGCAAAGCAGGTTCAGGTATGTCACAGTGAGAGACTGTGTTGAAAGAATGTTCAAATGACAATTAATTACAATCACTAAATTACTGTATACCTTTGTGAACAGTTTCAACGTGGCCCTGTTGGTGACATTCTCCGATCTGAGTCAGAAGAAGGACTTGCATTTATATAGCACCTTTCACAACTTCAGTATGTACAAAAGTCTTTCATGGACAGTTCAAGACACCCCTACCTGGTATCACATAGTTCTAGAGTTCAGGAAAGTGAGGGGTAACTTGATTGCAGTGTATACAATTTTGACTGGTCTGGACAAGGTGGATCTGGAAAGAATGTTTCCTTTTGCATTTTGGGAAGGCAAATCACTGCAGGATTTATACACTTAATGGTAACGTCCTGGGGAGGGTTGCTGAACAAAGAGACCTTGGAGTGCAGGTTCATAGTTCCTTGAAAGTGGAGTTGCAGGTAGATAGGATAGTGAAATAGGCGTTTGGTATGCTTGCCTTTATTGGTCAGTGCATGGAGTATAGGAGTTGGGAGGTCATATTGCGGCTAATACAGGACATTAGGTTAGTCCACTATTGGAAAACAGCATTCAATTCTGGTCTCCCTCCTACAGGAAGGCTGTTGTGAAACTTGAACGGGTTCAGAAAAGATTTACAGGGACGTTGCTGAGGTTGGAGGGTTTGAGCTGTAGGGAGAAGCTGAATAGGCTGGGGCTATTTTCCCTGGAGCGTCGGAGGCTGAGGAGTGACCTTATAGAGGTTTATAAAATCATGAGGGTCATAAATAGGGTGAATAGTCCAGGTCTTTTCCCCAGGGTAGTGGAGTTCAAAACTAGAGGGCATAGCTTTAAGGTGAGAGGAGAAAGATCTAAAAGGGACCAAAGGGGCAACTTTTTCATGCAGAGGGTGGCGCGTGTAATGAATGAGGAAGTGGTGGAGGCGGGTACAATTACAACATTTAAAAGGCATCTGGATGGGTATATGACCAGGAAGGGTTTAGAGGGATATGGGCCAAATGCTGGCAAATGGGACGAGATTGATTTAGGATATCTGGTTGGCATGGATGAGTTAGACCAAAGCGTCTGTTTCCATGCTGTAAAGCTGTATGACTCTACAACTGAGCCCAGAGCTGGGGGCACTATTTAAAACTAAGGGTTGCCCTTTTAGAACAGCAATGAAGGGAAATGTCTTCTCTGAAGGTTGTGAAACTTTGGAACCCTCTGCCTCAGAGGGAGGTGGAGGTTTTTGAATATCAAATATTTGATTTAATATTCATTGAATATTTTTAAGACAAATAAATAGATAGACAGGGAAATGAAAAGTTTTCTGGGTAAATGGGAATGTGGAATTTGGAATACAAACATATCAGCCATGACCTTATTGAAATGGCAGAACAGACTCTCAGGACCAAATGGCATACTCCGGCTCCCATTTCATATGTTTGTATATTTATCAAGTGCTGCCCATTTATTTATTACTACATATTCTGTTATAAAGCATTGGTGAATTGGATGAGTTGATGGAAAGCCTTTTCCCACATTTTCTCTGAAACTTTTGGTTAATGTTCTGGTGTCCCCGTCCTACACTGGAACATACTGTCAATTGGCAGTGTCCATGCACTGTAGCATCTTGTCCCTTACTCCCTCCCTACCTCCCAGGCTGCTCCTCCCCCTGAGCTGGCATGAGGTCTCCAGCCCCACCTCTGGAGACAACCAAGAGCACCCTCAACTGGGTCCTTACTGAGGGCTCTGCACATTCCACGTTCAACCCATTGTGTCCATGCTGGCCTTCCTAGGGAACAGCTCAAGTACAGTCCATCTCGTGCCCTTTCCCCACATCATCTTATATTCCTCCTCCTCAGATATTTAGAATATTTAGAAAATGTGGGAAAGTTATGGCACAG
This sequence comes from Ginglymostoma cirratum, assembly GCA_024137785.1. Lineage (NCBI taxonomy): Eukaryota > Metazoa > Chordata > Chondrichthyes > Orectolobiformes > Ginglymostomatidae > Ginglymostoma > Ginglymostoma cirratum. The sequence continues at coordinate 1,284,640 of JAHRHZ010000134.1, forward strand.
AAGGAAGCTACTCTGCCCATTGTGTCATCCATAACTAATCCCATTTCCCAGCACTTGAAATCCGTGGGACTTGAGGTACATCTCCAGGCACCTCCTAAATGTTTCAAGGGTTCCTGCCTCTACTACAGGCAGAACCTACCAGACCACCCTGGACCATGATCTGGGTGAAAATATTTCTCATCTTCCCTCGAATGCTTTTAACAATCTATATCCCCAAGTCACTTGCTTCCCTCCTAAGGGAAATAGCTCCTTCCCAACTCCCCTATCCAGAGCCCTCTCAACCCCATACATCTCAACCAGATCTCCTCTCAGCCTTCTCTGTACCAGGGAGAACAATACCTGCCCTAACCAATCTGTCCTCATAGCTATATTTTTCTGGTCCTGGCAAAATCCTGCTACATCTCCTCTGTGTCCTCTCCAGTGCAATTACATTCTCTCTGTAATGAAGTGACCAGAACTGCACGCAGTTCTCAAGTTATAGTCTAAATAGCATTTTTTTAAAAGCTCCAGCATAACCTCTTTTATACCCTATGCTTCAGTGAATACAGGAAAGTATTTAAAGTTTTTGATTTGATTTGTAGCTCAGGTTGTGGATGAGGTTGTAGACTTGCTCACCAAGCCAGGGTGTTTGATTGCAGACGTTTCATCACCCTGTTAGGTAACATTGTCAGTGTGGCTCTCCGGTGTTCTGTCCCGCTTGTTATTTATATGCCTCGGTTTGCTGGGGTGATTGGCATCACTTCCGGTTCTGTTTTTCAGTGGTTTGTATTTCGGATCCAGTTCAATGTGTTTTTTGATGGAGTTCTGGTTGAAATGCCAGGCCTCCAGGAATTCCCTGGCATATCTCTGTTTGGCTCGTGCTGTTATGGATATGTTGTCCCAGTCGAATTTGTGTCCTTATTTGTCCATGTGTACTGAGACCAGTGAGAATTGGTCATGTCTCTTGGTGGCTAATTGGTGTTCATGTATCCTTATTGTCAGTTTTCTTCCAGTTTGGCCTATGTAATGTTTCTCATAGGCCTTGCATGGTATTTTATATATTATGTTAATTTTATTGGTTGTGGGTATGGAATCCTTTATGTTTGTCAATAGCTGCCGCAGGGTGGTTGTTGGTTTGTGGGCTACCCTGATACGTAAGGGTCTGAGTCATCTTGTGGTCATGTCTGATATGTCTCTGATGTACAGTAGGGTGTCTAGTGTGTCTAGCCGTGTTGTCGTCTTTTTATGGTGTGTTGTGGAGGTAACGGCGGATTGTGCTTTTTCGGTACCCATTCCTTTTAAAGACTCTGTAGAGGTGTTCCTGTTCTGCTTTGCTTAATTCCGGGTTGCTGCAGAGTATTCTGGCTTGTTTGAATAATGTCCTGACGCAGCTCCATTTATGAGTGTTGGGGTGGTTGCTGGTGTAATACCTGGTCCGTATGTGTGGTCTTTCTGTATACGCTAGTCTGGAGTTCCCCGTTGTACTTACGCTCTACCATTATGTTTAGGAATTTTATTCCAGTGAGGGTGTTGTTTATGTGTTAGTGGGTTTCTTCTAATTTTGTGCATTTGATAATCATGAAGGTGTCATCTACATAGTGGACCCAGAGTCTGGATTGTATAGTGGGGAGCGCTGTCCATTCTAACCTTTGCATTACTGCTTCTGCAATCAGTCCTAATATTGGGGATCCCATTGATGTTCCTTTGAGTTGTTTGAATAGATGGTTGTTGAAGGTGAAGTGGGTTGTGAGGCACAGATCCAGCAGTTTCAGGGTGCTGTCCTTGTTGATGCTGTTGGTATCGTGGGGTGCCTGCCTTCCTGATTTATCCAGCCATTTGGCTCTTTGGTTAGGTCGATGTTTATGGATGTAAATGGTGCTGTTACATCGAAGGATATCATTATCTGGTCCTGTTCTATTCTGGTTTCCCTGATGTTATTTCATACACTTTCCTAATCATCTTATCAAACTGTCCACTTGCTTCAAGAACTTATGGACTTTCACCCCAATGTTCCTCACTTCCTCTACACCTCTCAGTATTCTCCCATTTATTGAATATTCCTTTGCCATATTTGTCCCGCTAAATTCATCACCGCGCACTTCTCCAGCTGAACTCCATTTGTCACTGTTCCAACCACCTGATCAGTCAATTATCTTCTTGCAGCCTCAAGCTATCTTCCAATCACCAATGTTTGTGTCATCTGCATGCCCTGGACATTTAAGTCCAAATCATTAATATATCACCCTGAAGTAGGGGATATGGAGCTGAAGTCTATGGAACCCTATTGAAACAATCTTCCAGCTGCAGATAAGGGAAATTTTATTGTGGGTGTCATAGTACTTACTGGTTAGCACTGTTGCCTCACAGCGCTAAAGATTAGATTCAATTCCACTCTTGGGTGACTGTATAAAGTTTGTACATTCTCCCTGTGTCTGCATTGGTTTCCTCCCACAGTCCAAAGATGTGCAGGTTAGGTGGATTGGCCATGTTAAATTGCCCATAGTGTCCAGTGATGTGTAGGTTAGGTAAATTAGCTATGGAAATGCAGGGTTACAGGGATAGGGTAGGGAAGTGGGCCTGGGTGGGATGCTGTTTGGAAGGGTCAGTGCAGACTCAATAGGCTGCTTCCACATTGTAGGGATTCTATGATTGTTATATTAATAAGGGAAAATTTATTTTTAAATCTTATGTAACATGTGGGACTTTGTCAAAAGCCTTACTAAAATCCATGTAGAGCACATTGTGTAATTTTGATGACCAGTGCAGACACGATGGGCTGAAGGGTACCTTTCCATGCTGTATAAATTCTGTGACTCTCTAGCTGCATTAATCTCATCACTCCAACTTCTTACTTCATCAATAAATTCAATCAAGTTAGTCAGACACTGTCTCCCAATGTAGCAATTCCATGCTGCTGTCTTTGATTACTTTGAGCCGAAGTAATAGCTTATTCTGTCTTTCAGAAATGAATCCAATAATTTTTCCTGTTGTTGAGGTTTGACTGACTGGCCTGTAATTATTCAGTTTAACCCTTGCTCCATTTTTAAATAAAGTAACAACACCAGCTATTCCCTAGTCCTCTGGCACCAAATCTGCATCCAGTTGAGGATTGTTGAACGACAGTCAAAGCCTGAACAATTTCCAGCCTGACTTCTTTTCACAGCCTGGGGTACATTTCATCTGCTCCTGGTAGAGACGCCTCTACATGTACATTATTCTTTCCTTAGATATTCCCTTACACTTAATTCATTGCTAATACACCTTTAGTTTCTCGATTTTGCTTGCCAGTATTCTTTTGTGCCCTGCCTTTGGCTTTCCTAATTGCCTTTTTTATTTCACCGCTGTATGCTCTCTACTCCTGTCAGCTTTTTGCAATTCACATTTCTTAGTGTCTGACATAAGCTTTTCATTTCTGTTTTATCTTACCCTGCATACTCCTTGACATCTGGGGGGAGGTCTAGATTTGATCATTTCAGTCTTTTACTTTCTGGGACATGTTTACTCTAAATGCCTAAATGTCCCCTTGAATGCTACCTTCTGCTCGAACACTGATTACCTTCAGTACTGTTCCAGGTTCACTTTTGCTAAATCACTCATTAACTTAATTATGGAAATGGTGAAAGATGGGGCAGGAGTTAAAGTTCTAAATTGGGGTAAGGCCAATTTAACTATCATAAAACTGAATTATGATCATTATGACCACAAATGCTCCCCATTGTCACTGCTACCAGTTGCCCAGCTTCATTTCCGAAAACTAAGAGAGGGTCGTGAGTCGAGATGACAGTGACTGTTCTTGACATTAAAACTGCATTTGACCAATTGTGGCTTCAAGGAACCTGAGCAAGACTGAAGTCAATGGGAATCGGAGGGAAACTTTCCAGTGATCGGAGTCATTACTGGCAAAATGGAAGACAGTTGTGATTGTTGGGAGGTCAGTCATCTCAGTTCCAGGAAATATATCACCATTCCTTCAATGTTGCTGGTTCAAAATCCTGGAACTCTCTCTCTAATAACATTGTAGACTCACAATGTGCAGCAAATGAACTCTAGCAGCTCAAGGAGGCAGCTCACCACCACCTTCTCAAGGGAAATTAGAGGTGGGCAATAAATGCTAGCCCAGCCAATGACGCCCATATCCCATGAATGAATAAAAAGTGTTCCAAACTGTGCATTATATCGTTGAAGTAGTCAAAACATTTCTTCTGAATGCACCTCAATAATTCTGTTCCCTCCATTCCTTCTAAACCAAGCCCTAAAACTATCTCAATTGATGTTGGGATAGTTAAAATCGCCTACTATTACTGCCTTGTGAATTTTGAAGAGCTCAGAGATTTGCTATGTATTTGTTTTTTTGATCTCCCTCTGACTGTTCTGGGTCACTTGCAGTAGTGTAACTGCCTCAATTTTCCTTCTTATCTCCTTTGCTCAATTGATATGTCCTCATCTGATGATCCTTCTACTTACCATTTTCCTCATAGGTGTCATTTTCCTTCCACCAAAATTGCTAGTGCTCTCCTTCTTTTTTAATGCCCCTTGATTTTTTTTCTAAAATTTCTGTACCCAGGAATATGGAGTTACCATTTCTGTCCCTTTTTAAGCCATGTTTCTGTAATAGCGTAATATTTTTATGAGATCACTAGTGTCTAGGTATTGGTTAGCTCAAGTTGGTTGGACAGCTGGTTTGCGATGCAGATTGATGCTAAAAGTGTGGGTTCAATTACCACAGCAGCTGTGGTTACCATAAAGGTAACCCTCTCCTGAAGTATGGTGACCCTCAGTTTAAACCACCGCCAAGTTATCTCTCTCTCTCTAATGAAAGAGCAGCGTTGTGGTCCAACAAGACTTTTATTAGTGTCTACTGCAAAAAACAGGGTACTCCAGTAACTTTGAAGTATAGTCACTGTTGTAAAGTCGCCAATGTGGCAGCTAACGTTCAACACCAAGCTCCCATAAACCATTTTGAGGTAAGTAGCCAGATAATGTTTCAGCCAATTTCAATGCTTCAGGTAGAATTCTTCTGCTCTTCAAAATAGTGCCATGGGATCTTTAATGCCGATTTGAGGGGGAAGGTAGGACCTCAGTTTAATGAATCATCTGAGAGGCAGCACCTCTGACAATGTAACACTCTCTCTGCCCTGCACTGCAATGTCAGCCTAGTTTCTGTGCTCAGATCCCTGGACTCAGATTTGAACCTGATGAGAATGCAGTCCTACAGCCAGGTCCACAAACTTAGCTTACGTAATTCAAACTGACACTCCAGCCCAGTATTAATGAAGTGCAACTTTGTCTGTAAAGTACTCTGGGATGTCCTGAGTGGGTGATTGATATCATGTAAATACATTTTCTTCCTTTGCCTGAGCAAAATGATTTACTTTCAGATGCAGATTGCAGAGTGGATAAAGTGTCTGATCTATTGCAATATGTCCACAGATATTCCTGAATGAATACAATCAGGTTCCTTTCGAAGCTCTGATCTACCTTACGGGAGAGTGTAACTATGGTGGCCGTGTGACAGACGATCATGATCGACGGCTCCTCCTCAGCCTCCTGGAGAACTTTTACTGTCAAAGTGTCATCAGTGAAGATTGCTGCAAATTCTCTGCCAGCGGCATCTACCTCATCCCCAGGAGAAACAGCTATGAGAGTTATTTGGAATACATAAAGCAATTACCTCTCAATGCAGATCCAGAGGTACAGTTAGAGGCTGTGAGACTACGGTGGGTGGGGTGTAAGGACTAAGGGTGAATGCAATTGGCCAGTCTTAATCATTTTGGGGAGGTTGTTGTCGTATTTAATATCATTTGTTTATGTGCATGCTTATTCCCATTTGGCATCTAGACTGGGTGGCAAGCTACTTATGGAGGATGACTGCACTGGTTCTCCTGCAGAGTCCTGGAGGGAAACACTTCTGTTCCTCCTGACCCATAGGCAGTGCTGGAAAGGCACTTTGCTACTCGACTGCACCCTCTCCAAAATCTCAATCATTAAATAGTGGAGCCCAGAATAACAACAGTGAATGAGATGGATCCTTTTAGATTGGTTCAGAACTGACCTTGGTCTAGAGTAAACATATCTTTTGATGTGTCTAGTCAGTTTCTCCCATTCATGTCTTGTTCAGGTCTTTGGGTTGCACGAAAATGCAAATATCACTAAAGAACAGAAGGAGACACAGAGGCTTTTTGATGGGATCCTGAGCACACTGCCCCGAGAGGTGAGCCCTGCCTTATTCAGATGCATATGTTTTTGATCTGTGTGAGTACAGTTCTGTGAGTGACAGCTCCATCTAGCAGTAGCTTGTTTCTTACTCATGGTTCTGTTATTCTGACAGATGATACAAGACTGTCACCCTGTGGGTACACAGCACACTTGAAGAAAAATCTGCCCGACACTGAGACAAAAATGCTCAGCTTTATTCTTCAAATGGAAATCTACCTGCTAGAACAATGGCTATCATCAGAACCATCAATTGTTATCTGTGAAACAGTAGTTATGTCAGATAAGATTAGATGGTTCAGATTAAACAATGTGAATAACTTTGAAAGGTCACCGAGTACTGTAAAATCTGAAGCAGCTACATGAGCTGCTCAATCGAATTTTAACCTCCATTATTACCCCTGAGGAATTTGTACACCATATTTACATTCTGAGTTAGAGTGACAATGTTAGCAGTCCAGGATGCACAATTCAGGTCTTCATCTTGCAGGGATTTAGTATAGCAACATTTCACTTGAATAGTGGAGATATCTGGATGTTAGACAAGAGGAGGAAACAATAGTCTCTGAATTGCAAACTGTTTCTTGCTTGCAGGTCAGTGGAGGAGACAGATCGTCATCTGAGATCGTGCAGGAACTGGCCACAGATATTCTATCCAAAATCCCACCTGACTTTGTAATGGAGGATGTGATGGTGAGAAATAGTGCACATTTGAAATGCTGGGAGCTCTGCTCTGTAATTTTGGTTCAGGAAGTGAAATTGGTGTCCTGGGGCTAATGGGTTATTTTTCAGGTTGGCAACCTGTAACCATTGGAATTCCACAGGGATCAGTGCTGGGAACACAACTCTTTCCAATATATATTGACTTGGAGGAAGGAAGTGAATGCATTGTAGCCAGATTTGCAGATGGCACAAAAATAGGTTGAAAGGCGGGTTGTGAAAGGGATGCAGTTTACAGAGAGATAATGAGGGGTTAAGTAAGTGGGCAAGAAGTTGGCAAAAAAGATATAATGTGGGAAAATTTGAATTTGTTCATTTTGGAAGACAGAACGAATGAACAAACTATTATTTAAATGGAGAAAAACCACAGAAAGCTGGAACACAAAGGGACTCAGAGTACTTGTGCACAAAAGTCAAAGATGGAGCATACACAGTAATCAGGACAGCTATTGAAAAAGTAGCCCTTATTACAAGGGGGTTGGAGGATAAGCGAACAGGATAAAAGTATAAGACTTAATTCTTGCTGCAGCTGTACAAGGTGCTGGTGAGACCACATCTGGAGTACTATCAGCAGTTTGGTTCCCTTATTAAAGGAAAAATATCATTTCATTGGAGGCAGTTCAGAGAAGGCTCATTAGGATGATCCCTGGTGTGGACAGTATCTTGAGCAAAGGAAAAACAGGATGGGACACTACTGGCTGGAGAATGAGATGTGATCTCATTGAAACATACAGGATTCTTAACAAGCTTGACAGGTAAATGCTGAGAGGATGTTTCCCTCATGGGCAAGTCTAGGATCAGAGGGCAGAACATTACCTGGGTCTCTGGACTAACAGTCCAGCGATAAAATCACTAGGCCATTGCCTCCCCTTACACTGCAATTCACTCCCTTTCAGTCTGTCAATGAATTAGTAACCTGTAACCTGTACATTCTCAGTCACACCTTCCTCAACTAGAGGTCTACTCTGAAAGTGAACACCTTTTAATATTATGCTTTTTCTCATAAATGTTTTCCAATTATCTCCAATCCTTTCGTTTCCCAATCATTACTTGAATCTCTTTCTCCTCCAAATGTCATTGGAACAAGACAAGCTATTCAGCCCCCTGAGTGTGATCCTTCATTCACTAAGGTCTAGTCTGATCTGGATCTGAAGTTCATCTACTGACCTAGATTACGATTCCCAAATATCTTCCCCAAAAAATATCTATCAATCTCAGGATTGAGATTCTGAAATATTTCGGTGGAAAGTTTCAAATTTCCATTCCTCCTTTACATGAAAAAGTCTTCTTAGCATTGCCCCTAAACAGCTTAGCGTGAAATTGAAGCCAATGTTCCTTCCTTGTTCTGAACTTTTCCATCCAAGGAAATATTTTAACACCATCACTCTCAGCAGGCCGAAGGGCCTGTTTCCACACTGTAGGGATTCTTCAATCTATAATCTATATAATCGTTCCACCATTTGTGACTGTAACTCTAGCTATCTAAAGTTTTGGCGAAGATCTGTAGCTTGGGTTGTGGGTGAGGTTGTTGACTTGCTCGCCGAGCTGGCTTGTTCTCAATCAGATGGTTCATCACCATGCTAGGCAACATCATCAGTGGAGCCTCCAATGAAACCATGTTATTCTACTCCACTTAGAATTTATACTGACTGGTCCGTTATGGTGAGTAGTGTCATTTCCGGCTTTGATCGGTATGGGTTTGTATATGGTGTCCAATTCTGTGTGTTTGTTGATTGCATTTTGGGTGGAGAACCATGCCTCTAGGAATTCCTATGCATGTCTATGTTTGGATTGGGTTACTACGGTTACCTCGTCCCAGTTAAACTGATGGCCTTCGCTGTCTGAGTTCTTTCATTCTCAGAAAATGAAGGCCATCAGTTTAACTGGGACAAGGTAACCATGGTAACCCAAGCCAAACATAGACACACACAGGAAATCCTAGAGGCATGGTTCTCCACCCGAAATGCAATCAACAAACACACAGAATCGGACACCATATACAAACACATACAGATCAAAACCGGAAATAACACTACTCACCATAATGGACCAGACAATATCAATTTCAAGCAGAGTAGAATAACATTGCTTCATTGGAGGCTCCACTGATGATGTTACCTAGCATGGTGATGAAATGTCTGTACGAGAATAAGCCAGCTTGGCGAGCAAGTCAACAACCTCAATTCTGGCTATCACTGACTATCAATCTGACAACCTTTCTGGTTATTTCTGTCTACTGCCACTGTCAGTGTTTTGTGACCTTTGGGCCCTGATCTAAAGTTTTAATTATCTGTGGCCAAAGGGAAGGTACCAGAGGACTGGAGGACAGGTAATGTGGTTCCATTTTACAAGAAGATTGGTAGAGAAAGACCAGGTAATTATAGACCAGTACATCTCACATCAGTAGCAGGAAAAATAGTGAAGGAGAAAATTAATCTCTTTTTAGAGAGGCAAGGGTTGATTAGGGATTGTCAGTATGGCTTTGTCAGAGGGAGGGCATGCCTAAAAAATCTAGTGGAATTTTTCAAGGAGGCGACCAAATGTTTGGATGAGATGAGGGCAGTTGATGTAGTTTATATGGATTTCAGCAAGGCCCTTAACAAGGTACCAAATGGAAGGCTGATAAAAAAGATAAAAGAACATGGGATCCAGGGTAACTTGTCTTGTTAGATCCAAAACTGGCTTAGTATCAGGAGACAGCAGGTGGCAATAAAGGCCATTTTTGTGACTGGAGGTTGGTATCCAGTGGCATACCACTTGGATCATGCTGGATCCTTCATTGTTTGTATTACTCATAAATGATACAGATGTAAATGTTGGAGGGGGAGATGATACATAAATTTGTGGATGACACAAAGGTTGGTTGGTGGTTGACAGTAAGAAAGAAGGTGTTAAGTTATAGGAGCAGAGAAACAAATTGGTCAGATAGCAGATCAGTGGCATATAGAATGTAAACCTGATTAATGTGAAGTGATGCACTTTGGAAGAAGAAACAAGACAAAGGAGCACTCAGTGAATGGCAGGACACTAGGAAGCTCAGAGGAACAGAGGGGCCTTGAGGTGCTTATCCACAGATTCCTGAAGATAGCAGGAGAAGTTAATAGGGCAGGTAAGAAGGCATACAAGCCACCTGCCTTTATTAATCAAGGCATAGATTATAAGAGAAGTGGGGTTAGGTTGATGCTGTACAGAACTTTGTACTCCAGTTATGGCTTAACCAATGTGCAGCCCGGTCATACACTATAGGAAGGATCTGATTGTACTGGAAGAAGTACAGAGGAGATTCATCAGGATGTTGCCTGGGATGGAGCATTTCAGCGATGAACAGAGACTAGATAAGCTCAGCATGTTTTCTTTGGAGCTGAGACATTTAAGAACAGACCTGGTAGAGGAATATAAGATTGAGGGGCACGAACAAGGTGAGTAGAAAACATCTGTTCCCTTGGTCAGAGGGTCAATTATAAGCAGGCATCATTTTATCGTGAAAGGCAGGGGTTTTGGGGGGGGATTCGACCATAACACCATAAGAAATAGGAACAGGAATCCGACCTTCAGCCCCTCAAGCCTGCTCCACCATTCAATAGGATCATGGCTCTAAGGTTTTAGAGTAGATTTGTAGCTGGGGTTGTGGATTTTGTGGTTGGTTGGCTCACAGAGCTGGTTCGTTGTTCTGTAGATCTGATCCAATACTCCTCACTTCCATTTTCCTGCCCTTTCCCCATAACCCTTGATTCTCTGACTGATCAAGAATCCATTTAGCTCAACTTTAAATATACAAAAAGTATCTGCCCCTGCATCTCTCTCTGTGGCAAGAAGTTCCAAATGCTCTCAACCCTCAGACAGAAAAGAATTCTCCTCGCCTCAGTCTTAAACTGACCCCCTTTTATTCTGAGACTATGACCTCTGGTCTTAGGTTCTCCTGGGAGGGGAAACATCTTCTCAGCATTCACCTTGTCAAGTACCTTATGAAACATTTTATGTCTCAATGAGATCACCTCTTATTCTTCTGAAGTACAGTCCCAACCTGTTTAATCTTTGGTCTTAAGACAATCCCTCCATATGAGGGAACATCCTTGTGAACCAAATTTGAACTACCGCAAGTGTAACAATATCTTTTCTTAAATAAGGGGATAAAAAGTGCTCCCAGTAGTCCAGGTGTGTTCCCTCCAGCATTTTGTAAAGTTGCAGTAAGGAGGAAAAGCTTTCTACCCAGAGGGTGCTGAGAATAGTTGACGTGCGAAACCTCACAACCCTTTTAAAAAGTACTTTGATGAGCACTTGAAGTGACATAAATTAAGAGGAGGGATTATACAAATTGTGTCTATTTTCTTTCATGTTTAGACGTTTAATGGTGCTCTGATCAAAGTCTTCAAGATATTAACAGGAAAAGACAAGGTAGATAATGATAAACTGGTTGGGGATTCTAGAACTGGGGACACTGTCTGAGAATTAGGGCTAGACCATTCAGGAGAGATGTTCAGAAGTACTTCTACATACAAAGGGTGGTAGATGTTTGGAATTCTCTTCCACAAACACCAGTGGATGCTGGATCAATTGTTAACTTTAAATCTGAGTTAGTTAATTTTTTTGTTAAGCTAAGGTATTAAGGCCCAAACACAAGTATATTGAATCAGGTTACCAATCAGCCATGATTTTACTGAATGGTGGAACAGACTTACGGGGCTGATTGGCCTTCTCCTGTTCCTAAAGTCAGAAAAATGAATGCCCATTGAATACTGGGGAATGTGATGAGTTGGATCCAAAACTGGGTCAGTGACAGGAAACAAAAGGTAATAGTCAATTAACGTTTTTATGAAGGAAAGTGGTTTCCAGTGCTGTTCCCTCAGTGTCGGGATGCTTTCTGTTTGTGGCACATATTAATGATTTAGACTGAAATGAGGACGACACAATTAGAAAATTTGAAGACCGCACATAAAATAGCCAGGTAGTTGACAGTGAAGAGGATGGCTGTCAACTGCAGGAATGTATCACTGGTTTGGTGGAATGGGCAGAAAAGTGGCAAATGGAATTCAGGCGGGAAAAATGGGAGGTAATGCATTTGGGAAGGGCAAATGAAGCAAGGGAATACGTAATATACAGAAGGATATTGAGAGGAGTACAGCAAGTGAGGGACCCTGGAATGCATGTCCACAGGTTTCGAAGGTGTTGGAAAAGATAAATAAGGTACTAAAGAAGGTATATGGGATACTTTCTTTTGTTGGGAAAGGTCATGAATACAACAGCAGGGATGTAATGCTAGAATTGACATTGGAGGGCTCCTGTGTCACACAGGTACTGTCCCACCTCTGGGCCAGAAAGCCTTGATTCAAGTTTCACCTGCTTGAGAGGTGTATCATAACATATCTGAACAGGTTGACTAAAAATCTCTAAGATGCAGGCAACAGCTGGAGTTTTGCGTACAGTTATGTCACTGCATTACTGGAGGGACTACAGAGAAGAATGTTGCCAGACCTCGAAAGTTGCAGCTATCAGAACAAATTGGATAGGTTATGGCTGTGTTCATTAGAACAGAGGAGTCTGAGAAGTGACTTCTTTGAACTTTACAAAATAATGAGGGGCTTGGATAAAGTGAACAGGGAAGAGCTGTTTCCCCTCCTGGAGAGGTCAATTACTAGAGGGCAGAGATTTAAAATGATTGTTAGAAGATTCGAGGGGACACAAGAAAGTACCTTTTCACCCAAATAGTGGTGGTTGTATGGAATTAGCTGCCCCAATTGATCGTTGAAACAGAAACTCTCGACTCATTTTGGAAGAACCTGGATCTGCCCTGAAGCACTTAAGCTGCAAGTGTCTGGATCAGGCACTGTAATGTGGGATTAGAAATGGACAACTAGTTTATTTAGCTGGCATAGACACGATGGACTGAATGTCCCCCTTCTGTGTCGTAAACTTTCCATTGTTTTATCTGCTTGTGTTTTCCTTTCTCATGACTCTGTTTATCTTATCACTGTTTCATTTTACCTGACTCATATTTCTATTTAATTCACAGAAGAGATACCCAACCAAGTACAGTGAGTCAATGAACACAGTGCTGGTACAGGAACTGCTTCATTTTAACCGTCTGATATCCATTATCAGAACCAGCCTGAGAAACATCAAGAAAGCAATTCAAGGTTTGATTCTCATGTCCAGCCAGCTTGAAGATACCTTCAACAGCATGATTGTAGGCAAAGTAAGTTATTCTGAGAATCAAAACCTACTAGAGTCCTTTTAATCTTGGGAGATTGTAGGAAAAGGAGGGCAGCAGATGAGGAATCTGTCAGCATGGATTTCTAAAGGGAAGATCATGTTTAACTAATTGCTGGAACTTTTTAAAGAGGCTCAATGAGGGTTATGCTGTTGATGTGGTGTACACAGATTTCCAGTAAGTGTTTGATACAATGCCACACAACAAACCTGTGAGGCAAGTTATAGGTCACAATATAAAAGGGACAGTGGCAACACAGATGCAAAATAGGCTGTGAGAGGAAGCAGAACAAAATGGTCAATAGATAATTTTTGAGCTGGCAGAAGGTTTGTAGTCGAGTTGGCCAGGGGCCGGTATTGGGACCTTTGCTTTTCCTGATATATATTAATGATCTAGATCTGGACTATCTTCTGTGCCATAACAACTCTGATTCTGTAATCTGTTCTAGTCCCCCTCCCTGTTACTCTCCTTGTCCTCATCCCACTCACCTTCCCAAACACATTGTCACTAGTAGATAATGGGGACAATGTGGGGTTCATGTTATCAGTATTGGATTATGAAGACAAGTATGCAGTTCACATTGCCACAAGTGGATAATAGAGATAGTGTGAATATTACATTGTCACAAATGAATAATGGAGTTTTTGTTATGAAAATGTCAGTAATGGATAATGGAGACAGTTTGGGATTCACATTGTCACAAATGGATAACTGAGACAGTGTAGAGTTCATGACGCTAAAGAATAATGGAGATGATATGGAGTTCATATTGTCACCAATGGATAATGGAGATTTCACATCTATCAATGGTGTATACTAAATACAATGTGGAGTTTACATTGTCATCACTGGACAATGGAGACAGTGTGGAGTTCACATTCAGTTGTTCATTTGCTCGCTGAGCCGATTGTTCCGTAGGGTGCAGATGTTTAGTTACCGTTCTTGGCAACATCATCAGTGCGACCTGTAATCAAAGTGTTGGTGTTCTGCTCTGTTCCGAATTTATATGATCCTCTAGTGTGGTGGGCCTTGTCACTTCTGGGTCTGTTTTTTTTAGAAGTGGTCTGTATACGGGGTCTATTTCTGCGTATTTGTTAATGGAGTCCCGTGTTGAGAACCAGGCCTCCAGAAATTCACTTGCATGTCTATTGCTTGCTTGTCCCAGTATAGTAATTTTGTCCCAGTCAAATTGATGGCCCTCATTGTCTGTGTGTATCAAGACAAGTGAATATTGGTCGTGTCTTTTTATTGCCAGCTGGTGTTTGTGTATCCTGGTCGTCAGTTTCCTCCCTGTTTGTCCAATGTAATGTTTATTGCACATTGCACATGCTGCATGGGATTCATATATCATGTTAGTCCTGTTTACTGTCAGTATGGGGTCTTTAGTCTTTGATAGCATTTGATGTGGTGTTGATGTAAGTTTGAATGCAATCATGATCCTATGCGGTCTAAGGAGTCTGGTTGTCATTTCCGATATATTTTTGTTGTAGGGTAGAGTTACTAGTGTCTTCTGTTGTACCGTGTCCTCTGACTGTCGTTTGTTTTGTAGGCGTGGATGGATGAAACATCTTGGGTATTTGTTGTCAGCAAATACTTTGTGCAGGTGTTCCTCTTCCATTCTCTGGATTTCTGGGGTATTGCAGTGCGTTATGGCTCATTTAAATAGTATCTTGATGCAGCTCTGTTTGTGTATGGTGGTCTGGTTTCTATTGAAGTGAAGGATTTAGTCCATGTGTGTGGCCTTCCTGTATATTTGGGTCCGGAATTTGCCATTAGTCAGTCTCTCTACCATTACATCTAAGAACGGGAGTGGGTTGTTCTTTTCTTCCTCTCTAGATAATTTGATGCTTGCAAAGATGTTGTTAACAAGTTGGTGGGTTTCTTCTACTTTTGTGCATTTGATTATTACGAATGTGTCTTCCACGTATCTTACCCACAGTTTCAGTTGGATTATAGGATGCAGTCTCTGCATCACTGCTTCTGCAATGAGACCTGAGATGGGTGATCCCATCAGTGTGCCGTTGATCTGTTTGTATATCTGACTGTTGAATGTGAAGCGCATTGTCAGGCATAAATCTAGTATTTCAGAAAGCTGTCTTTGCTGATGTTGCTGCTGGTGTTCAGGGTCAGTGCTCCTGGCCCTTCTAGTAATGTTGCCGTTGTGTCTCTCTGGCTAATGGTATGTCAATGGACGTAAATAGTGCTGTAACATCGAAGGTGATATGATTTCATCCTCATCAATTTCTGTGTCCCTGAGCTGTGTGAGAAATTCTTTGGCCAAATGGATTGAGTGTGGGGATCTGCTAATCAGGTGTTTAGTCTCCATTGTAATTCCCTCGCTAGCTTGTGTGCAGGTGCGCCTGGTAAGGAGACTATTGGTCTGAGTGGGATTCCAGGTTTGTGTACCTTGGGGAGTCCGTAGAAGTGGGGGGTGTTTGAGTCATTAGGTTTCATTCTGATGTATTTGGCGCTAGTGACCTCCCCTGCAATGTTTCAGTTTCTTGAGTGTCTAGGTTATCCTGTTCTGTAGCTGTGGTGTGGGGTCTGATGCCACCTGTTGGTATGTGGCTGTATCCGCAAGCAGAGCCTGAGCTTTCTCGATAAAAGTCTGTTCTGTTCAGGAATACTGTCATTTGTCTTTTGTCTGCTGGTAGGATTGTGATGTTTTTATTATTTTTCTGTCCTTCTAGGGCCTTTTTGCTGTGCTGAAGGTATCTGACAACTGAATGTGAACTCCACGATGTCTCCATTGTCCAGTGACGGCAATGGAAACTCCACATTGTCTGTATTATACACCACTGATAAATGTGAAATCTCCATTATCCATTGATGACAATATGAACTCCATATCGTCTCCATCATTGTTTAGCATTGTGCACGTCATAGTGTCTCCATTATCCATTAGTGACGATACGAACTCCACACAATCTGTTCAGAACCGTTGTCATTCATCTTTTTGTCTGCTGGTAGGATTGTGATGTTTTTAACCTTCTTCAATCCTTCTAGGAGCTTTCTCTCTGCTGTGCTGAAGGTGTCTGACAGCTGAGAGAAAGGCCCTACAAGGACTGAAGAATACTAAAAACATCACAATCCTACCAGCAGACAAAGGACGAATGACAGTTGTGCTAAATAGATCAGACAACACTGAGAAAGCACAGGAACTGCTCGCGGATACAGCCATATACCAACAGATGGCATCAGACCCCACACCATAGCTAGAGAACAGGATAACCCAGACACTCAAGAAACTGAAACATGCAGGAGAGATCCCTAGCACCGACTACATCAGAATGAAACCTAATGGCTCAGACACCCCCCACTTCTACGGACTCCCCAAGGTACACAAACCTGGAATCCCACTCAGACCAATAGTCTCCTTACCAGGCACACCTACACACAAGCTAGCGAAGGAATTATGATGGAGATGACACTAAGATTGGTGGAGTAGCAGATAGTGAAGGGGACTGTCAGAGAATGCAGCAGGATATAGACAGATTGGAGAGTTGGGTGGAGAAATGGCACATGGAGTCCAATCCAGGCAAATGCGAGGTGATGCATTTTGGAAGATCCAATTCAAGAGCGAACTACACGGTAAATGGAAAAGCTCTGGGAAAAATTGATACACAGAGACAGCTGGGTGTTCAGGTCCATTGTGCCCTGATGGTGGCAACACAGGTCAATAGAGTGGTCAAGAAGGCATACAGCATGCTTTCATTCATCGGACAGGGTATTGAATACAAGAGTTGGCAGGTCATGTTAGTTGTATAGGACTTTTGGAATACTGCATACAGTTCTGGTCGCCACATTACCAAAAGGATGTGGATGCTTTGGAGAGGGTGCAGAGGAGGTTCACCAGGATGTTGCCTGGTATGGAGGGTGCTAGCTATGAATAGAGGTTGAGTAGATTAGGATTATTTACACTAGAAAGACGGAGGTTGAGGGGGGACCTGATTGAGGTCTACAAAATCATGAGAGGTATAGACAGGGTGGATAGCAAGAAGCTTTTTCCCAGAGTGGGGGACTCAATTACTAGGGGCCACGATTTCGAGGTGAGAGGGGAAAGGTTTAAGGGAGATATGCGTGGAAAGTTCTTTACGCAGAGGGTGGTGGGTGCCTGGAATGCGTTGCCAGCAGAGGTGGTAGAGGCGGGCTTGATAGCGTCATTTAAGATGTATCTAGACAGGTACATGAATGGGAAGGGAGCAGAGGGATACAGATCCTTGGAAAATAGGCAACAGGTTTAGATAGAGGATCTGGATTGGTGCAGGCTTGGAGGGCTGAAAAGGGCCTGTTCCTGTGCTGTAATGTTCTTTGTTCTTTGTTCTTTGAGACTAAACACCTGATTAGCAGATCCCCACGCTCAATCCATTCAGCCAAAGAATTTCTCACACAGCCCAGGGACACAAAAATTGATGAGGATGAAATCATCTCACCTTCGATGTTACAGCACTATTTATGTCCGTTGACATACCATTAGCCGGAGACACACAACAGCAACATTACTAGAAGGGCCAGGAGCACTGACCCTGAACACCAGCAGCAACATCAGCAAGGACAGCTTTCTGAAATACTAGATTTATGCCTGACAATGCACTTCACATTCAACAGTCAGATATACAAACAGATCAACGGCACACTGATGGGATCACCCATCTCAGGTCTCGTTGCAGAAGCAGTGATGCAGAGACTGGAACACACAGCCCTTCCTATAATCCAACTGAAACTGTGGGTAAGATACGTGGAAGACACATTCGTAATAATCAAATGCACAAAAGTGGAAGAAACCCACCAACTTGTTAACAACATCTTTGCAAGCATCAAATTCCCTAGAGAGGAAGAAAAGAACAACCCACTCCCGTTCTTAGATATAATGGTAGAGAGACTGACTAATGGCAAATTCCGGACCCAAGTATACAGGAAGGCCACACACATGGACTAAATCCTTCACTTCAATAGAAACCAGACCACCATACACAAACAGAGCTGCATCAAGATACTATTTAAATGAGCCATAACGCACTGCAATACCCCAGAAATCCAGAGAATGGAAGAGGAACACCTGCACAAAGTATTTACTGACAACAGATACCCAAGATGTTTCATCCATCCACGCCTACAAAACAAACGACAGTCAGAGGACACGGTACAACAGAAGACACTAGTAACTCTACCTTACAACAAAAATATATCGGAAATGACAACCAGACTCCTTAGACCGCATAGGATCATGATTTCATACAAACTTACATCAACACCACATCAAGTGCTATCAAAGACTAAAGACCCCATACTGACAGTAAACAGGACTAACATGACATATGAATCCCATGCAGCATGTGCAATAAACATTACATTGGACAAACAGGGAGGAAACTGACGACCAGGATACACAAACACCAGCTGGCAACAAAAAGACACGACCAATATTCACTTGTCTTGATACACACAGACAATGAGGGCCATCAGTTCAACTGGGAAAAGCGAACAATAAACATGCAAGGGAGTTTCTGGAGGTCTGGTTCTCAACATGGGACTCCATTAACAAACACATAGAAATAGGCCCCATATACAGACCACTGCTAAAAAACAGCACTGGAAGTGACAAGACCCACCACACTAGAGGATCATATAAATTCGGAATGAAGCAGAACACCAACACTTTGATTAGAGGTCACACTGATGATGTTGCCTGGAACGGTAACAAAACGTCTGCACACCACGGAACAACCAACTTGGCGAGCAAACGAACATATGCATCCACAACCCCAGCTACAAATTTTCACTAAGACCTTAATAGCCTGCAGGTGGAGTTCACATTATCACTAATGGATAATGGACACAGTGTGAGGTTCTCTTTGTCACTAATGGATAATGGAGATAAAGTGGGTTCCACAGAATTGCATCTGAATTTTGACCTTTGCTTGAATTTGCAGGTGCCCTCCATGTGGTCAGCAAAGTCCTATCCATCACTGAAACCTCTGGGCAGCTACATCACTGACCTCCTCTCCAGAATTCAGTTCTTTCAGGTACAGATAGAAGCAGGTCTTCTTATAACAAGATCTCTCTCAGGAATACGCTTTATACACTTGTCCACATCAGTGTCCTCCTTTATGATCCTCCTTAAGACCTATCTCTATAACGGTGCCTTTTTTGGATCATTGTAAAGTTATCTCTGAACATACTCATCTGATTATCATCATGAATTTTGCTGCTTTAGAAACACAATATAAAGATGTTTGTGTCTATTTTAATCTCTTTTATGTTTTAATGTATTTCAGACCTGGATTCATAAAGGAACCCCAGTTGTTTTCTGGATCTCTGGATTTTACTTCACTCAGAGCTTCCTGACAGGTGCTATCCAGAACTATGCACGGAAATATCGAATCCCAATAGATCATCTGGGCTTCCAGTTCGATGTGACTGATCAGGATCATGACATGCCAGCTCCACCGGTAACTTTTCAACTGCAACACAAACATTTTCATTGAACCACATTAATTTTCTACTACGTATCGCTGATCCTCCATCACTTTTTGATCATGAGTCTTGATTTCTTGGCACCTCCCCAGGGTTGAAATATGCGTCACTCCATAGTGCAGCCTCACATTCAAACCCCACAGTCTAATTGTACATTGGCCTGAATTCCTTCCTCATTTCCCGATCATGTCTCATCACTTCAGTGGAAGCCTCAGGAAATTTTTAGATGAGCAGCAGATATTCCGGAGAAACTCATGAGAATTAATGCTGTCAAGAGCCCACGTTTGGGACACACTCTCCACACAACCTCACTGACCTGCTGCTGATTAAATTGCAGAACATTACTCCAAACACATTTGGGGAAGATCGAAGCCATTCTTTTCCGTCACTGTCACCAAATAAATTTCCTAGAAACTGACACAGTCCCTTTCCCTGTCCTAGCTGAACCAGAATATTCACCAACTTGACATCCAGAACTGACCTTCTGACTGTATATCTGCTCCATCACATCGCCAGCTGCTCTTACTTCAGTTCTATCACCCATCTCCACAGTGCGGCAACTCCCCTGCTGTTTCATCCCTCATCCATGACTTAGAAAATCAAGGAATCTGCATTCAGTACAGTACAGGGTGGGAATCTACTGGGCTGCCATCTAGGTAAGGCTCTCCCACTTTCCTGCTCCCCACTACCTCATGCCATGCCTCCAACCCACATCTCCACACAGCAGTGAAACAGCAGCTTGGCATCAACCTGATCCTGAGTTTTGTGGGGAGTTCTGAGACCCTCCTTTCCAGTGTGCAACTAGAAGCACAGGCACAAGCCACTCAGTATCTGAGAGCTGCAGTGGAATCTCAGACTGATGCAGACTCACTTGGACTGCAGTCATCATGGCTGTGCACGTCAGAGCTACAAGCGACTGGCAGTACCCAGCAAGCTGTGCTGCGACGCATTGCTACAACTGCTGGTCCAGGGGCAGGGAGGGTAAGGAGTTACAGTGCCGCAGTGGAGCTTCTCTCTCTCAGAATAAACTTTTCATCCTCCCACTCCTGCAACCCTCCCAGTTGCCGATTAGCCACCTAGGCCAGATTGATGTTGCCCATACTGAGGTATGCCAGTCCAAAGCTGGTCCCTCTGGATCCAGAGCTGGGCGTCCAGCAAAGCTCCCTGCAATCTCCCCTGGTCATAGTCAGCAGGCAGGCTGCAGTCACTGAGGAAGCACAGCCAGGGAGCATGAGAAAAGACAAACCTACATGGAAAACAAACTCTAAGGGCATTCTTCAGTTGACTGTACACTGTCCGAAAGCTGTGATTCCATGAATATGACTCATGTTACACTGTCAGTTGACCACACTGCTAATTTTGGCTCATGCCCAGATGTTGATAAGAAAGTCTTTGCAGGGACAAGAGGACAGAGTTTACCATTGTCACTTCCAATGCACTGTTCAATGTTGTCTGGTTTCATTCCTTTTATTAGACTTTGTAGCAATTTGATACAACTGAGTGCCTTGCTGGGCCATGTCAGAGGACATTTAAGAAACAACCACATTGCTGAGGGTCTGGAGTCATGTGTAGGACAGAATGGAGAAGGACTACAGACTTCCTTCCCTGAAGAAGATCAGTGAACCAAATGACAATGGTTTCACAGTTATCACTAGATTAATACACCCAGAATCAATACAAATTCTACTGTTCACCCTGGTGCAATTCCAACCCATGTACCCCAGGACCCTGGATTACTAGTCTGGTGATAAAACCATGTTCGCTTTGTAAATATGGATACATATCATTGCTTTATTTTTCACTTTAGGTTGATGGAGTTTATATTAATGGTCTTTACATGGAGGGTGCGAAATGGGATCGGAAGAAACACAAGATTGGAGAATCACTTCCCAAAGTTCTCTATGACAATCTACCAATTGTATCCTGACCTTTGATTGTTTTAAGCATGTTTGTAAATGTTTCACAGAGTTCAGTTAAGACAAGGCTTTCAATGTACCAACTTTCCTCTTCGTTCATCAGTGTTGCTGACAAAACCAGTCATTATCACCTTTCCCCAATTATTCAGCCTGAAAATTTAAGCCAGTGAAAGGAGTGCGAGACAAGCAGCAGCTCTGTCCTGGATTGTAGATTTCAAGCCTGTTGACTGCTAGTTGAGACAGTATTCCCACACAATAAAAGGTGAGATAACAAGGTGTAGAGCTGGATGAACTCAGCAGGCCAAGCAGCATCAGAGGAGCAGGAAAGCTGATGTTTTGGGCCTAAAACAATGATTAGGCCACAGCTTGAATATTGTGCACAGTCCTGGAAACCAAATTATGGGAAGGATGTGATAGCACTGGAGGGAGTGCAGAGATTTACAAGAATATTACCTAAACTGGAGAGTTTTAGTTATAGAGATTGGACAGCCTGGAGTTTTTCCTTAGAGCAGTGGAGACTGAGAGGGACATAATTAAGATTTGTAAAATTATGAGAGGCATAGACAGAGTAGATGGAAAGAAACTTTTCTTCTTGGTGGAAAGGTCAATGACGAGGGGACATAGATTTAAGGTAACGGGCAGAAGGTTTAGAGGAAATGTGAGGAAAGACATTTTCACCCAAAGGTTGGTGGGAAGCTGGAACCCACTGCCTGCAAGGGTGGGAGAGCGGCAGAAAACCTTCTTCTGTAGAAAGTGACAGTGTAAAACTATAACTTGTTTCCTCTTTTCTAGACATGTAACGCTAGTCCATAATATCCAACTACTTCCACTGGTCACATGGTTCAGATTCCATTAGAGGATAATCATACCTGGCAATTTACACTTGCTTTCTGGCATTTTCCATGAGGCCACTAGGATTGTGGTTTACTGTCTAAGAATGTTTAGTGTATTTACAATCATTACATTTAGGCAGTCATCCTTTACTACCATGTTATAAATCTAGAAACCAAAAGAAATGTGGATGCCGTATAAATCATAAACAAAAACAGGAATTGCTGGAAAAGCTCAGCTGGTCGGCAGCAGCTGTGAATTGTTCTGAGGAAGGATCACTGGACCCGAAGCGTTAACTCTGATTCCTCTTCACAGATGTTGCCAGACCTGCTGAACATTTCCAGCAATTCCTGTTTTTGTTTATAAACCTAGAAAGCCTGATGTGGTGAAGAATAGAACCGGTACTAATCTGTATCTACTATAAACATCTATTTACAAAGGCACACACGACAGGCATGCACCTTCTAACCCAACAACCACACAGTACCAGGGCTCCACACTGCTCTTGTATTTGTGTGCCTGGTCCAATAGACTTTCTGGTTATTGGTAACCCCCCATGATGTTGATGGTAGATGGTAATTCCACTGAATGTCAAGGGAAAATGAATAGATTCTCTGTTGGTGGAGGTGTCCACCATTGCCTGGCACTCTGATAAACCCTGCCTTGATGTCAAAGTCTGCACAGCCATGGCACTTATGGATATCGAGATCTTATGGAGTAAATGGTCAGATTGTTCCATGAGTAATGCATTTGAAGATGCTCAGCTAAAGTTACGCAAGTCACTTATATGTGTAAACAATAGTAGAGAAACTTCAGGTCGCACAGAAATAGTTTAAGCCACTGCTGCCCTGGGACCAAACTATGCACTTTGGCAACCCCTGCCCCAAATACAGCCCAATCCTCATGGCAGAATTTGGGAAGTTGTGCTTGGAAAATCTGTTTGGCTTCGTACAACTCACCAGCCAAATGCAAATACCGCTGCAAGAGGAATGGTCAGGTCAGCTCCGCAATGGGCAAGGTCAGAACGCTGCATTAATTGGTCACTGAAAGTCAAAATAGTTCCCACTTCCTGTCAGAGAATGACGAGACTTTGTCGAGTGAAATTCACCGGGTGGATTTTGTACATTTCATTGCAGTTGTTGTGGGATTGACCTGAATATACTAGGCAGCATAAGTGAGGGGTAGGTCAAAGATGGCCATTAGTAGAGTAAGTATTGAGTCTAACGTTGGAATTGCACAATGTGACTGACTCTGGATTGTTATTGCCTCTTGAATATGATAATTCCTTTGCTCTCTTAACTAGTTCAATCAGATATGGCTCAAACCAGGTGAAAAATTATCATTTAAAGGAGAATCTGTTTATGGATGTCCAGGTAAAAAGATGCATTTTTGCTTTTAATCCAATCCTCTGTCTCAACAATTGTGCCAAAATAGCAACCCATTTATAGATAACAACATCCTTTTATAGTTAAGACCCATTGTTCACATCTTCACTAAATGAGACCATATTACCCATTGCAGTGTCAATGTTCACCTATTTTAGGAAATATAAACATCATGTCAAAAAAGAATGAAAACCCACTGAAGAAAAGCTTAGAGGTGGATGTTGTTGTTCTCAAGTGGTTCTGTATTTCTGAGATTGGGATATGCCTGTGTTCATTGTCTAGTTCGTGGTGTCATGGGAATTTTTATAAACCTCTTTAAGAATTCATCAGCAAAACTTAGATTTTCAGTTCACTTCTGTTCATGTGACCTGGCTTCCTGGTTTGTTTTCATAATGGCAGTGAATTCACTTCTCACACGCAGTCATTCGGGATATGCTGAGAACACACTCTTTCAGCTTAAATGTTGGCTTGACTTAGCAGAGTGATTTAGTGTTTGTACAGAAACAGAAAGCAATGTAAAAATGAGCAAGATCAAAATAAGCCACTCTGACCCAGAGAACATGGGATTAATTTTTGTTTCTCATTTTTTAGTTTATTGCACTACTTTTCCAGTGGCGTATCTACATTTAATTTTTAAAAGATGTGTCTAGTGAATCTAATCTTGTACTGAGGGCTGTGGATATTAACATTTTGGACAGTGGAACCTATCTAGTGTTTCCTGTTTGTGTAATTTCACTGTTTGCGAGGTTTTCCACAAACAATGGGACTTCACCTCTTAAATAAATGGTCTAATGGAGACAAATGGTCAAATATTGAAAGCAGTGCAACTTAATAAAAACATGGGCTGAGCCAAAGGAGGAGGTTTTAGGCAGGTGAGCAAAGGTGTGGTCAAAGGACAAAGGTGGCTTTTAAGGATGGTCATTAGAGTGGTGAGGGACAGGCAGGGGATTAAGGAGTTCAAAACATGGGGCTTAAATGGCTGGAGGCATGGCTGACAATTCTGGGTAGGAGTGTAAGATGTAGTTGGGTTTAGGAGGTATGAAGCCATTGTTTCCTTATGGGGTATGGCCATCACTGGCAAGGACAGCACTTGTTGCTCATCACAAATTGCCCTTGAACTGAGTGACTTGCCAGGTCATTTCAGGAAGCAGGTAAGAATCACCACATTGCTGTGAGTCTGGAGTCACATACAGGCCAGACCAGGTGACGATTTCCTTTCCTGAAGGACATTAGTGAGCCAGATGTGTTCTTACCAACAATCAGTAATGGTTTCACATCACCATTACTGAGACTAGTTTTCAATTACAAATTGCAGGTTCACATTCATATTACTAATCTAGGTTTTTGAATTACCAAATACGTTACTACTATACCATTATCTTCCCTTAAAACATATAGAATACTTCAAATTTGTGTGTAATTGAGGATTAATCATAAGAAAATCAATGTTAAATTTGAGGCATTAATGAACTGTAGACTAGAGAACCCATAGGACTGACAGGTGAATGCAGTTGACATCAGGACAACTGACAGCAGAGCTCTGAATGAGCTTACAGTTGAAGAGGGGGAATGTATGTGGTAACAAAGTCACAGGTGAAGATGAACAGGGAAATCTGAACGATGGAAAAAATGTGAAATTAGAGGTTCGTGGGCAAATAGGACACTGAGCTTGCAAACAGTCGAGTGACATGATACAAAATTTGGAACAGGGTGCAAATAATGACTTCAGATAATTGAAGAAGAGAGAGCAAGGCTGTATTTGTTTGAGATTGTATGATACCTGTACAATGTTAACAGAAAAATATCAAGACTTTATAATTTAGGATGATGGAGAGTCTACCAAATATGTCCACACTGCCTCTGTACTCGGCAGTTCAGTATGAATTCCATTCCCTCCCAGTCTATCCCCATACCCCTGTATCAGCCCAAAACTAATCCTACCGTCTCACTCTCTCCTCATGGCCCCATATTAATCCCAAACTAATCCCAGTGCCGCAGTCTTTTCCCATAGCCCTGTATCAATCCCAACCTTATCCGACTATTGCATTCTCTCTCTCTGATACTGTATTAATCCCACCGTCCTACTCTTTCCACAATAAAATTTGAAGCAATTATTTAATTTTCCCTAAAATATGCAAGTTATATTGATGACACCCCATCAGTAATTAAACAAAGACAGAATATTGTCTTTTCATATTCAATTAAGGAAAACCCAATTGTTTGTAGAACTATGACATAAATAGTCACAAAGTCTGTTTCTCCAAGCTCAGATGGTGTTAGAATCCATATGATGCTTTAAAGAGATTCTACAAAGTATAATAAGAGCAAAAGAGCAACTAGGGAGAGAATAGGGCTCATTAAAAGATCAACAAGATCGTCTACGTGTGAAACCACAGCAAATGAGAGAGATACTGAATGAATATTTCACGTCAGTTTTTACTGTTGAGAAAGAAATGGAGGCTAGAGAACTTGGGGAAATAAATATTGATGTCTTGAAAACAGTCCACATTACAGAAGAGAAAGAGGTCTTAAAAAATATAAAGGTAGATAACGCTCCAGGACTTGATCAAGTATATCCCAGGACATTGTGGGAAGTTAGGGAAGAAATTACAGGGCTACTAGCAGAGATATTTGTATTATCTACAGCCACGAGTGAGGTGCTGAGGACTGGAGTGTGGTTAATGTTGTGCCTTTATTTAAGAAAGGCTGTAAGGAGAAGTCTGGGAACTACAGACCTGTGAGTCTGACATCGGTGGTGGGAAAGATGTTGGAGAAGATTCTGAGAGATACAATTTATATGTGTCTGGAGAGGCAAGGACTGATTAAGGATAGTCAGCATGACGTTGTGTGTGGGAAATTGTTGTCTACATGGACTTTAGTGAAGGCCTTTGACAAGATTCCACATGGTAGACTAATTAGTGAAGTTAAATCACATGGGATTCAGAAAGAGCTTGCCAACTGGATACAAAATTGGTTTGATGGTAGGAAATAGAGGGTGTTGGTGGAGAGTTGTTTTTCAGACTGGAGGCCTGTGACCAACAGAGATCAGTGCTGGGTCCACTTTTGTTTGTCATGGATATGAACGATTTGGATGAAAATTGAGGAGGCATGGTTAATAGGTTTGTAGATGACACCAAAATTGTTGCTATAGTTGACAATGAAGAAGGGTATCTAAGATTATCAAGAGATCTTGATCAATTAGACTAGTGGGCTGAGGAGTGGCAGGTGGAGTTTAATTTGGATAAATGCAAGGTAAAACAAACAAGGGTAGGACTTAGGTAAACAAACAGGAGACTGGAAGAACACAGCAAGCCAGGCAGCATCTGGAGGAAAAGAGAAGTCAATGTTTTCTGTATCACCCTTCTTCAGGACTGGTAGGACTTATTCAGTTAAAGGTAGGGCCCTGGGTAGTGTTGTCGAACACACAGACCTAGGGGTTCAGGTACATAATTCTTTAAAAGCTGCATCACAGGTAGACAGAGTGGTTATGAAGGCATTTAGCATGCTTGCCTTCATTGCTCAGACCACTGAGTATAGGTGTTGGGATGTCATGTTGATGTTATACAGGACATTGGTGAGGCCTCTTCTGCAGTATTGTGTACAATGCTGGTCACCCTGCTATGGGAAGGATATTATTAAATTGGAGAGCATTCAGAAAAGATTTACATGGACGTTGCTGGGACTGAAGGTTTTGAGTTGTAAGGATAGGCTGGATACAGTCTGTTTCCGTGCTGCATGACTATATGTATCTATAAGCAGCCTGACTGATTTTGTTTCTGTTCCACAGTTTACAAGACAAGTGTTCGAAGAGGGATTCTCTCCACCACCGGTCATTCCACCAACTATGTCCTGACAATTGAGTTCCCATCAGAACAGCCTAAAAATCACTGGGTCATCAGAGGAGTGGCCTGCCTGTGTCAGCTCGATTACTGATGACTCTGTACTTCCCTGAAGAAAGAGCACTCAGGCATTTACGCTGCAGCATGCAGTTAATGAACAGCTCCTACCTGCTGTGGGATCAGGACTGTGTGTACATTAATCCTTAATTGCTGCGTTTAGAATATTTGTATAGAACGGTTTGAACTTTTTAATTGCGTGGTTGTTGTACATTTCCAAATGTATAATACTCACTACTATCCCAGTGTGAAAGAACTGATTGAAGTCTCCATAATTTTGATTGTACTATTTCACCACTGTTTCTATGCTTGTCTCTGATGCTTCGTATATTCACCTCCTGTCTCACTACATTCTTTAGTTAAATATGCCCGTCCAAGAGACATCACTGATGACGATGGACTGTATTCATCTTGCGGGACATGATAGTATTCTGCCCATTCTCATTAATGGAGAAACATGACTGAATAGAATCTTTGTAACCTGTTTATGTTTCATTCAGCAATGGGCAAGATAACCAATGATCATTGTTTGCAGCATGTGAAACATTGTGCAGTTACAATGTGTCAGTAAAGTGCAATTATTGTACAAATGTCTGGGCTTATCTTTATTCTGTTTTTACATATTGGTTTGAACACGAAAGAACGTCATATTGGGAGAAGCTCATCCCACTCTGCCAAACCTTTCTGTCACTCTACAAGCTTACAGGTGATCTGAATGCTAACTCCATGTACCTGACTCGGCTCCATAACTATTAATGCCCCCAACAATATAGACCTCAAGTTTAAAACTGTGAGGAAGTGTGATATTTGGGTACGGTTCTTAGTGAAATTTTACATTTCTCTCTCAAGATAGAGGAACAATGCAGACATTGTCGTTAAGGAGAATTGTGAAACAGTAAGTGGGATAAATGTAGGGAAGGGAGAATATTAAGGTCTTTAGCATCCATGAAAGTAGATAAATTACCAAGTGAAATCTATTCCAGGACAAAAGAAGCGAAGGAGGGAAAAAAAACAACTGTAATTTTCCAATCCTCTCGGCCTTGGTTCAGTGCTGGAGGATTGCTGACCATGTTTAAAAAGTGAGGGAGGGATAAAGCGAGTAATTCCACCCCAATCAGTCTAACTCCCAGCAGTGAGTGAATTATTGGAAAAAAGGTTATTTAGAAAAGACCCAGATAAAGGACTGTCACCGTGGGCTTGTTTGGAAAGTTTGTATCTGACTAAACTGAATCAATTTTTTGAAGATGTAACAAGGCGAGTTGATCTGGGTACCTCATTTGATTCTGAATGGACTTTAGCAAAACTTTTAGCTCAACCCCACAAAAGCAGACATCAGGGAGAATGAGGCATACCAGGAAACTGTGTTTCAAAAGGCAGTCTCACTCCTTAGATTAATGACATCAAATTTGGGCTGTGGTCACGAAAACAGAGTGTGACTGTGAGTGAGGTAATTATAAGGGATCCAAAATTTGTCTTTGAACAAACCTCAGCCAGTACTCTTGACTAATTGGTATGAGGTTCTTGCTCCTGGCGTGGACAAGGACATGGACTTGAGGAGGAATGGGTGAACTGACCACAGTACCATGATCCAGAACATCTTTCTAGTTGGGGGAAAGGGAAATGTAGCAATAATAGGGGATAGCATTGTTACAGGAATTCTATTCTCCAGAACAAACACAGAGAGTCCAGAAAATTGTGTTGCCTACTTGGTACCAAGGTTCGGGACATTTCTCCTGGGCCGGACAGAACCTCAGTGTGAGAGGGAAAGTATCCAACTGTCTTGGTCCACCTAGGTATCAACAACATAGGTAGAACTAGGAAAGAGATTATATTAAGGGATTATGAGCAGCTTGGGCCAAATTGGAAAGCAGAACCACCAAGGCAATCATTTCTGATTACTACCTGAGCCACATGCAAATTGGTGTAAGGTAAATAAGATTAGAGACGTAAATGCAAGGCTCAAAGATTGGTGTGGGAGAAATCTGTTCTGATTCATGAGGAATTGGGGAAAAGGAGAGCTGTTCTACTGGGCGGGTGGAGATGGGTGGATCTGGAAGGAAAGTTTAAAAAGTCTGAAAGAAATGAGAGACAGAGGTGCAGGGTATGAAGAGGCGTATATTATGTGAAAATAGAAATAAATGAATATCACTTGATAGCTATAACAGAGACATGGTTATAGGGTGACCAGGACTGGGAACTCGATATTCAACATTTCAGAAATAGGCATAAAGTAAAAGGGGGTGGGGTAGTTTTGTTAACAAAGAACGGTACATATTTGCGCAGTGATAAGTAATGATATAGGTGCAATAGATCATGATGTGGAAACAGTTCGGGTGAAAATAAAGAATAGTAAAGGAAAGAAGTCATGGGTGGGAATCATCTATAGGACGTTGAACATGTCCCTCACTGTAGGACAAAGTATAAATTGGGAAATAACGGAGGTGTGCAAGAAGGGCACTACAATTGTCCTGGGTGATTTTAACCTGCATACTGACTGGTCAAATCAAATTGGCATGTGTAACATGGAAGACGAATTTCTAAAGTGGAAAAGATCTTGTAACACTCTCTACCACAATTTCCCAGGACCTGATGGCCTGATTCTAGGGGTTTTAAAGGAAGTGACTGCAGAGATAGTGAAAGGATTGATCCAAATATTCCAGAATTCACCGGATACTAGAAGGGATCTAGTGGATTGGAAAACCACTAATGTAACAGTCCTTTTCCTAGAGCCTAACATCTGCCATTGGGTAATGCCAGAATCCATTAGGAAGAAACAGCAGAACATTTAGAGAGGCTTAATACAATCAAACAGACTCAATATGGTTTTAAACAAGGGAAATCATGCTTAATACACTTGGGTTCTTTGAGGATATAACAAGCAGAGTTGATAAAGGGGTGGGGGCACAGTAGAAGTTATACATTTGGATTTCTAGAAGACATTGAATAAGGTGCCACATAAAAGGTTATCACACAAGATAGGAGCTCACAGTATTGGGGGCATGTTTTGGCATGGATTAAACATTAATTAATACGTAGAAGACAGAGATTAACAGGTCTATTTCAGGTTGAAAAGAAATAACCATGGGATTGCCACAAGGATTAGTCCCAGAGTCTCAATTATTTGTTATTGTCAGGGCTGTGCTTTTTGTGATTTTAAAAAATGTTATTTTAAAAATCAGTGTTTGAAAAGGTGGATATATATCTTGAAAGCAAATTACGTAACACCCATTACAGGCATTGTGTAATCAACTGCTTGAAGAAGCAGTAATTAAAGATTGAGGTACAGACAATTCAGAGCCAAGAGGGTGTACAGATACAGCAATAAGAAGTTGACTACACTATGGACTAGTGATCAATGACAGGGATCTTACTGCCTGGCAACAACTGCATCATTGGCTCTCAGGTAACTGAGCAGCTTTTGAGTTGGGAACAAGTTACAGAGAAAGAAATGTGTTCAGTTCTTCCTCAGCTCAGGATTGGTGTCTGCTCTCTGTAGTCAAAATTCACTGCAACCCCAAAGCCTCCACCACTTCCTCTGGCAGCTCATTCCATATATGCACCACATTCCGTGTGAAAATGTTGCTTCTCAGGTCCCTTTTAGATCTTTCCCCTCTCACCTTAAGCCTATGCCCTCTAGTTTTGGACTCACCTAACCTTGGAAAAAAAAGTTTGCTAGTCACCCTATTCATGTCTCTCTTGGTTTTATAAACTTTTATAAGGTCACCCCTCAGCCTTTGATAATCCAGGGAAAACAGCCCCAGCCTATTCAGCCTCTCCCTTTTGCTCAAAGCCTCCAACCCTGGCAATATCCTTGTAAATCTTTTCCAAACCTTTCAAGTTTCGCAACATCCTTCCTATAGCAGGGAGACCAGAATTGCACGCAGTATTCCAATAGTGGCCTGTATAGCCGCAGTATGACATCTCAACTCCTACACTGACCAATAAAGGCAAGCGTGCCAAATGCCTCCTGCACCACCCTGTCTACCTGTGATTCCACTTTCAATGAACTATGAAACTGCACCTTAAATGTTATGAGGGTTACTGCCTCTTACAGGCAGTGTGTTCCGGATTCTGACCACCCTCATCTCCTCAAAGTCTTTTGACCTTATCATAAATCTGTGCCCTGGGTCATTGATTGCTCCACCAAGGGGAGATGTTTATTCCCATCCCCCCTGTCTATGCCCCTCATAATTTTATACATCTCAATCATCTCCCTTCTCAATTTCCTCTGTTCCAAGGTAAACAACCACAGTTTGTCCAATCTCTCTTCATAACTGAAACTTTCTAGCGCAGGTAACTTCCTGGTAAATCCCCTCTGCACCCTCTCCATATGCTATCATATCTCTCATTGGCGTCTTCAGAGACAGAGTTTGCCTCCTGAGTGGTCAGTCTCCCACCATCCACTACATGGAGGTGAGGAGTGGGACCAAAATCACAAATCCTCTCAGGATGAGAATAACTGAAGAATTGTGCCAAAACTCAGGATGGTATTCACTTGACCTGCAAGTTAGAAGGATGAGAGCAGCTCTATCATGGGGAGCCAATAATCGCCATTCCACAGAGGCTGCTATCCCGTCACCAAGTCACCCTTTACTTGCACGTGGAGAAATCTTTACACTGATCCAGCTTTCTCAGAGCCAGCTTGCAAAACAAGATTTTACCTGTACCTACCTAGGTACATGTGACAATAATAAATCAAATCAAAACAAGCTCCACCTGGCTGAATTCGTTACAATCGCTACAGATGCAGCAGCTAAAGGAATCCCTTCAATTAGTGACAGGCAACAAATATCAGCATTCTCGATGAAGCTTTATAACAAAGCAGAGGAAATTAGAAGTTTCGACATCAGGAGCAGGACGATGTGCGACACCTAACCCTCCCCATCCCTCTGGTGGGCCGTAGACGGTATTGGCTGCCATTCTCACTCCCGCCCAGAAGGTGGTGCTGCAGTTTCACAAGGGACCCCTCACCCCGGGTGTGGGGGATGGGACCCGAGGGCGCACGCTATGGGGGGGCGACCCCGGGAAACAGGTATCTCGGGCTAGGGTCTGGGCCACCATCAGTCCCAGGACCAAACAGGTTCGAAGCAGAATTAACAGCAGAAGATGCACTGCGAGCTGCAGCTTTAAGAAGATTTCCCGGTTTTCGTTCCTCAGACCTCGTGGCGCAACGGTAGCGCGTCTGACTCCAGATCAGAAGGCTGCGTGTTCGAATCACGTCGGGGTCATTGTTTTTTATTATAAACGCCAACATCTTTATACAGAATGATATGTTTAATTACTTAAGTGCTGCATGCATTCTATACAATCTCTAATTTGTTCATTGAGTAGGTATTTGCCTATTTTATATTGCTGTGATTTGTTTTATTCAATTAGCTGTAGTCTCATGTTTGCCTCCTGCAGGAATTTCTCCCTCATGATAAGAACTGCAACCTCAGGACTTGGGTAACTGAAACCCGACCGAAAACTGGACCTTAGACTCTGACTCTAGGCACTGCTTGTTGACTTTGGACAGAAAACTGAACCCTGGACATGGGCATTGGCAAGTCACACTGGTCACTGACACTGGAGGGTGATGCTGAAGTGTTAATTGCTTTTTAAAGAGAGTGGTTAAAACGAAACTAAACTTAAAATTTGAGCTATTTATTGCTGATCCAATATGGGAATGCAAAGTTCATACATTCAGAAGCATGACTACACACAGCTCGGACAAACTGGAGACTAACATGGTCCAACTGACATTGGCCTAACTAGGGAAGAAGCTGCTGAACAGATCAAATGACTCAGATCTGAATTAGTTCTTCCCACATGATGGAGGTGAGGGTGGAGAAGACAGGAGAGAGGGATTTAAGGAGATGTTTGGTATTGAAGAAGGGAAGCCAGCATTTGTCAACTGTTTACAATATATTTTTCTACCATTTGTAAAGGTTATCTTTTTTTTTTATTTTAGCGACGCTTCATGCTAAATGTGGTATCAAGCTGGAAAAGCCTTCAAACATTCAATACAAGATGTCATTGGATCCAGAGAGGGTAGGGGAAATTCTACTAGGGCTGGAGAGCTGAAGAACACTCAATGATCCTGGGTCAAGCCAGCCTTCCAGCTCCCTGCTTCTTGTACAAAAACAAAGTTGCTGGAAAAGCTCAGCAGGTCTGGCAGCATCTGTGGAGGAGAAAACAGAGTTAACGTTTCGGGTCCAGTGACCCTTCCTCAGAACTGCATCTGTAGTTCTTCCTGTGCCCAGGTTCAAGGATCATCATATGTGCCAATCTTACTGCCAGCTTATCTGTGGGATTTAAGGATGTTTGTCCATGGCTGGCATTTCAAACCAGAAACAGCATTATGTGCTATAAGACTGACATCCGCTGGCTTGAAATCTGTACACCAGGTATGGTGAAACAGACCAAACCAGCACAAGTTACAATTTATGTACGTCAAGGTTCCAAAACATATAACAGCATTTAACATAAAACATCAATGCACTGACAGGTCACCACCACTGCACTCCCTTCCTGCCCAGCTGTGAGAACCACTGCATCCCAACTGAATTCATCGCTGTGACAAATCTCTAATCATTGCATCTATGTGTGATCCTTCAAAGTGGCTCTCTGAGGAATTCCACTGGCAGCCTAAAGGCATACAGCCATTTTAAAAGCCTTTTACATTCCAAAAAAAGACATAATTTACTACAAATAACAAGGAAAGCTCTTGTTTACTCCAAGGGGAATTGAATATACAAAGTAATGAGTTTATACTTCAGTTATTCAGGGTACTGGTAAGACCATATATGGAGTATTGTGTAAGTATTGGTCACTTTTTCTAAGGAAAGATGTTAATGCAATGGAAAAAGCTGAGACAGACAAACGGGAGGCTGAAAGAACACAGCAAGACAGGCAGCATCTGGAGAAAAGGAGAAGTCAAACCTTTGGGTATTACCCTTCTTCAGGACTGGATGTGGGGCTGGGGGAGCTGCAGATAAAGGGAGGGGGGTAGGAGAGGAGGTAGCAGACGGTTGCTGATAGGTGGACACCGATAGCAGGTACAACCTGGAGGGATGAATCTGGTTGGTGGCTAGAAGGAAGGGTCAGTAGGTGGAATGAAAGGGAGGAGGTGCGCTGGGTGGGAAGGTTATTTGAAATTGGAGAACTCAATGTTGAGTCCTCCAGGCTGTAGGGTACCCAGCAGAAGATAAGGTGTTGATCCTCAAATTTGTGTTCTGAGTTACTGTGACACTGGAGGAGGGGGAGTGGGAGTGGGAGTGGGATGAAATGTGCAGTGACCGGGAGGTTAGGTTGGCTGTTACAGGCCAGGCATAGATGCTTGGTGAAACAGTCTACGTTTGGTCTCTAATCACGTTTATACCACTGCGAAACCTCTTCAAAGGATGCCCACTTTGAAGAAGTTCTCCCTGCCCCAGACATGAAATCAGTGAGTCCCCTTTCTCGCTGCCACGCCGCCGCACCACCACACCACTAACCCCTCCCTTGAACCCCTCTCTTTATCTGCAGCTCCTCCTACCCCCACATCTAGTTCTGAGAAGGGTAATACCGGAAAGGTTGCCTGCTCCTTTCCTCCGGATGCTGCCTGTCTTGCTGTGCTCTTCCAGCCTCCTGTTTGTCCAGCTTGGATTCCATCATTTGCAGTTTTTTTGTGTGTCTCTGACGGAAGAAGGTTTAGCACAGACTAATACCTGAATTGAGCAGACTGCTTTGAGGAATTGAGAGGCTGTCCTGTATCCTGTGGAGCTGTGAGGATGACAATGTGGACCATGGCCAGGATGGCCCGCCTCCTTCCCGCCTGACCCGTTACCCTGGGTTACAACCCCGCCCCGTTACACACTCTGTCCAATAGGGGCGCGTGTTAGTGCGGACCCAGGGCCAATGACGGTCCGCGTTGTTGGTGGGTGGCAGAGCGGGAGTTCTGAGGCCTAGCGGGAGCTCGAGCCACGATGCCCGAGTATCTGCAGGACCCGTCAGTGCTGACCAAAGAGCGGCTGAAGAGTGAGCTGATCGCCCACAGCGTGCAACTGCCGCTCGGGGACCAGCGCAAAGATGTCTACGTCCAGCTTTACCTCCAGCACCTGACGGTGCGGAACAGTGGCCGCGGCACGGACTTCTCCAGCGATGAGGAGGCGGACAGCGGACTGGGGGCAACCCGAGGCCGGGGCCGAGCAGGCAGGGTGAGGAAGGCAGGGACTGGGTGGCCTGGGACATTAGTAAACCCTCCGTCCCTTTCTCCCCGAGTTCCCGCTCAATGTTTATAAATGCTCCATCAGAATCAGAAAGTGGCGCCAATTTAATCAACTTCCGTTCATGTATGAAAATCAAAAACAAACTCCGCAGGCGAAACTCTTCAAACATAAACGTAAAGTAATGGAGAAACGCTGCATAGAATTTTCGTTAGAATCCCTGCAGTGTGGAAGCAGGCCATTTGGCCCCTCAAGTCCACACCGACCCTCAGAAGAGCATCCCACTCTATGCCCTCTCCCTGCGTTTCCCACCCTAGACACTAAGGGTAGTTTAACATAGCAAATTCACCTAACCACATCTCCGCATCGCGGAGAGAAATAATGTTAGCATTTGCTGTCCACTTCAGAACTGATCTTTCAAAGGAATACATTGTCACAAGTTCTGAGTCCAATTCTGAAGAAGTCAATGTTAACTCAGTTCCTCTCTCCACAGATACCGCCAGACCTGCTGAGTTTCTCCAACATTATTTTTGTTCTGTAATTCCAGCATCTTCGATATTTTGCTTTTATTCACACAGGTTCAGCTGATCATTTGTTTAACTTGCCTTTCCTGTTTCGCTGTTCAGAAGCACACATACCAACAACAGTCTGTCCCACTTCTCATTGGGGCACATTGACTGCAAATATCACCAACCTAATAACTGACCCAAGCGGTGAAATCCCAGATTTCACCCAACCATGGAAAACATGGACAATCCTTGTCAGCTTGAAGACGGCCAGGGGGAAATGTCGCCATTAGTTCCACAAGTGGAACATGAGGAACTATCTGTCATTCAGCCTGACACCCCAACATTATTGAATGCCACTCCACTATTATTCAACTAGTTAGGACTAGCTAGGTCCTCTCCTGGTTCCATTCATATTTTTCACCGTACCAGACCATATTTTTCAGTTGTTTCACTTCCTGTTGCCATGCGACTATCTCTCATTATGTCCTGCTCATCCATCATTTTTGTGCTCATCTCTATTGGCTGCTGGCCTTCATATAGTCATAATGATGTCAAAATTCTCATCCTTGTATTCAAGTCCTTTATGGCTTCAGTCTCACATTTTAGTTATGATTTCTGTGGAAACTGATAACTTTTTAAAAGAAAGGATACCTACAGAGGGAAAACTGCTGGGCAACTTTCACTGGAGTACACTGACTAAAATTGACAGAATTTAAACATTAACGAATGAAGAATATTTCAAGTTAAAGGATGGATTACACTTCTAATAGTTGATGCTTCAAAGATAAGCCACATTTAGTTATAAGCATTCATGACTTCCCATACATTTGACAATTATGTCATCTTCATAAGACTTATAGAGGTAAGAATAAAAGAAAACCATTCAACCAATTGAATTTGCTTCTTTATTTAGGGTGATCATGGCTGATCTCATAATTCTCAATTTCAGTCTC
The DNA here is from genome assembly GCA_024137785.1 of Ginglymostoma cirratum. NCBI lineage: Eukaryota > Metazoa > Chordata > Chondrichthyes > Orectolobiformes > Ginglymostomatidae > Ginglymostoma > Ginglymostoma cirratum. The sequence continues at coordinate 1,321,913 of JAHRHZ010000134.1, forward strand.
CTGCCATTTTCCCCATTACCCTTGATTCCCTTACTGAATAAAAATCCAATAATGTGAGCTTTTGAATATTAATGACCCAGCCTCTGCAGCTTTCTGCAGTAAAGAATTCATGGCTTGAGTTCCCTTTGAGGAAAAACCCTCCCTGTATTTGTCTTAAATGGGTGACATCTGACTCTGAGATTATGCCCTCTGACTGTAGACTGTCCCACATGGGGAAACAACTTCTCTGTACCTACCCTATCTAGCCCATAAGAATCTTGTATGTTTCAATAAAGTCTCTCCTCATTCTTCTAAACTCCAATGAGCATGAACCCAGCTGACTTACCCTCTTCTCATGAGAAACTCCCTCCATGCCCAGGTCTGACCTGGTGAACTTTACCTGGACTGTTTCCATTGCCAGTATATCTAAGGATAAGGAGCTCAACATTCTTCATAGAATTCTAGCTGCTTGAGTTGTAAGGATAGGCTGGGGCTTTTCCCCCGGAGTGTCGGAGGCTAAGGGATGACCTTATAAAGATTTGTAAAAACATGAGGGGCATAGATAAGGTGGATAGAAAAGATCTTTTCCCTGGTTAGGCAAGTCCAAAATTACAGGGCGTATGTTTAAGGTGAAAGATTTAAGTGAGACCTGAGGGGCAACTTTTTCCACGTTGGATGGCGCTTGAATGTAATGAGCTGCCATAGGAAGTGGTAGTGCTGGGTACAGTTACAACATTTAAAAGACGTTTAGACGGGTACATGCATAGAAATGTTTAGAGGGATGTGGGCCAAACACAAGCAAATGGTACTAGTTCAGTTCAGGAAACCTGGTTGGCATGGATGAGTTGGACCTTAAGGTCTGTTTCCATGCTGTATAACTCTATGATCTGTGGTGTGACTGGTAACTTGTAAAGTTTTCGCAAGACTTCCAAATTTTTATACTTCATTCCCTTTGAAATAAAGGCCAAAATTCATTTGCCTTCCTTATTACTGGTTGAACTAGATGCTAGCTTATTCTGATTCATTCATTAAGACACGCTTCCACACAACCAATCCTGCTGTTCCCCAAGTTTTTGCAGTCTTTCCCCATTTAAATAATATTCAGCTCTTCTTCCCGCCATCCTCATTTCCCACATTGTATTCCTTCTGCCAAGTTTTTGCCCACTCATCTCACCTGTCTGTATCCTTCTGCCACGTTGTGTTAGCCTCACCACTCCTCGTCTGTTACTTATCTTCCACAAAACATGGCAAATAGTAGATTCAGTCTGTCATTAGCATATGTTATAAATAGTTACAGCCCCAGCACTGATCTCTGTGGCACTTCATTAGTTACAGGTTGCCGTATGAAAATTTCCCCTTTATCCCAACTCTATCTTCTTTTAAGTTAGCCAGTCTTCTATCTCGTCTTCTTTCTAACTCAGCCTTGGTATTTAAGGTCTCTCACTGCCCACTCAATAGATTTGGCTATTGAGTCACTTTCACTGGCAGTTTGATTTTGTCTACGTACGTGGGATGTGGTTGACCCTATCAGGTGCATGTCTCTGGAGCCTCTCTTTATTTCTTGTGTTATGACTATCCCAATCTTCTTTTTCTTTTAAACTGTTTATGACTATTTCTGTGCATGTGAAGCACAATTACTCTGTTGTGTCTGTTTGTAAGGCATCCACTCAAATCAATGCCCATCTCTAAAACCGCTTCCTTGTCTATGCCTCTACGTATTGACTAACACTCGGTTAAAGCCAGTTCTTAATAGGTGTTGTTATTCAGCTGCAATCCTAGTTTCACTGTTTATCTCATTTCTTAATGGTAAACTTCAACTGAATTTGAATCTAGTAGCTGTAACCAACTGGTAGAGCTGATGAATAGTATGCTGGAGCTTTGAGAATTTTAGTAGATAAGAAATGGGAGCAGGGATAAGTCATACAAGCCTTTTCCATCATTCCATTAGATCAAAGCACAAAATCAAGCTCAATTCTACTTTCCCACTTTTGTTTTTTAGCTGGATCACATTTAGAAATATGGTCACTTCAGATGCAGATTGTAACTCTTTCCAGGGGAATGGCTGGACTATTGTTGGATGTACTCCACTGTGTCTCTGACAGAAGTTTCTGGTAAAAAGCTGCATGTGATGAACTGTTGCCCAAGACCAGATGTTGTCATAACGCAGCTGGTTTTGGAATGTTACTTCCTAGTTTGAAGTTTTGCTGTGACTTGCTAAAATTTTTACAATTGTTGATTCCGCTAAATTACCTTCAAACTGCATTGATAAATGTTACTAACAAATTCATTGCAAGGATTTTTTGCCTTGAAGCTGCTTTGAATAAAACTTATAACTTGCCAGTGGAAGCCAACACTCACTATGTTTCCTGTTTGTAGATCGAAATTGGATTTTTTTTTGCCAATTGTCTTTCAGTAATTTCCTATTCTTTGCAACAAATGTATAACTCCTAATCCAGGGGCCGTGAAGTACTCACAGGCTTCAAATTATTAAATAATTGTCCTCGGCCGTAAACAGCTATGGTTATCCCTTCGACCATCACCTGAGTATCCCAATAAGCAATTATTCAGATACCTCGTTTGTTTCTCTTGACTCAAATTATAAGTGTGACAGCAAAATCTGGGTCAAAACTCTATTTTTCAAAGAGGTAGACTATCAGATTGTCTAGCAATAAAGAATTGCAGTCATTTTAACACTTGTTTTATCTTTATTGCCTGCTGAAGGTGAAAAAAGGAAACAGATTTGGGGGAGTTTTAAAATTCAGAGCTAAATGAACTATTTTTCATTCATGCACAAGACATAGGTTTCGCTGACTTGCGAGCATTTCTTGCCCGTCCCTAGTTGCCCTTGTGAAGGAGGTGATGTGCTGTCTTCTTGAACTGTTGCAATTCACGAGCTGTGAGTAACCCCACAGTGCCCTGAGAGGGAAGGAATTCCAGGATTTGGCCAGTGACAGTGAAGGAACGGCAATATATTTCCAATGTCAGGGTGGTGAATTGCTTGGAGGGGGACTTGCAGGTGGTGGTGTTCCCATGTATCTGCTGCCCTCGTGCTTCTAGATAGAAATGCTGTCTAAGGATCTTTTGGTGAATTTCTACGGAGCATCTTGTAGATAGTAACACTGCTGCTACTGAGTGTCGGTGGTGGAATGAGTGGATGCTTGTGGAAGTGGAGCCAATGAAGTAGGTTGTTTTTGTCCTAGATGGTGTCAAGCTTCTTAAGTTGATGGAACTGCACCCATCCATGCAAGTGGGTAGTATTAAAACGCACACTGACTTGTGCCTTGTAGATAATGGGAAGTCAGAAAGTAAGCTACTCGCTGCAGTATCCCTAGCCTCTGACCTGCTCATGGACCCTCTGTGTTCATGTAATGAGTCCAGTTTAGTTTCTGGTCACTGGTAACCCCCAGGATATTGATAGAGGGGATTGATGATGGTAACAGCAGTGAATATCAAGAATCGGTGATTAGATTGTCTTTTATTGGAGATGGACATTGCCTAGCATTTATGTGGTGCAAATGTGACTTGCCATTCCTCAGCTCAAGCCTGAGTACTGTCCAGATCTTGTTACATTTGAAAATTGACTGCTTCAGGGTCTGAAGAGTCAACGAATGGTCCTGAACAATGTGCAATCATCACGCATATCGCCACTCCCCACCTTTTGATGGAGGGAAGGTCATTGAAACACTTGATGGTGGTTGGGCCTAGGACACTACCCTGAAGAACTCCTGCAGAGATGACCTGGAGCTGAGATGACTTACCCCAACCGCCTTCCTCTCTGCAAGGTATGACTCCAATGAGCAGACATTTTGTCCACTGATGCCTATTGATTCCAGTTTTGCTAGGGTTCCTTGGTTAAATGCAGCCTTGATGTCAAGGGGTGTCACTCTTGCCTCATCTTTGGAATTCAGCATTTTTGTCCCTGTTTGAACCAAGGCTGTATTGAGGTCAGAAGCTTAGTGGCCCTGGTGGTACTCAAACTGGGTGTCAGTGAGCAGGTGCTGCTGGATAGCTCTGTTGGTGACATCTTCCATAACTTTAGTTATGATCAAGAGTAGGCTGATGGGGGATGATTGACTGGATTGGATTTGTCCTGTTTTTGTGCACAGGCCATACCTTGGTAATTTTCCATGTTGGGTAGATGCCAGTGTTGTAACTATACTGGAACAGCTTGGCTAGGGGTGTAGCAAGTTATGGAACACAAATCTTCGGTACTATTGCCGGAATGTTATCAGGGCCCATTTATTTGCAGTATCCACTGCCTCCAATCTTTTCTTGACGTCACATGGAGTGAATCAAATTGGCTGAAGACTGGTATCTATGATGTTGGGAACCGCTGGTGAAAGTCAAAATGAATCATCCACTTGGCACTTGTGGTTAAAGATGTTGTGAGTGCTGCAGCCTTACCTTTTGCACTGATGTATTGGGCTCTTCCAGCAGTGAAGATGGGGGTATTTATGGAGCTGCTCCTCTTCCAGTGATTTGATTAATAAACCACCACCATTCACGACTGGATGTGAATGGACTGCAGAGATTAGATCTGATCTGTTGGTTGCAGTATCATTTTGCTTTTTCTGTCACTTTCTGCTTACGCTGTTACACCTCATTTTTAGGTTTGTTGGTGCTGTTCTTGGCATGCCCCCCTGTATTCGCCATTGAACCACGGTTGATCGTCTGGCTTAACGCTAATGGTTGAGTGGAGGAAATGCCAGGCTATGAGGTTACAGTTTGTGTTGGGATACAATTCGCTGCAGTTGATAGCCCGCAGCACTTCCTGGATGCCCGTTCTTGAGTTGCTAGACCAGTTTGAAGGTTGTCCCATTTAGCAAGGTGATAGTGCTAAACAACACCTTGGAGATTATTTTCAATGTGAAGGTGGAACCTCATCTCCACAAGGACTGAGGTGAGGTTCCACGTTCACATTGAGAATAGTATTATTTACTAATACTGTAAGTATTATTTACTAATACTGTCTTGGACAGATGTCACTGCAGCTGGCAGATTGGTAGTTTCCCCCCCCCCACCATTGGTTCCCTAACCACCTGCCACAGACTCTGTCTGCCAGCTATGTTCTTTAGAACCCGATCAGCTTGATCACACGTGCTGCTGCCAAATTGCTCTTGGTGTCGACATTGAAGCCCCCCACTCAGAGTACATTTTGCACACATGCCACCCTCAGTGCTTCTGCCAAGTATTGTTCAACCTGGAGGAGAATTGATTTGTCAGCCGAGTGAATACAATACTGGTAATCAGCAGAAGGTTTCCTTTCCCATGTTTAACCTGAAGCTATGAGCCTTAATGGGTCTGGAGTCTTTGTTGAGGACTCTCAGGGCCTCCCTCCCGACAATATACTTCTGTGCCGCCACCTCTGCCAGGTCTGTCCTGCTTGTGGGACAGGACATATCCAGGGATGGAAATTGTCTGTTATATCTCCATGAGTATGTCTGTTGCTGTTGCTTGATTAGTCTGTGATGCAAGTAAGGAGGACTTTGCAGGGTTCACAGGGCCATCGTCTAGGTCGATGCCAGGTCGTCCGTCTGGTTCCATATCTTTGTTGAGACTTTGTAGCAGTTGCTATGACTGAGTGGCTTGCTGGACAATTTCAGAGGGTAAATAAGAGTCAACCACATTGCTGTGGGCCTGGACTTATAGGTAGGCACAACCGGGTGAGGATGGTAGATTTCTTTCTCTGAAGGACTTTAGTGAACTCAATGGGTTTTACTGACGTTCGACAATAGTTTCATGATCATCAGTAGATTCTTAATTGCAGACTTTTTTTTTATTGAATTCAAATTCCACTAAATTCAAACCCGGCTCCCCAGACCATTAGCCAAGTTTCAGGATTAATAGTCTAGCAATAATCTTACTAGGCCATTGTCTCCCCATGCACAGTGTAAGGATCAAGTATTTCTCCTGGTGCTTGTTATTCGCGCTTATGTTATTCTGTTATGCTCCTTGTTGAATTAATGCTGCTTGTCCTCTCAGCCACTAATTCTAACCACGCATTCATATCCGTTACATGCACGGGTGTAGTGTCAGGGTTCTGTACTTAATGCTTGTGGGGTTGCATGCTTGATGCTACTTTGTTTTTATTAATTACCCATGAACGGCTCTAGCAATATTTCCTTTCAGAGTAGAACTATCCTTTAGAGAGATTATCATGGAGAATGAGGAAATGACTTTGAACGATTGTTTTGTTTGTCTTCACAATACAACACACAGGTTAGATATCAGGAATCAAGTTTCGCCTCAACACTAACAAGTGCGAAATTTAAGGTAATATAAGCAGATTTTAAAAATCTCAAAGGCCTAAAATTAGACAAATCCCTAGAATCTGATGGTCCACAACCTGAAATTCTGAAAGTGATAGCTGAAGCAAAAATACATACTCCTAGGTATGAATTTAGAAAATTCCCATATTCTAGAAAAGTCTGAGCAGATAGGAAGTTAACAAATGTAACACTGCTATTCAAGAAAGGAAGGAGAGAATAAATTGAACTACAGGCCAGTTATCTTGACTCACATGGGGAAAGTGCTGGAATCAATTATTAATGAATTCTTAATTTACTTGATATAATTATACTCTGAATTTCTAAGTCAACATGTTTTTGCAAAGAGTAATCCTGTTTGACAAGTTTAAATTTTATTTTCGAGGACATAAATAGTAGGGTAGATAACAGGGAATTAGTAGATGTAGTATACTTGGATTTCCAAAAGGCACATCATAAGATGCTAGACGAAAGATTAATTTACAAGATGAAGATTCCTGGAGTTGGTAAATGATATAGTTAGAGAATTGGTTAAGTGACAAAAAAGAAGAGGCCAGAGATATATGGGGCATTTTCAGCTTGTCAGGCTGTGGAGTTTTGCAAGGATCTGTGCTGGGGCTTCATGCATTTACAAACTATTTTAATGACTTTGATGAGAAAACAGGGTAATGCAAACTTTTTGGTGCAAAGCTAGGTGGGAATGTGAGCTGTTAGGAGGACTGAGGCTGCAGACAGATATTGATGAGTAATCAATCATGTGATCTTTCCACCCACCCTGCCCAGCTCCAGTCTCCTCTACTCCAAGGAAAACAGCCCCAGTCAATCCAATTTCTCTTCATAACTAAAACTGTCCAGCCCAGGCAATATCCTGGTAAATTTCCTCTGCGCCCTCTCCAATGCAAACCCATCCTTCCTATAAGGTGGATTCCGGAACTGTAAGCAATACTCTAGCTGTGGCCTGACCAGTGTTTTAGATATTTTTTATCAGTCTGTTCGGGAGTGTTTTAATCTCTGAAGCAGGTGAAACTTTAACCCAGGCAGTCTGACTCAGAGGTAGGGACACTACCACTGTGCCATTTTATACTGTTCCAGCATCATCTTTCTGCTCTTAAATTCTATCCTTCAGCTACTAAAGGCAAGTATCCCATCTGCCTTCTGAGCCGCTTTATCTCCCTGTCCTGATACCTTCAGGGAACCGATGGGCAGGTAACACCCATTCCCATACTGTTCATCTTGAATTCCATTTGCCACTGATCAGCCCATCTATATCCTGCAATCTACGACCTTGTCAAAAGCTTTCCTGAAGCCCAAGTTGGATATGTCAAATGTATTACCTTCATCTACGCCTGGTACCCTCATCGAAAAATTCAATCAAGTTGGTTTAAGATGAACTAAATGGTCCAATTTTAAAGGGAATGCAGAAACAGAGGCTTGTCCATGTATATCAACAAATTTCTGGAAATGACTTAAGGAAAATGGTGTTGCAAAAAATATAAAGCTGAAAGGAAAGACAGGAACTATGGGGGTACAATTCTATTGGAGGTCCAACAGCAGAGAGGTTTGGATGTATATGGATGTAGATCATTGAAAGTGGCAGGACAGGTAGAGAGCACAGTTAATGAAACATACAGTGTCTTAAGCTTTAATAATCGTGACACAGAGTATGGGAGCGGGGAAGTGATGTTGAACTTGTTAGACCTCAGCTGGAGTATTGTGTATGGTTTTGGGTGCCACATTACAGGAAGGATGCAAATACATTGGAGAGAGTGCAGAAGAGGTTTACAAAATGGTTCTAGTGATGAGGAATTTCATTATGAGGATAGGTTGAAGAAGTTGGGACGGTTCACCTTGGAGAAGATCTGATAGATGCTTTCAAAATCATGAATGGGCTAGATAGTATAGATGGGGAGAAATTTCCCACTTGTAAGAGGAACAAGAGGGTATAATTTTATTTTAATGATTCTTTAAAACACCACAGAAATAGTGTCATAGTCATACAGCCTACCATCTCACCAGCATCCACATCCAGAAGATCATCAGGCACCATTTCCGTCACCTCCAGCGAGATGCCACCACCAGACACATATTCCCCTCCCCTCCCTTGTCTGCCTTCTGCAGGGACCATTCCCTCTGGGACACCCTGGTCCGTATGTCCTTCACCCCCAACACCCACCCCACGACTGTAAGGCACCTTCCCCTATAACTGGTGAAGGTGCAACACCTGCCCATTTACTTCCTCCCTCCCCAGGATCCAAGGGCCCAAACATACCTTGCAGGTGAAGTGTTGCTTCACCTGGACTTCCCAGAATCTAGTCTATTGCATTTGCTGCTGAGAATGTGGTCTCCTCTACATTGGGGAAACGAAGTGCAGACTGGGTGACCACTTTGCAGAACATCTAGGGTCTGCTTGCAAAAAAAACCCTGAGCTACCTTTTTGCCTGCCACTTCCAACACACCACCCTGCTCCCTAGCCAATGTCTCTGGCTTGCTGAAGTGTTCCAGTGAAGCTCAATGCAAGCTGTAAGGACAACACCTCATTTTCCGCTTGAGGACCCTGCAGCCCTCTGGACTCAATAACGAGTTCAATAATTTTAGGGCCTAAACTCTCCCATGTCCTAGCCCCCTACCCCCCACACCTTGTTATCACGTAGCCTGCCATTACATGCCACCTGTTGTTAGTCATTCCCAGTCCCCATTAACAACTATTTACCCTCCCAGCCAGATCATTATCAACTCCTTTGTCTGTCCAACAGTTCTTCTCTGTCTTTAGGCTCTATCGTGTCATTTACCCCCCCACCCCACCCCCGCCCCCGCCCTATTTTCTGCATGTAAACTGATGTTTTCCCAGCTACCATCAGTTCTGAGGAAGGGTCACCAGACCAAAATCGTTAACTCTGATTTTTTTTTTCTTCACATATGCTGCCAGACCTGCTGAGCTTTTGCAGCACCTTCTGTTTTTTGTTCCAAATTGGCAATTGCCTGAGAGCAGAAATTCCTCCTCATCTCTGTCTTAAATGAGCAACCCCTTATTCTGAGGTTTTAGTTAGAAATCTGCAGGTTGTGTGAGAAAGATAAGGCTGTCAGCTTTGTGAAGAAGTTTATATTGGTAGACTTGGAAAGGACTCATCAAACTCTCTCCACGGCACCACAGGAAAGAATCTGAAAGGAGGCAGTTAAGTAGAACCCTGAAGGGCTGAGACAGGGGGATAATTTCTCTAGACTTGAGTCTCTATAACAAATAATTTTGGGAATCTTGAGTAAAAGGTGAAAGATGTATATGGTGTGAAGAGAAAGCAAAGTACACTATTGAAGTGATCTGCAAAAGAAGCAAAGGTGAAGTGATGAAAAATTTTTTCACTCAGCAAGTATTTAGGATATGGAATGCACTGCCTACAACTGTGGTTGCAATTAGATCACTGTAATTAGATAAAAATATTGTGCAAGGGTATGGGAAAAATCCGACTGACTGCAATGAGTCAGTGCAGAAACAATGGGCCACATGGCCTCCTTTTGCGCCATAACACTTCTGAGATACATAGTGGGTTAGTCAGGATCTGTGGCGAGAACAATCAAGCCTAGGTTTTGGAGTTTCAAGAATGAACTTTTCCTGAAACATTAATGTTTAAAGAGCACATCATGCAGTTTTATTCTCAAAGAAATAGTGTTAAATGGATGGATGTTATGTTAAACTTTGCCTTAGCTGGAGTTCTATGTTCAGTTCTGGTCACCATGCTTGAGGAAGAAAATAAAGTCTTGGAGAGAATGCAGAAGAGGGATACAAAATTAACAGAATTGATGAAAGACTTCAGTTACGTGCAGCGTTGCTGTCCAGCCCAAGGATGTATTTGAAGGATTCTGATAGACTACATATGGAGAAGTTTCCGTGGACAGGAGGCTCAATACCACAGGACAGAGATTTAAGTTAATTGATAAAATACCCGATGGAGAGAAGAGAAATATTTTTAAAACATTGAGTTGTTGTGATTTGGAACACACTCTGAATCTGCTTCCACCAGCCTCTTACTTGTTTCCATCAAAAACAGCATAAATACCTGAAAAGAAGAAATAACTGTTAAGCCATGGGGGAAAAGCAATACAGGATGTTGAATTTCTTAGAGACAGCATAGAAATGGTCAGGCCAAACGGCAGCCTTCTGGGCTGTGATTCTGTGACTGTTCTTGCCAATGAAGTTAACTGACAACGAAACTTTATATTGTGCCATCAGATCCAGTGTCACAGTGAGAGCAATGCAGTTTTTCTGTGATCTTCAGGTGCTGAAGTTTAATTCTCAACCACTCTGATCAAAATGGTTGAGGGGGAGCAGGAAAGAAAAGAGCCCAACTACCATTGACATTTTAAAAAAAGATGCATGACCTGAATGTTGCCATGTGTATCAGTGCCTTATTTAATGGTGTCTATCTTATACAGAAAGCCACAAAAAAGACGGATAAAACCACTGTGGAAGAGAAAGAGTTCATCGAGGTGTCTGATTTGTCAGATGAAGATTTAAAAGAGCAACTTATAAAATATGGATTTTCTGCAGGCCCTATTGTGGGTGAGTATTAATGTCAAACTACACTGCTATTACATGATGAAAGGCCCATCTTTCCTATACTTACAAGGGGGTTAAAGATGAGAAAGCCATTAATTAATCATAGTTCTCCAATCAGGCAGTTGTTCATAGCACCATCCAGGTTTTTCAAATTCTTCCAGAGCTTTCACTTCAGATACAATTAGAAGCCATTTCACTATATAAAACAGAGCAATTTGAATTCATGATCCCATCAACCTTCTCTAGCAGCTTATTTTCTTACATTTCTGGAAAATTATTTCCATTATTTTCTTGATTATCAATATCACCCTCTAGTAATACCATTCGGGTACCTCCCCATCATTGTGAATAGCCTTTGTTCATAACTCGGGCTCCAGATTTCCGTTCAGACGAAAGTATCATTAATCGGTTCATGAATCGTGTCTTCCATTGACAGCTAATGTACATGTTTCCTGTTGAAAACTGCATGTTCAAATGTTGAATGTTACCTGTGAGGCTCCTTGTGATTATAAATGTGTTTTACGTGCCATTCCGCTGATGTGACAGTTACAGTTACAGAGGTCACTTTCAGACCAAAATAGCTTTGGTTACAGCCCTTTAAGTGGTTCTTGAGTAGAATCAATTTGAGCATGCCATTCCTCCTATGGTGCTGCGTTCTCTTTTTTTTTTCTCAGCCAGGATCTTCAGTCTTCATATATAAGTAAAATACTGTGAATGCTGGAAACTTGAAACAAAAACAAAATTGCTGGAGATCTGAGGAAGGGTCACCAGACCCGAAATGTTAACTTTGTTTTTTCCTTCACAGATGCTGCCAGACCTGCTGAGCCTCTCCAGCGATTGTTACTGATTTACAGCATCCGCAGTTCTTTTGGATTTTTCAAAAACAGAGAATGCTGGAGAAACTCAGTAGTTCTGGCAGAATCTGAGGAGAGAGAAACATTTCGAGTCTGGCATGACTCTTCAGAACTGAAACGTGAGACTTTTCAGTTCTGAAGTGTCATTGTTCGTCAGCATTCTTTTTTTTCCTTCCACTCTTCATACTTGCTTTGTGTGTCCGTGCCACACTGTGTCCCGTCATTTTTTGGAAAGCGATTGTCACTGTTGTAGCAAAGAAGTTGTAAAGTAACTTCCTGTGTACCAAGTTCAGACCTGTTCATGTGTGAGATTCTCCCCTCCACGTACACATTGTGTAACTAACAAACAGGAATTGTGAGACATTGTGGTGAAATTAATATCTTTATTGTAACAGTACTTTTTCAAAATCCTCATCCTACCTTTACGTTATCTCCCATGTCTTTATCAGTTCATTTCTTTTGTCTGCTTATATCATTTCCATCCCATCAACCATCCATCCATTCTTAAACAAACTTGTGCATTCTATCACTTCACTATCCTTCCACTCCCTCAGAAAGATCTGTGAGCAGTGGAAAATTTTCCCTTTTTTTTTGCTTGTTGATGACTGTTTGGTAGTCCCACATATTTGCAAACGTTTGTGGGGGGAGCAGCAGAATGCTGGATTTGTACCATTTTGTTACACTGTGGCATTGAGTGTTAGTACTTCCTCAGTCTGAGGAACGAGTAACAATTCCTTTAGAAGCACATTTTGTAATCTTGGGATGGTGCTGAAATTTTTTTGCTAATCGGGAAAGCTGGAAATGCTTTATTGTTGGCATAAAAGCAGATTGTTTAATTCTACGTAGCAAGAACCTGGCTGCTGCTCTTGGAATCTAGGTAAAGGAGATGGTTAAGGGCAACCTGATGGAAACAGCCTGTTTCCTTTTAAGAGAAATAATATTGGGAAGAAGACACTTTAATAGGACTAGTCTATGGGCTTCCTAACAGTAGCTGTTTAGTAGGGCTGTGAAATTTTATACCTAGATACCTTTTCTATCTAAGATGGCATGGAGGTCTGCAATGATGGACTTTTTGTTTCTTTATTTTTCTAATGTATTACTAAGAATCTGTACCTAGGTATCTTTGTGCCTAAGATGGTGCCATATGTGGCGACTTTGTAAACTTATCACTGTACTCATGTGAGTACACGTGACAATAAACCTAATTCCAATTCTGAAAATCTGTAGGTAATGAGAACGTGTAAGAAAGGCAGTACATTAATCGTGGGTGACTTGAATCTTCATGTAGATTCGAATAGTGAGATTGGCAGAGGAAGCTATAAGGAAGAATATGGAGTCTATTTGGAACAGTTTTCTAGAAAATGTGTTGAATGATTGAAAGAATGATTTATTGTCACATATATCTAGGGAGATACAGTGAAAATTATTCTGTAACCACAATCTGGTTCCATTTTGAGGTACAAAGAATAAAAAGAAAGTACCTAAGTAGAGTTCATCTTCATCAGCTGGAATCTCAAAAACAGCTCCAGGATTTGGCCCCTGCTCCCGGCCTGGTGCAGTCAGGAGCCCTTGCTCCAGGCACTGACACCACCTCAGTCAACGACCCATGACCGAAAAGAATCCACATTTCCGGCTCCAACACTGCTGCAGCTAATGCCTTGCCACCATTCCATGACTCCACGCATCGGGCCTACAAAGCCAGGAGTCCTTGCTCCACCGTTGCTGTATCCAACACTCCATTGACACCACTCCAGCCTCCCAGCAATGTCAGGAAGATGAAGAAAAGAAAAGGAAAAAAAACGAAAACGAGAGAAACAAAATGCAGCTGGCCTGGAGTGGACGGGATCAGCCCGAGCACTGCCTAACATGTCGGCGCCATCATCTTGTTGTGGATCCAACCAGAGATCAGGCTGTTTTGGATTTGGTGATGTGTAATGAGGCAGGTTTGATAAATGATGTCAAAGCAAAAGATCCCCTAGAAAACGGTGACCATAGTATAATTTAGCATTCAGTTTGACAGGGAAGAACTTTGGTTGCAAACAAATGTGGTAAGCCTAAGTAAGGGTACTTGCAAAGTAATGAGGGCAGATCTGGCTGCAGTGGGCTGGGGACGAAGTTCTGACGAAGGGTCATCAGACCCAAAACGTTAACTCTGATTTCAAAGATGCTGGCAGACCTGCTGAGCTTTTCCAACAGCTTTTGTTTTTGTGACTGGGAAAGGAGTTTAGCAAACAAGAGGGTTAAGGAAAAATGGAAATGTGCAAAATGATAGTTCATGGTTCACAGCACAGACATCCTGATGAGAAAGAAATATTTTAGAAATGGAATATGCCTAGCATGGTATGTTTTTAATTCAGTTGTGAAGCATGGACGTCACTGGCTGGTCCAGCATTTATTGCCTGTCCCTAGTTGCCCTTCAGACTGTGGTGATGAGCTGCCATCTTGAACCGTTGCAGCCCATGTACTGTAGGTAGAAATTTATGTCAGAATTTTAGTCCCAATGATATTAAAGGAACAACAATATAATTCCGAGTCAGAATGGTGAGTGGCATGAAGTGGAACTGGCAGGGTGATGTTCCCATGTATCTACTGCCCTTGTCTTTCTAGATGGAAGTGTGTTCGGAACATGCTGTCTAAGGAATCATGATGAATTCCAGAAGTGCATCTTAAAGATGGTATTGAGCATCGGTGGTGGTAGGTATGGACGTTTGTGATTGTAGATCCAATCAAATGGGCTACTTTGTCCTGGAATGTGTCAAGCTTCTTGAGTTGTTGGAGCTGCATTGATCAAGGAAAGTGGGGAGTATCCCAACACGCTCCTGACTTGTACCTCTGGGGAGTCAAGAGGTAGGTTACTCGTTGCGGTATTCCTAGCCTTTGATCTGCTGTTGAGGTCTTTGTATTAAATGGCTAGTCCAGTTTGGTTTCTGGTCAGTGATAGTCTCCAAGAAGTTGCTAGCAAGGATTCAGTGATGGTAATGCCAGTGAATCAAGGGCTGTGGTTAGATTGTCTCTTATTCGTGATAGTGATTGCTTGGCATTTATGTGGCATGAATGGTACTTGCCATAAGGTTGATCCCCGGTATGGAGGGACTGTGTTACGAGGTTGGAGAGTTTGGAATTTAGAAGAATGAGAAGTGACCTTACAGACCCATACAGAATTCTTAGGGGACCTGATAGGTTAGATGCAAAAAGGTGCTTACTCTTCGATCAAACGGGATAATCTCAGAACAGTGGAGGCCCTTTTAAACCATAGATGAGAATTTCTTCTGTGTAGTGAGTTTGTGGAATTATTTCCTTTAGAGGCGGCTTGTTAAATATATTCAAGGCTGAGATACAGATTTTTAAACAGAAAGGGAATTAAGGATTATAGCAAAGAGACAGGAAAGTGGGGTTGAGGATTATCAGATCAGCCTCGATCTAATTGAATGGCAGGACAGATTTGATGGGCTGAATGGCCTGTTCTCATCCTAGATGTTATGGACCTACCTCATCTCCAGTCACTGTCACCTTGTGGTGAGATTGGGAACACTTTCATCATGCAATCCAAAACATTCTGCTGCTACCCAAGAATAGTGAATATGGGAGTAGTGAACACAACAAGTGATTGTAGTGTTTAATGGACATATTAGGAGTTACAGGTTTTCATTGGGTGAATTATGCCTAATGTGGAGATGCTAAAGTCCAATAACCTGAGCTGACTAAAGGGGTAAAGAGCTCTAATTGGCATACAGTTACACTTTTTCATTCAATCCTGTTTCCTAGCTGAAATGTATACATATATATACACACACACACACACACACACATATACTTCTAGGTGCTATCTCTTCGAAATATGTTGATGGCTCGTACAAACAGTACCCTTTTGTATTGGACATTTTGCCTCTCTGTTATTATCATTCTTATTTGAGGTATTGAATAGAAAAGCTGCATATAATATGAGTAATGTCCTAATTCTTTTCCTTACTGTTGTGCAGCCACCACAAGGAAGATTTACGAGAAAAAGCTGGAACAGCTGATGGACCAGGGCTCAGTAACTCAGGAAAACCAACCAAATGGGAGCACAGATTCTGATCAGTACAGTGACACGGAAGAAGGTGAATAAACCCAGCTTAGTCAAAATTGTCTTCTGTGACTGCCAGTTTAAATGAAACAAGGTGCTATATGAATTTGCTCCAACTACTCCTGATTGATATCCACCACAAAAGAGCAATTGTCTTTAAATCCTGAAACAAAGACACAAATTTTTGGAGAAACTCAGCAGTTCTGGCAACATCTGTGGAGAGAAAGCAAAGTCAATGTTTCGAGTCCAGTGACCCTTCTTCAGAACTCACTGACTTGTAAACCTTAACTTTGCTTTCTCTCCATTGATCTTCAGCATCCACTGTTTTACTCTTAAAACCCGTTTCTCCAGTTCTGTACCCTACTGTTAATCTGAGTTTGTAATCATCGAAATGAAAGTAAATGGAGCTAAATCTTCATATTGGAGCATAAGTAGGGACCAAACTCAGTTTTGGTGTATTGACACTCTCCTGTGGGATATACACTGGGATAGCTTATTCCGGTGTAACAGGAAGGAATCTTTCCATTAAAATCTGTTTTTTATATGAATGTAAATTGTTAGAATATTTGAGATTTAGTTTTATTGGGACATCACTTCTAATGGAACTGATGGGCAGTCAAACAGTAGTTAGTGTTTAGTTCGGGATCTGTTTCAGTAGTAACTGACACATTTACTTCAACTGCATAGAATTTTGAATCCTTTGACACACTGGTCAGAGTTAACGCATTACAAATTTTCCATCCTGTCCCATTTCCCTACACTTACCTTGCCATCCATTTTAATATTTTGCTCTCAAATATTTACCCAATTTCCTTTTTTTTCAAAAAAGGTTTCTTTATTCTACTTCCAATGAAGTTTCTCGACAATCCTTTACAGAGAAACAGTCTGAGCCATTGTACCAGGACCTGAAGAAGCAGATTTGCAGGGAAATTACTGAATTGTTTGAGTCCTGGGAGTTATGTTAATGAGAGACTTTACTTCACTAATGAACGAGACAGTCATTAAGGGCTGAATGGGTATACGCATATCCCTCTCTTGTTGTTGTGAAGAATGCAAGTTTCTTTAATCTCTCCTCAGAACAGAAGAGTTTGACTCCTTATATTGTCTTCGTGAATCTGTCCAGCACCCTCCTTTCCGAAAACAAGGTGCCAGTAATCGAGCACAGTATCCTAACTACAACCTAACTAATGTGGTTAAATGCTATAACAAATAAAGACACAAATGTTGGAAATACTCTAGTCTCGGTGGAGTCTCATCTCTGTGGAGAGAGAAAAGCAGTGTTAACATTTCAACTCTATGAAATTAACTAAATGTTAATTGTATAGATGTTGGTATGGTAACCTATTTGCAAATATTCCCATTGGCTGAGCTTGCATTTGCACTGTTGTGTTCAACATTTTTTTTTCATTCTTCCTGTTTAATTCCCCAATTTAGTTCTGTTCTGTGTAACTGCTGTCTAAAGCTCAGCTTGTTTTATTTCTGTGAGATGGTGAGCCCCAACAAATTGTACATTGCATTGGTTCTGTGATCAAAGAGCAGAACCTGATGAATAACACATATTTGTCTTTTGATTATTCAGAGATTGTAATGGAAAAGAAGGAGCTGTTTACAAGCAAGACCAAAACTCCTGTAGTAACCAGACAGAGAAAAACTGAATATAGTTGGGTAAGTGATTTAGGTGGATTATTTCATAACCTTTCACAGTCAGAAATTCAAACTGTATATTTTAAACATTAGACAGTGTTTAAAAAAATACAGCAAACTTTGTTTTAACCAGCGCTGTTTAAACTAGTACTCTCAATAAACCAGCAAAAATTATACACCTGAAATATGAGAAGTTTACTGTATTATCCCAATATTTGCAATGTCTGAGTAGTCAGTAGAGGGTGTGAGTGAGAAGGCTGTCTCCCAGTAAGATTTATTTAAGGTAAAATTGCATTATTAAGTGGTTTATGCTGTAAGTAAAGTATAACAATGATGTGTATACCCCCTGCATTATATTTCTATGACTTAGTGTATGTTTTTACATTATTATGTTGATCAACTGATACACTACTGGTCCCATTGGTGCTGGTTAATAAAACGTTTGCTGTATTTTGAATTGAGCATCATAAGCAACAGGAATTTGCACTGAAAAACATTTCAAATTTGTAAGTGTTTTCTAATCAAACAGTTCAGATGTGTTGTGACACAACTGTAGTGAAATGTATGGTGACATACCTCTGGAGCAGTCAACCCAAAACGTTGTCTGCTTCTTTCCTCTATATGCTGCCTGGCTTGCTATGTTCTTCCAGCCTCCTGATTGTCTACCTTGGATTTCAGAACCTGCAGTTTTTTTTGTCTCACAACAAGTAGGGAAACTTGACAATGATTCCAGTTTCAGGATCACTTAGTAATCTTGGAATCATTTTGTTTGTATGTACTCTTTTAATTCTTTGTCAGCTCTAATTAGGTGTTGAAAAATTAACTGCATGCAATCATTGTATTCATTGTCCATTCTTTTAACCATGGATTGGTTTACTTTAATTTCTCTAACCTCATTTGGCTATGTTTTATTATTTAACTTTTTGTTGTGAATACAGTACTGTATAAAATTGTCTCATCTTTCATTGTGATTGGAGATAAAATACGTATAAGATCTGGAACTGAAATAAAATGAAACAGATCCTCTGTGTGTGGTTTGGTGCATTGGTGCTCAAGGAAAGTAGTCCTTGACAATTCATTGGTGATGACTTAACTAAGACTTCTGTGAAGTTTATTTCTTTCAGAAGTGTTGATAACACGTTTGTTCTGGGCTTAAAAAGCATATCAGATTTTTTAAAAAATATATTTTGCAGAAAAATGGAAGAGCTCCAATCTCTCTCTTAGCTGCAGTTGTGATGATAAATACTAAACCTGTATAAAGGCAGTTGTTGAACACTGCCTTGTTAGAGGGAAAATAATTTTAATTTTGGTTTCCTCCATGTACCAGAACTCTTGAGTTGGTGTGTGGAGTAACTTCGGTAAATCTTAATAATTATTTTCTTCAGGAGAAACAGAGAGCAGGGGAGCTGCTGAACTAAATAGCAGATAATCAGCTATCCTAACAAAGCAAAAACCAGGGAAGTTGGCAACTCCCATACCACAGGGAATGGATACTCTCTCTCTCTCTCTCTCTCTTTAATGAGCCCCTGCAGTGTGGAAACATGCCATTTGATCCAACGGGTCCACAACGACCAAGCCTCCAAAGAGCATCCCACTCAGACCCACCCCCGCTACCCTATTCCTATAACTCTGCATTTCCCATGGCTAAACCACCTAGCCTGCACATCCGTGAACAATATGGGCAATTTAGCTTGGCCAATTCATCTAATTTGCACATCTTTGGACTGTGGGAGGAAACTGGAGCACCCAGCAGAAACCCACTCAGATATGGGGAGAATGTGCAAACTCCACACAGACAGTTGGCCGAGGGTGGAATTGAACCCGGATCCCTGGCACTGTGAGAGGGCAGTGCTAACCACTGAGCCACTATGCCACCCAAAATTGAATTCAGATTCCATCCCTTGCCATGCTCGTATTTGAACCCAAGTATCCAGAACATTACCTGCATCTCTGGATTAATAATCTAACAATAACACCACAAGGCTATCGCCTATCAGTCCAGTCGAGTTCCGGGTCTTTTAGTTTCTGTCATTCCAAAGCCAATTACTACAACTGAACCTTGAGTGAAAGATTTATACATTTTTTATACTTCATAGGTGGAACAAAAGGAAGTAGTGAAGGACAATATGCGAGAAGAAATATTCCCCGATGAGGCACCAACACCTACAGGGATCAGGTATGATGGGGGCTGCTGTTCTTTTTATATCCTTCAGTAACATGTTGGAAGTTGGTGGCTGTGATATGTACTCAGTCACATCACAAAAATCCCAAAGCCTACTGTACCTAAAATGGAGTGTCTTTACAAGGGTTTCATTTCACAGAATCTTGGAGAATCTGAAGCTTGCTAAAGCACCCCTCTACCTAAGAAGAATTGGAAATTTACGACCAACTCCACACTTTTTACACTTACTTCATGCAGTGTTCTTGGTTACATTCCATTTGGTCTGAATCAATCTTAAACATAGAATTCATGATGCATCTTTAACACTTTGGGAAAAGTAATAAGACAAGGGAATACTCAAGTGAATGGTGGGACACTAGGAAGCTCAGTGGAACAGAAGGATCTTGGAGTGCATGTCCACAGATCTCTTGAAAAGTCACTGGACTTAAAACATTAACTCTGTTTTCGCTCCACAGATGCTACCAGACCTGACTTTCTCCAGCAATTTCTGTTTTTGGATGTTTCAGATTTCGAGCATCTGTAGTTTTGTTTTATTTTACCCCATTGAGGTGCATGAACAGGGTTGAAGGAAACAGCTGTTCCTCTTAGTTGAGGTATTAATTGTGAGAGAGAATAATTTTAAGGTGACTAGCAAAAGGTTTAAAGGGTATTTGAGGAAAAAAGCATTTTTACCCAAAGAATCTGGAATGCACTGCCGGCGGGGCTGGTAGAGGCAGGAAACCACAGAGCTTTAAAATGTATTTAGGTGAGCACTTGAAATGTCATAACATTCAAGGCTATGGACCAAGAGCTGGAAAGTGGGATTAGTATAGGTAGGTTGATGCAGTTGTGTTGGGCTGAAGGGCATCTAATATACTTAAAGTTTTTGAAAAGATTTGTAGCTCAGGTTGTGGATGAGGTTGTAGACTTCCTCGCTGAGCTGGTGTGTTTGATTGCAGACGTTTCATCGCCCTTCTAGGTAACACTGTCAGTGTGTCTCCGGTGAAATGTTGGTGTTCTGTCCCGCTTGTTATTTATATGCCTCAGTTTGCTGGTATGATTGGCATCACTTCCAGTTCTGTTTTTCAGTGGTTTATACGTCAGTTCCAGTTCAATGTGTGTGTTGATGAAGTTCTGTTGTTATGCCAGGCCTCCAGGAATTCCCTGGCATGTCTCTGTTTGGCTCGTGCTATTATGGATGAATTGTCCCAGTCAAATTCGTGTCCTTTGTCAGTGTGTATTGAGACCAATGAGAATTGGTTGTGTCTCTTGGTGGTTAGTTGGCGTTCGTGTATCCTTTATTGTCAGTTTTCTTCCAGTTTGGCCTATGTGATATTTTTCACACTCCTTGCATGGTATTTTGTATATTACATTAGTTTTATTGGGTGTGGATATGGGATTCTTTACATTTGTCAGTATTCAATAACACGAACAAAGAAGGACACAAATTCGACTGGGACAACACATCCATAATAGCACAAGCCAAATAGAGACATGCCAGGGAATTCCTGGTGGCCTGGCATTCCAAACGGAATTCTATCAACAAACACATTGAACTGGACCCCATATACAAACCACTGAAAAACAGAACCGGAAGTGATGCCAACCACCCCAGCAAACCGAGGCATATAAATAATAAGCGGGACAGAACACCAGTGCTTCGTCGGAGGCGCACTGATAATGTTACCTAGCAGGGTGATGAAACATCTGCAATCAAACACACATCAGAGGACATAGTCTGAGTTAAAAGTCACCCATTAAGACATACAAGAAGTATTTTCTTCTCTGAAGGTGGTCAATCTGTGGAATTCTTTACAGTTGAGAGTTGTCATAGTTAGGTTGCTAAATATATTCAAGGGTATAATAGACAGATTTTTAGTCAAAAAGAGTATCAAGGGTTATGGGGAAAATGCAGGAAAGTGGAGTTGAGAATGATCAGATCAGCCGTGTTCTCAGATGGAATGAATGGCCTACTTCTGGTGCTACATCTTATGCTTGTAATTCATGGGCTACTGACATGAGAAAAGGGAGAAATCTTCAGTTAGGCTGGACACCACATATTCTGGGTAGGGACAAGGATCCTGGCAAATCCAGTAACTAGACTCATAGATAAAACGTTAAACTACTGAGGAGTGAGGAGGGTTCAGATAAGGTTCAGATTTATGAATCTAAAGAAGGGATTTCAATCTATGAATAAAGGAGGGATTTGGAGAAAATCAGATCGTGTCAGAAGGGGCCCACAGAAATAGGGCACTTGCATCTAAAGCTATAATGGAAAATATAGAAAGTTAAAATTCAAGTTTGTTTCTTCAATTCATTTTTGTAACATAAATTCAGTACTACAAATAGAGAGGAATGGGTTTGATCTCTTAGCCATTGCTGAGACCTGGTTGTATGGTGAGTTGGGAATCGGGTAGTCCAAAGTCCTCCACATCTCAAACAAAAGGCGAGCTGAGAAAGGAGATGGAGTGCCCATGGCAATAAAAGATCGAGCAAAGGTAGTAGAGAGGAACAGTCAGTTCTGATAAAACATGATAGTTCCATTCTCATGTGATCTCACATTATAAGAAAATTGCACAACAGCCGCATTGTTAAACTAATGGGGCTGGAATCACATTATAGCCAATACAAGTAAGGAAAGTTCGCGTTCTACAAACAGCACTCTAAATTCTTCAATCGTGTTAAAGTCAATTTGCATTGAAGAAACACATGTTCTAGCAGAACCAACTGTATCTGGAAAATCAGAATGTCAATTCAGTGTAGAATCATGGAATCCTTACAGTGTGGAAACAGACCCTTTGGCCCAACAAGTCCACGCCGAACCACAAAGCATCCCACCCAGACCCATCCCCCGTAACCCACCTAATCTACACATCCCTGAACGCTGTCGGCAATTTACCATGGCCAATCCACCTAACCTGCACATCTTTGGACTGTGGGAGGAAACCCACGCAGACAGTGGGAGAATGTGCAAACTCCACACACAATCGCCCGAGGGTGGTGGAATCGAACCCGGGTCCCTGGTGCTGTGAGGCAGCAGTGCTAACCACTGAGCCACCGTGCCGCCCTAAATGGCTGAAGCTATGAAATAAAAGGCCAGAAGATCTACTGGTGGGAGAATGCTATAGCTTCACTGCACAGCTTTCATGCAATAGTCGTTGAGTATAAATCAGAAAGTTGGAGGATAACAATAGGAATATAATACTCATGGGGGATTTGACCTTTCCCCGAGTGAGTAAACCAAATTGACGAAAGGAGCTTATGGGATGAGGTAGTGGAATGCTTTGTGGGCAGTTTTCTAGAACATGTTTTTGAGGAATCAACTAGGGAAAACGGGTGCAGAGGTTCGGCTGTGCATGAGAGAGGAGAGTGGGCAAACGGAAGGAAGAATTCTATGTCCATGCACATGTTGGTGGGGGTTGTGTAATTTGCTTTAGTCCAGAAGGTGTCAGATTCTTCCTGCTTCATTGATTTGAAAAGGGTGACATCACAAACACCCAAACCCATTCTACCAATCCATTACATGATCACTGATCTATATCTTGACTCCATCCACTCACTGTGTTTCTGTAACCCTATACCCTTGCCTAACCACAACTTTTATCCTGAGTTTGAAATGTCCACTGACCTGAGGAATCAACCACTTTTTGAGGAGACTACCAGATTATGAGGGGTGACCTTATGGAGGTTTATAAAATCAAGAGTTTAGGATAGGGTGAATAGCCAAGGTCTTTTCCCCGGGCTGGGGGAGACCAGAACTAGAGGGGACAGATTTAAAAGGGACCTAAGGGGTAACTTTTTCACACAGGGTGGTGTGTGTATGGAATGAGTTGTCATAGGAAGTGGTCGAGGTGTGAACAATTACAACATTTAAAAGGTATCTGGATGGGTATATGAATAGGAAGGGTTTGGAGGGATATGAGCCAAATGCTGGCAAATGGGACTAAATTAATTTAGGATATCTGGTTGGCATGGACAAGTTGGACCAAAGGGTCTCTTTCCATGCTGCACAGCTCTGATTCAAAATCATGCTTCGCATGAAGAAGTGCTTCCTGGAATTACCATTGAATGGCCTGACTCAAATTTTAAGTTCAGCCCCCTTATTCCAAACTTTCTTGCTGTACCTCTACACAGAGGAAAAAGTCATCTTAAAGAAGCTGTTAGGATAGATAATCATCTAATCACCTAAATTGAATCCTCTGTATTCGAGCAAAGGAATGTAGGAATAAGGAGCAGGAGTAGGTAATTCAGCCCTTCAAGCCCGCTCTGACGTTTAACATGACCCTGGCTGATGTTATTCTGGTCTCAACTCCACTTTCCTACATGCTCCCCATGGCCTATTATGCCACTTTCCATCAGAAACATATCTATTTCTTTTTTGAATCTGTTGATTGATTCTGCCTGCACTGCACTCAGGGGTGGTGCATTCCCCAGATTCACAACATTCTGAAAGGAAGTTTCTCCTCATCTCTGTTTTGAGCTTACCTGCTGTCACTCTATATCTGTGACCTCTTGTTCAAGACTATCCTGTGTACAAGCATAGTCAAAGCAAAATGTATTCCTAACCTTCTTAGCTTGACTTTATTCTGATGAATTTGTTCTGTGCCCTTTCCAAGGCCTATATATTTATCCAGAGGTGTGTTGCTCTTTAAAACGCAAAGTGCAGCTGTAGTAAGCTTATAATGTATTAATGTTTTTATTCATTTCATTCTTCCTGACTGTTCATTAGTGCCACTTGTCGTAAACCAATCAGAGGAGCAGCTGGGAGACCAATTGAGTTCACGTACAAGGATGCACTTCCAAGGAGGCCTTTACCCAAAATCCAGCCAGTGACACAGGGCAAATCGGAAAAGAATAGAAGTCAGCGTTCTGTCTCCATCTGGATACAGATTGTGGTGCTTCTCATCGTGGCATTATTCTTGCTGTTGGTTTATCAAGCCATGGAAACAAACAAAGGGAATCCATTCCCTGTCATTCCTGAAGGTTCCTCAAAATCAGCAGCTGGCAGTCACCAATGAGCAAGGCGGTACAGGAACTTTAACCATTGGTACATCCTGGAGTTCAGGCGTGAACGAACAGTTCTGTTTTATTAATATCGGAACGGAGATTGAGGGTTGAGGGGTCAGCAGGAGGAAACTGGACATCTGACTTTTAAAGATGGACTATATCAGGTCTCTGTGCCATATAAGGAAAAAGAAAATTCATTTAAAAATTACAGCTTCAAATTTTTTTGTAAAATATTTTTCTAAATTCAAAATTTCTTCACCCTTTTTAAAAACTATCACAATACAATTGGCACAATGAGGGTAATGAAGATCTGATGAGCACTGCAATGTGTTTTAAGTTTTAAGTCATCCTCCATAAGGATTGTATATAAAGTCAGTAGTAATGTTCAATCTTTTATTCCTGTTGAGGCATGGTTAAGACTATTCTTGAGGCATGAGGTCAAAAGTCTGAGTTCTAAAAATAATGCTGTGATCCAAGTAATGTTAGTTGAATTGTGTTGGTAAGGTAAAATGAGGATTAAAATAGAATGAAAGTTTTCTGCATTAATGCTTAAAGCAGGAAATACATTTACTTGTAGCAGAATATGTTTGAAAATAATGGCATCTTTCATCAAGTAATTTAATTAAATAGAATTACAAATCTCATCATGAGCCTAGGCACATACATAGCAAGTTTTCTTCACTGTTCATTGCTCGTTTCAGTATGGCATTTTCAAATATAGTCATTTAGGGACATGCATGTACAGTCATAACATAGACTTGTGTGTTTTAATTGTTTAGAACTGTCTTTTTAGAGGACCTATTTATTAGCAATACTAACGTTCATATTAAAATAAAATGACTAAAATAATGATGACTGAGGATTGTATATACCTTGCAAACAACATTTTATTTCTTGCCAGTGAGCCAATCATCAGATTTTGTACAGTCAACTCATTTCAACTCTCTTGGGGATTCTATTCATTGGCTGCCATATCTATGCAACTGGATGGTCTCATATCCTGGTGTTTCTGTCAGGCTTACAGTGGCTCATCAGGAGAACCTTCGTGAGAATTTTTTTGAGCTGTGTGCTTTGTTTTGTTGGGCAGTTTCTGATGTTACAAACACGACTTTAACGTACTTGTTGGTTCCTAAACACAAGGCAGTCAGATCTTGGAACAACCTAACTGGTTTCATTGTATGTAAAATAAGCAACTTATTTGATAGTGTAAAGAAAGAACAACTGCAAAGAAGTTTCCAGTGCAGGTGGAATGGGGTGATTCCTCCTTCTGCAAGGCATGAGATGTTAATACAGCAGAAAGATCCATTGAAAGGAGACATAAATAGAAATCACAGAATCTTTACCAACTGCTGTTGTCCAGCAAAAAGGCAACATTAGTTATGATCTGGAATTGTTGATCTCAGCATCGAACAGCCTTGATTCTGAAAGGCTATTGAGTGTCCCATTGAACAATAAATGTTGAATTTCGTTAGAACAGTGTAGGTAACAAGGAAGCCCAAGTTGGAAAGTAGTGAGGAGTTCAAATGACAGGCAAGAGAAAACTCCAGACTGAACAGAGATGTTCCAAAATCATAGAATCCCTACAGTGTGGAAGCAGGCCATTCGACCCATTGAGACTCCACTGCCCCTCCAAAGAGCATCCCACTCAGATCCACCCCTACCCTATCCCTATAACCCTGCATTTCCCATGGTTAATCCACCTAGCCTGCATGTCCCTGGATACAATGGGCGATTTAGTATGACCAATCCACCTACCTTACACATCTTTTTTCTGCATTTAGTTACCTCCTTTTAGGGGAACATATAGTGATCAGAAACAACTGTATGTTGCATCGACAAGTAAAGTGAGTGGCCAAATGATGTCTGATGAAGTGAAATGTGGATAAAGATGAGGTTATCCACTTTGGCAAAAACAGGAAGGTAGGTTATTATCTGAATGATGCTGGATTGGGAATGGGGAGGTGCATTGAGATCTGATGGTCCTTGTACTCCAGTCACTGAAAGTAAGATGCAGGTGCAGCAAGTGGTGAAGAAGACAAATGGTATATTAGCCTTCACAGCAAGAGGCTTTGGGTCCAGGAGCAGGGATATCTTGCTGCAATTGTACAGTGTCTTGGTGAGACCACACCTGGAGTATTGTGTGCAGTTTTGGTTTCCTTATCTGAAGAAGGATGTCCTGGCTATGTAGCGAGTGTAACAAAAGTTTACCAGACTGATTAGGCAGATAGAAAGAATTCAACTCTGTGGAGTAAGAATCGATTAAATAATGCATCTGTCAGGCAGTCCTCTGACCATTGATCCATTTACTATAAACATTGAGATAGTAGCTGTTCAGGTCGGGTAGTGACTATAGTTCAGTAGCTAAAAATAAGCTATCCTTTGATCCCAATTTGCTATCAGCAGAAAGTAGTAAATTGATGTAGCAGAGAGGGAGAGCTGGAATTTAGATGAAAGAAATAAATTTACATAGCCATGGGAATAGAGTGAGGTAATGATTTGTATCTCTCAACAGAGACTTTAAAACAGTTCTGAAGAAGGGTTTCTGTTTCAGATCTCCGGCATCCACAGTTCTTTGCTCCCATACCAGCATAATATATAATAAAGGGCAAATGGCTTAAAATATTTTATGTAGTCGTTAATCAATTGATTTGGACTTTGCTGTCATCCTTTTGCAAACAGTATTTGGTTTCATTATTCTGCCAGAGCCCTCAGCATCGCTCTTTATTAATTTAAAGTCCTTTCGACAACTCAATTTATCTTTTCAGATATGGACCTTGGTCCCAATTCATTCAGATGCATGAATAGTGCAAAAGCAGAATACCACAGATTGTGGAACCTCTGTTCCAAAAATATCAATGATTAAGTAGTTCTGTTCTTTCCTCCAGTGAGAGTTCAGTTTTGTCTCTCACTTTGTTCGTCTTCATTGCAATTTCCCCTCTCGTGTTTGATGGGCTATCTAGGAAAGCTCAGTTTGGCAGTGTGCCTCTTTCAATTGGACTGTCTGAGATCAATGCACAGTGCTACGTCCTGCTGCACGCACACTCTCAATCTTTCTTCACAGGAAGACAAGTTAGGAAGAGACATTGTTGCAGGTCATCGAGCGCCTCCACCATTCAATATAATCATATCTGATCTTGAGCCTCAGCTTCATTTTCCTGCCTACCCTACCATATCCCTCAACTCATTGACAGATCAAAAATGTGCCCATCATCTCATAAAGTTCACGAGGATAATCTCCAGTGAGGAGGGCTTGTCTTATGAGCAAAGGCTAAAAAGGTTGGGACTGAATTTACTGGAATTTAGAAGAAGGGAGGTAATCTCATTGGGACATGTAGGATTCATAAGGGGCTTAATAAGGTAAATACTGAGAGAATGTTGCCCTCTTGGGAAAGTCTGGGACCAGAGGGCATAGCCTCAGAATAAAGGGATGCAGATTTAAGACTGCAATGAGGAGAATTTCTTCTTAAGTTTGAGTGTCTTTGGAATACCTTGTCACAGAGAGCTGTGGGGACAAAGTCCTTGTGTATATTTAAGCTGACATAAGACAGACATTTGAGTCAAGGGTTATAGGGAATTGGGTATTGGGCCAGCCATCATCCTGTTGAATGGTGGAGCAGGCTCAAGAGGCTGAATGGCAATGACCCGTTCTTATTCCTTGTGTTCTGTGCCTCTATGTTCTAGTTTCCCCACCTGGGAAAGCAAATACTGTCTTCTCTGCCTTGCCTCCATAAAGGTGTGTCCAAAAAACAAGCTGGAAGAGTGGGAAAAATCCCATGCTTAAAGGTAGGAACGATGTTGCTAAACTTGAAAGCGTTCAGAAAAGATTTACAAGGATGTTGTCAGTTTTGGAGGGTTTGAGCTACAGGGAGAGGCTGACTAGGCTGTGGCTTTTTTTTCCCCTAGAGCGTCAGAGACTGAAGGGTGACCTTATAGAAGTTTATAAAATCACGAGGGGCGTAGTTAAGGTCAACAGCCAAGGTCTTTTTCCCAGAGTAGGGAAGACCAAAACTAGAGGGGAAAGATTTAAAAGGACCTAAGGGGCAACTTTTTCAGGCAGAGGGTCGTGCGTGTACGGAATGAGCTGCCAAAGGAGGTGACGACTGGTAGAACACTTAAAAAGCATCTGGATGGCTATATGAATAAGAAGGATTTAGAGGGATATGGGCCACATGTTGGTAAATTTGACTAGATCAGACTAAGTGGCTGACTCGGACAGAAGGGTCTGTTTCCACGCTGTGTAACTCTGGCTGTAAACACCGGGCAAGGAAACGTGTAGGCCGTCCAGAAACAACAGGTGGACTGCGGCTGCGCCAAGGATCAAGACCGCCTCTGGTCACATGCTCCGCCCATGAACCAATGAAGAGTTGAGCTGCCCTGTGCGTCACGGTGACGTGTGAAGGACGCCTTAATTAGCGGGAGGTCGGGGTCTCGATCCGCCGCCATTTTGTAGAGAGTCAGCTCATAACGGCCATGTATCCGAGCTCGCTGCTCGCCCTATCCGGGGGAAACCCCTTCAATGCTCCCCGCTTCCAACTCCTCACAGAGCCCGCCTCCCTACATCCACACGCCGCTAGCAAGGCCTCGTTGTCCAGTGAACGCGTCGTCCCTCATCGGCGCCTGGCCGCCGCTGCTGTCAAAGGTAATGCCCGGTGGTTGGGGTCAAACTGAGACCCCAGGTTTAAGAGAGAGGCCGGGGATTGGCGGGGGGAGAAGAAAGAGGGGTAGAGTGAAGGGCCTGGTGCTGTGGTTGCTTTTTCTGGGACCTGAGGCCTAGTGTGCCCTTGGCCGGGTGTCCCGCTGACCTCGGCGGGTCAGTGTCCGCTACCCTTTCCCTGCCCACCGGGGCCTGGTTCCGCTCTCACCTCTTTTTCTCTCTCGCTCTCTCTCCTCTTCCCCTCCTACACAGAGCAGGAGCAGTATAGCTGCGAGTACGGTTCGGCTCGCTTCTACGCCCTGTGCGGCCTGGGCGGTATCTTGAGCTGCGGGACGACCCACACTGCCGTGGTGCCCTTGGACCTGGTGAAGTGTCGGATTCAGGTTGGAGCATGACTCGCCCACCTCCTTGGGGGCTGGGGTCACAGCCCAGCTCTGAGAGAGAGGGCGAGGGAGTGGTAGGGGGAGCTGGTGGTCCCGGGAACCCACCTCGCCCTTTCTCGGTGCTGCATGTACTAACCGCATGGTGTGTCTTTGTGTCTCACTGACTGCAGAAGAGTACAGCTGCGAGTATGGCTCCGCCAAGTTTTATGCTTTATGTGGATTTGGAGGTGTCTTGAGCTGTGGGCTAACACATACTGCTGTGGTGCCCTTGGATCTGGTGAAGTGTCGCATTCAGGTGTGTATCCGCCTTTTTAAACACGAGCTGTACCTGAGTTTTACTGCCAGTTCACAATCAGTTCAAACCGAGTAGCCTTTCTGTCCGGTGAGTAGTGTGAAAGGCTTTTGCTAGATTAAACCTATCTCAAAAAAACTCGTGCGGTGGTGGTAATATTTTTAGTTAAATAGGATTAATTGTGGGAATGACGGTATGTCAGTTTGCAGGGAATTGTAGTCAAGTTGTCGCCATCACTTTTTGGGTACTCAAAAAAAAAAAAGTAACATTTTATCAAAAAATGAAAGCCGGAAATTGAAATGGAATCTTCAGTGTCATAGGCTGTATATGACAGTCTGGTTACATCAGTAGCTAATTCATTTCTGAAGGATGGTTCTATGCCGTTCACTTCCATAGAAGGAGAACTATGCTACTCTATATTGCTCCTTCCACATCCAAGTATACAGGTGAGAAGCAAATGAGAAAAATGTCCTTGATTTAAAGAAGCAACTGTCTTGCTACAGGGAGGCTTTGTTGCACTTGAGATGGACTGAAAAGTCTATCACCAAAAATTTCTTTTAACATCTTCATCCCAACTGGCTGATATAGCTGACAGCCTCCGTTCTGGGTTCAGATCTTACAGCAGAGCTTGAGCATGTTTAGATTATGCCCTGAGTAAATATCATTACTGGGCCAAGCTGATACTAACAGCACAGAAGTCTGACCTGCCTTGGTTTCATGGTTATGATGCATGACCACTCAATTTGCTTATTAGACTTGCCAGTTTTATAGGATCATGTTAACTTGTGATATCTTGTGTAATATTAGTTTAACTGCAAATGTGCTCAAAAATGAGTTGTTCCACGTTCATGTGCCTGCTACCCAGTTCTGTTGCCCTTTTGCAACTTTTATCAGCCACAGTATCGAAAAGTGAGAGGCAATGCAGTTGATTCGTACAGAGCTGACATTTGATTAGTAAACAAGTGTGCTTGCCCCTTAATTTTGCTTTGCTGGATTGGGTTTGTTGTGATGTACAAGGAATCTGGATCCCCTTCAGCACGAGAGTTTTGTTGCCATTTAAATGTTGATTCTCCATTCTTGGGTGAAAAACTGGTAACTTGGTCTCTATGTAAAATGATCTTTTTTGCATTCTTGTGATTAGGTGGATCCTGGAAAATACCAGAGCATCTTCAAAGGATTTTCTGTCACCCTAAAGGAAGATGGTGTTCGTGGTCTGGGAAAAGGATGGGCTCCAACATTCATTGGCTATTCAATGCAAGGGCTATGTAAATTTGGTTTCTATGAAGTTTTCAAGAACATATATGGTGAAATACTAGGTGAAGTAAGTATTTTCCTAGTATTCTGTTTCACTGCGAGTGTGGCTTTTTGGTCTGAGATTTTTCCCCAAGTGAAATGTAGTTTGTGCTCCATGGGTGAAAATGTGAGTTTTTGTTCACAAGGTTCAGCGTTCAGATAAAAATATTTTGTGGAGGTGGTGCTTTTGGGCCTCTAATGGTAGAGTGATTCAAGTGTTCTTTTGCATTGGTGCTGTCAGTAATCACAGTAAGTAATGCTGAATAGTAAAGGAACAATCCCATGGAGAGTTTGTGAGCACAGATGAACTCTTGGCGGGATAGGTGGGGATCTTTGATACTGAAGATGTTGTCAAAGGGCTGTGAAATTAGGCAGTAGAGTTGAGTTGAACTATCATGAAGGAGATTTGGGATTCTAGCAGTTCATGTGAATTTGTTGTTGTTTGAGTTCCTCCTCTGAAGTTAGATCTAAACTTCCACGCTTTGCCTTCTGTAATCTACTGTTGAGTTTACTGGTTACATAGAGCTTCAGTTGGATTCCTGTTTGTGATCAATGTCCCCTCCTTTTGATTGACATAGGAGCAGTTTAATTTGTAGTATGCTGTGGTTCTAGCCCACCCCTCGCAATCTTTAACCAAGTGATATTGAAGGTGTTGTTTTTGAATTTACGATCCTTGTATTGGGCTTATTAGGGACTGTGCATCAGATTTTAACTTCACATTCCAATACCCAAGGTATTTTGATTTGAAGTTTTAGTTGGGTGTAGAACATGATATATCCAAATAATGCAGTTTAATCAGGGTAAACTAGCCAGTTAAGGTGATCTTTTGAAGATCAGATTCGCAGAACTTGACCAAGATTTCTGCTTTGATCCAGGTTTTCATGCAAAATCAGTTTGGAGCTGCAGTAAGTGGTGGAGTTATTCCAACTTGTCAAATGCTGCCCCCATCTGTAGGGTGAAGGGGGTGTGTTGAAAGTTCTGGTGATCTGTACAGAATTGTTACAATGAGGGTGAAGGCTTTAGCAGATTTCAGGTCAACAGACTTCTAGATTTGTAGTCAGGAGTAGTACGGTGACTATCGAATGGAGAAAGGCAGGTTCGTTACAGTACTCAACGTATTGCACCATTTGAGAATGAAAGGAATTTCCTTTTGACTGCTATGAACCAAAGATTGTATATTCAATTGGATAGATATAATCTTACTGTTTCACTCTAGGAAAATGCTTATCTCTGGCGTACATCTTTATATCTTGCTGCATCTGCCAGTGCTGAGTTCTTTGCTGATATCGCACTTGCTCCAATGGAGGCTTGTAAAGTCCGTATTCAGACCCAGCCTGGTTACGCCAACACTCTGAGAGAAGTTCTTCCTAAAATGTATGCTGAAGAAGGCCTGTGGGCGTAAGTATGGATTGCATTTATTAAATAAAAGCAGAACAACACATTTCCTTAGATCCATCTTTGGGGCATATCTGTTTTGCTCTACTGGCAGAACTGACTGCATGCAGTGAGTTTTTCAGTTTGGTTATCAGATAGTCCACAACTTGTATGGTTGTACAGTCAAAGGTGCTTGAGTCATTGGTGTGTGAGAATAATATACCTGCATATTAGCCACATCTGTTCCAATGTGAACAGCCTGTGTTCAGCAAGCTGTTTTCTGCCATTGGAACTTGGCTGGTTTGCGGACATCAAAACAAATTGATTTGTGTTTACAAGTAATTTGTCTTGTGATCAAGGTCTACCAATAAAGGAGTCAGAATTTTCATCATTACAGTTGATGTTGTCACAAAACTGAAGTGAGCCTAGTGTATGCAGGAATATTGGTGTTCCAACAGTCAATTACTAGAGGCATCATGTTTCTAGTGACTGCCTTCAGAATTCAGCTGCTTTTGCCTTACCGTTGCCTTGAATATTGAAGAACTGTGCTTCCAATCTCTCAAAACACATGACCCTCTGAAAGAAAAGTTTCCCTCCCCTGTCTTAAATGGGTAATCCCTTTTTCTTCTTGAGCAGTGACCCCTTAGTTCTGTCTTCAAAGTCTAGATCTCTCATCTGACACTATGGAGATGGAAGACATAGCTGACGTTTTAAATGGATATTTTGTATCTCTATGCACTGTAGACAAGGATGGCATCAGTAAAGAACTCTGGTGCTGTGATATACTTAAAAAGCATTGAGCAAGGAGGTATTAGTGGTTTTACAACGCTAGAAAGTGGATAAATCAGGTGATGTATCCCAGGCTGCTGTGGGAAGCTTGGAAAAGATTTGTAGGATCTCTGACATTAATTGTCAAATTTTCTATCCCCTTGGGAGGACAGCTGATGTGGTGCCATTCATCAAGAATGTTGGGGAATAAACCAGGAAATCACTGACCAATGAGTCTAACATTTGAGGTAGGAAAACCATTGAACGAAGTTCTGACGGACAGAATTAATCCCTACTTGGAAAGGCAAGGAATAATCAAAGATAGTCAGCGTGTCTTTGTCATCTTAAACAAATTTGAATGTTTCCAGGAGTTAACTTTTGAGGTTAGTGTTTACATGGACTTAACGAGGCTTTTGACAAGGTCACACGGCAGACTGGTTTAGAAGCTAATAGCCCATGGAATCCAGGACATTTTTGGCAAATTCCTTCCAAAAATTGGTTTAGTGGAAGGAAGCATAGGGTGGTGGTGGAAGGGTGTTTTTGTTTTTTCTTTGTGATTGGAAGCCTGAGTCCTTTGGCTTACTTCAGGGTTCAGTGCTGGCTTCTTTTACTGTTGTGTATATTAATAGTCTAGATGTCAATGAGAAGGTATGACTAGTAAAGTCTCTATAGTGACCTGAGATTTGGAGGTGTAGTAAATGTTGAGGGGGCAACCTTGGGCTACAGGATGATAAAGATAGGTTGGTGAGATGGGCTCTGTGGTGGCAAAAGGAATTTAATCCTGAAAAGTGAGAGGTGATGCATTTTAGGAGGGCTAAAAAGTCAAGAGTACATGTGAAATGTTAGGACCCTCAAATGCAGAGGATCAGAAGAACCTTGCTTTCAACGATCCCACTGACACCAGCAGAACAGGTTTTTATTTAAAAAGCATGTTTTTCAATTTTTTTCTTTGACTAATAAAGGCAAGGAGTGCCTTGTGGTGGAGCTAGATCTGTCACTAGTTTAGCCACATCTGGGTGTTGTGTGCAGATCTGGCTGGCACAGGAGAGGAAGGATGTGATTTCTCAGAACAAATTCACAAATGTTTCTAGCATCATAGATTTTGGATGTAGAGGTATGGTTAGGATTTAAATTGCAGTGTCTTAGTGAATTTTATAATAAGACTTTCTTTATATGTGCATTTGATAGATTTCATTTATGTGGTGAAATCTACTGTTGTTGGAGAAAGGGTACTGAATATGCAGGATAATTGGAAAACCTATAATTGTCAAATTCAAGTTCTGTTTAGCTAGATTAAATATAGATGTTAACCAAGACTCCATAAGATGATTTTAGTAGAATGTGGAATTCATTTATTCCAGTTGCATTATTCTGTGCTGGATGGCATGAGAGCTTCTGAGTTTCAACAGTCTTTATCACTCTTTCAACAGATTTTATAAAGGTGTTGCCCCTCTGTGGATGAGACAGATTCCCTACACAATGATGAAATTTGCTTGCTTTGAGCGCACAGTTGAAGCACTATATAAATATGTGGTGCCTAAACCTCGTGACAGTTGTACCAAAGCTGAGCAGCTGGTGGTGACCTTTATTGCTGGCTATATTGGTAAGAAAGTTGTTGTCTGGTATAAATATTCTGGCTATCCTGTTTTGTATGCCCTGTTGGTACATCAGCAAATAGAATTCAACATTGTTTCTAAATGCCTTCAGACATTTAGAGTCTCCTCCACATTTGTCGTTGTAACAATAACAGTTCACCAGCACCGCTTCATGTTGGAGGCTAGATAACAATTTTCAGCCTTAGCATTGAAATGTCTGTTTTAACTCCATTCATCTGTTTTGAATCCGTATTTCTTGGTGGGGGGGGAAAGAAGTTGCAATTTTCAATTGAACTTTATCCTTGGCAGTGTTTTGCAGAGATAGTATGGGAAGGCCATTCCTCTATGGTGTCGAATTAACTACTGTCTGTTTCTTTCAGCTGGTGTTTTTTGTGCTATTGTGTCTCACCCTGCTGACTCAGTGGTGTCAGTTTTGAACAAGGAAAAGGGTAGCAGTGCATTCCAGGTTCTGAAAAGGCTTGGACCCGTAGGTAAGCCATTGTTCTACATGTCAGAAAGTGCAGCATTTCAAAGTTGAATGTGTGTAATCCATTGAATGTCTCTTGTTTTATAGGAGTGTGGAAAGGACTCATTGCTCGTATTATCATGATTGGCACTCTGACGGCTCTACAGTGGTTTATCTATGACTCTGTTAAGGTCTACTTCAGACTTCCTCGTCCACCTCCCCCTGAGATGCCAGCATCACTGAAAAAGAAGCTTGGGTTGCAGTAAAAATGGGTGGACTTAATTTGTTGTCCTGGCTAAGCCAGATATGTCGCATCATAAGACATGTAAAAGAGCTATTTAATACTGAAAATATCATGTCTGTAATGTCATGTTGATGAAGCACAGCAGTGAGTGCAGAGTATACATCAACAATTCTGAATAAAGAACAGTGACCCACGTTTTTAGATGTGTAATTTATAATTGGTTTATTTAAACATGGTTGTGACTTAAAACAAATCCTTTCATTCTGGAAATTCAGTATTGATAAGCAGCTAAACCCACCTGTTTTTTGCACCACACCTCTTCAATCAAGTACAAAATGTTTCAAGCCTGTAGATAATAGTGGTGCCTGAATTATTTGAATTTGTAAATTTCAATGCCACTAGTTTGTAGGTTTTGTTGGGACAGTTATTTAAAGTAAACACACTCCGTAGATGCACCTCTTTGGGATGTATCTGTTCTGTTTTGCTGGTGGTTCTCTTCACCCTGCTGTTGGAGTCTGCAATGTGCTGACAGCTTACATTCATCAAGTTCAGAGGTTGCTCAGTCGAAGGTGCTTGAGTCATTGGTATGTGGGAGTAATACCCCTGCATTGTAGCCCATCTGTTCTGATGTCAATGACCAGGCTGTTGTGTACCATTAGAACTTTGCTGCTGTGTGAACATGTTCATCATCAAAATTGATCTTGTTTAAATGTTGCAATAAAATGAGAAGTTCGCAAGCAATTCTAGCTGCTTAATGACCCCATGACACTATTACCGGTTGTGCAGAATCCCCTTTTTTGATACAGCAGTGTCTACATCAAGAAATGACTGAGATCTTGATGGTAAAATGGCTGTGACATTATGGGGAATTGCAATATTTTTACATTTGCCATTTCAAAGTGTTAAATGTTTAATAATCTGTCTTCTGCTAAAATGGAACCAAGACTCATTTTGTACATGTTATTTACTACAGGTTCCACTCTGGTCTTTGGTTATTTGGGTCAATAAGCATTAAAGAATATTTGCAACAGTCAGTTTTTTTTTCTCTCATTTTACTCTTGAATGTGTTCACTTTCTTGCGGAGTAGTGGTGATGTTTTGATTGACGATTGGTTAACAGTCAGTCTGGATTAAAGGGTTTTTTCCAGGTTGGGAATCTGTTAACTGTTGGGAGTTGTGCAAAGTAAAATTTACTGTATATTAACTTTGACAGTGGTCATGTAGCAAAATTCACTGACAGTGCATGTGATGAGGGATTTAAGCAATCCGAGTAGATATAGATTGAGTGGGTGGCCAAAAGGTTGACATAACTTCAAAACTTTCCTACGTTCAAATTTTTTTTGTATTTTTACAACAGCTGTGTTGGTACTAACAGATCTTGCATCAAGAGCACAAGGACCTAGGCAGTTGAAGTAGGTTTTTTTTTGTTTGTTTGTTTGAAGGTTGTAATCTCAGGATTACTCTTGGTGCCACATGCAAATGAGATACAAAAGTAGGGCAGATGAAGGTGTGGCTCAAGAGTTGGTGCTGGAGAGAGGATTTTAGATGCCTGAATCGCCAAAACTGCTTCTGGGGGAAAGTGGTCCCTGTCAAGCAGGACAGTTTAGGTTTGACAGGGTCACAGTCTGGTAGTTCAATAGTGACAAGGTGTAATTTTAAAGAAGGATCCGAGACAGTAGGTTCAGCCATGTGATAAGCAAATTAAGATGAGACCGCGTAGCCTCTGCTGGCTTGTGGTATTGCTATCACAGACGTGGTTGAGAGGGATGAGACTGGTAACAACATTCTAGAGGCATATCTTCAGGCAGGAGAGGGGAGAGTGCAATAGTGGAATTGTTGCGTTATGAGTTAGGGAGTCCATTGCTGCAGTAAAGAGGGATGATACCTTGGGACAGCTGCAGTGTTACGTTCCCCAAGAGCAGGCAATTGAGGAACAAGTATGTAGTAACTTCACTAAGGCCTGTAAATATTATAGGTAAGTATATTAGGGGATTTCCACTACTACAATATTAACTGGGATAATCAGTGTAAAGGATTCTGTGAAGTGTATACACGAAAGCTTAATATATCAACATATAGATGGCCCTACAAGGGTTGGTGAGCTGTTGGACCTAATTCTGAATGCTAAAGTCAAACAGTTCTTTGAGGTGATAGTGAGAGAAGCATTTTAGTAATAGCTAGCGCAACACCCTAAGTTTGTTATGGGAAAAGAGAAAGGTATCCTAATCTAAAACACTTTGAGACTAAGGCAGGATCTAGCCAAAATAGATTGGGAGCAGTTATTTAAGGTGTCAATCATTGTCAGGTCAACAAAGATACTGTGGGGAAGTACTGTTTAGGTAAAATGTAGGAGCAACAAGCCCAGAGAACCTGGATATCTAGGAATTTTCCAAACTGGAATAGAAGAAAGAGAGACATCATAGAATCCCTACAGGTCTGGGAACAGGCCATTCAGCCCAACACCAACCCTCTGAAGACCATCATACACAGACCAGTTCCCCTTAACCATACATTTCCCATGACTAACCCACCTAGCCTGCACATCCCTGAACCCATGCATAAGTTAGCAATCCATCTAACTTGCACATCTTTGGACTGCAGGAGGAAACCAGAGCACCCAGCAAAAACAGGGAGAATGTGCAAACTCAAAGACAGTCTTCCCCCCCCCCCCCCCCAAGGGTTGAAACAGAGCCAGATCCCTGGCATCATGAGGTAGTGCTAACCACTGAGCCACTATGCCACTCCAGACATGCTACAGGTACAAATGGAGCAAATCAACAGAGATCCTACAGGAGTGTAGGGAATGCAGAGCAATTCAGTAAAGCAGTTAGGAGAACAAAGAGGGCATTGCAGACAAGATTAGGGAGAACACCAAGATTATCAACAAATATATCAAGAAGAAGAGAATGACCAGGGAAGGAGGTGGGCCTACTGGGGTCTAAGGGAGCAAAACAATGTGAAGCTGGAAGACATTGGTAGAGTGTTAAATGAATACATCTCATCTGTCTCTACTTGGAAGGAGGAGGATGGAGGTACAGGAGACAGGTGAAATTCTTGAAAGACTGATGTAAGGAGTGTGGGGGATTCATAGGATTAAAAAGTGGACAAATCGCCAGGTACCGATGGGTTGTATCCCAGACTGTTGTGGGAGATGAGGGGGGAAATGACATGGACCCTGACCCAAGTTTCCAAGTCTCACATCAGTGGTAAGGAAGCTATTGAGAAACAAGCAGGTGTAGTGGACAGCAAAGGTCACCGCAGAGAAGAATAAGCAAATGAAAAAGTACTGCACAGGAATAGGCCGTTTGGCCCTCCAAGTCTGTGCCGACCATCATGCCCTAATTAACCTAAAAACAAACCTGCGATTTTTCAATCCGTATCCCTCTATTCCTTCCCTATTCATGTACCCATCTAAGTGCCTCTTAAATGTATTCAATGTGCCCACTTTCACCACCTCTTCTGGTAGTGCATTCCAGGCTGCTACCACTCTTTGTGTGAAAAACTTCCCTCACACATCTCCCTTAAATTTTCACCCTCTGACCTTAAACCTGTGCCCCCTTGTAATTGAAACTTCAACCCTGGGAAAAAGCCTCTTACTATCCACCCTATAGCCTCTCATAGTTTTTGTCGATCTCTATCAGGTCTCCTCTCAGCTGTCGTCTTTCCAGTGAAAACAATCGTAGTCTTTTTAACCTTTCCTCATAGTCAATGCTCTCGAGACCAGGCAACATCCTGGTGAACCTTCTCTGTACTCTCTCCAAAGCTTCCACGTCCTTCTGATAACATGGTGACCAAAATTGCACACAATAGTCCAAACGCGGCCTAACAAGGGTTTTATATAGAGATAGTAGGAATTGCCGACGCAGGAGTCTGAGATAACAAGGTGTGGAGCTGGATGAATACAGCAGGCCAGGCAGCATCAGAGGAGCAGGACCCTTTCGGGTCTGGACCCGAAGCAGACGTTTCGGGTCTGGACCCTTCTTCAGAAATGGGGGAGGGGAAGGGGGCTCTGAAATAAATAGAAATGGGGGAGGCAGTGATAGAAGGTGGATAATGGAGCAGATAGATGGAGAGAAGACAGACAGGTCAAGGAGGCTGGGATGAAGCTAGTGAAGGTGAGTGTAGGTAGAGAGTTGGGAAGGGGATTGGTCAGTGAGGAGGGAGGGGTGGGTAGGTGGGAGGGAAGACAGATAGGTCAAGGACGCCGGGATGAAGCTAGTAGAGGTGAGTGTAGATAGGAAATGGGGGTGGGGATGGGTCAGTGAGGTGGGAAGAGCTGACAGGTGGGAGAGAAGATGGACAGG
The DNA here is from genome assembly GCA_024137785.1 of Ginglymostoma cirratum. Classification (NCBI taxonomy): domain Eukaryota; kingdom Metazoa; phylum Chordata; class Chondrichthyes; order Orectolobiformes; family Ginglymostomatidae; genus Ginglymostoma; species Ginglymostoma cirratum. The sequence continues at coordinate 1,361,814 of JAHRHZ010000134.1, forward strand.
TCAGGGAGGTGGGGACGAGAGGGAGGGCTGGTCTTGGGATGAGGTTGGGGGTGGTCCACATTGAGACAGTTGGGTTGTAGGGTTCCAAGCGAAATATGAGGTGCTGTTCCTCCAGTTTTCGGGTGGCATCGTTGTGACACTGGAGGAGGCCCAGGACGGACATGTCATCCAGGGAGTGGGAGGGGGAGTTGAAGTGGTTTGCGACTGGGTGGTGTTGTCGTTTGTCACGAACCGAACATAGGTATTCCACAAAGCAGTCTCCGAGCCTCCACTTGGCCTCCCCGATGTAGATGAGGCCACATCAGGAACAGCAAACACAATAGACCACATTAGCAGATGTGCAGGTGAACATTTATTTAATGTAGAAGGTTTTCTAGGGGCCTGGCTTGGAGATGATGCGGGAGGTGTAGGGGCAGGTGTAGCACCTCCTGCGGTTGCAGGGAAAGGTACTGGGGGTGGTGGGGATAGTGGGGAGTGTGGAGCGGACAAGGGAGTCACTGAGAGAGTGGTCCCTCCGGAGGGCAGATAAGGGTGGAGAGGGAAATATATCCTTTGTAGTGGGGTCAGATTGCAGGTGGCAGAAGAACATGTTTTGCCAACTCTTGTACTCCACGCTCCAGGCAATGAAGGTAAGCATGACATATGCCTTCTTAATCATCTTGGCTACCTGTGTTGCCACTTTCAGGGAACTGTGGACCTGCATGCCCAGATGTGTCTGAATGTTAATGTTCCTAAGGTTTCTGCCATTTACAATATAATTCACACCTAAATTTGATCCTCCAAAATGCATCACCTCACATTTGTCTGGATTAAACTCCATCTGTCATTTCTGTGCCCCAGTCACCAGTCTATCTATATCCTGTTGTATCCTTTCACAATCGTTGGCACAATCAGCAAATCCCCTAATCTTCGGGTCATCAGCAACCTTGCTTACCTGACCACCCACATTTTCCTCCAGATCATTGAAATATACTACAAACAACAAAGGGCTAAGACTGACCCCTGTGGAACACCACAAGTTACCGGTCTCCATTCTGAAAAACATCCTTCCACCACTACTCTCTTTCTTCTATGACCAAGCCAGTTTTCTAGGTATCTAGGCAGGCCACCCCAAATCCCTTGTGATTTTAGTTTTTGTACCAACCTGTCATGTGGGACTTTATCAAATGTCTTACTAAAGTCCACATAAACTACATCCACAGCACTTCCTTCATCAATTATCCTCATTACCTCTTCAAAAAATTCACTTAAGTTGGTGAGACATGATCTTTCCCAGGCAAAACCATGCTGCCTGTCACTAACTAGTCCATTTTCCTCCAAATGCGCATATACCTTGTCCCTTAGTATATTCTCCAAGAGCTTCCCCACAATAGATGTCAAGCTCACAGGCCTATAGTTTCCTGGATTATCCCTGCATCCTTTCTTAAACAAGGGAACAACATTTGCTAATCTCCAGTCATCTGGAACTTCACCTGTGTTCAATGAGGATGTGAAGATATCTGCCAATGCCCCAGCTATTTCCTCCCTTGCCTCTCTCAGTAACCTGGGGTAGATCCCATGTAATCCTGGGGACTTGTCCATCTTAATGCAATATGTTGACATTCTCTACAGTATTCACACACTCATCCCTGACCTCAATATCAGTCATGTCCTTCTCCTTGGTGAAAACCAATACAAAGTACTCATTCAGGATCTCCCCCACTTCCTGTGGCTCTACATATAACTTCCCTCCTTCATCCTTGAGTAGGCCTACTCTTTCCCTTGTTACCCTCTTTCTCCTAACATATGCATAAAAAGCCTAGGGATACAATGGACCTTGATCAGATGGGCCAATAAGCTGAGGTGTGGCAGATGGAATTTGATTTAGATAAACATGAAATGCTGCATTTTGGAAAGGCAAATCAGGACAGGACTCATACACGTAATGGTAAGGTCCTGGGGAATGTTGCTGAATAAAGAGACCTTGGGGTGCAGTTTCATAGTTCCGTGAAAGCAGAATCACAGGTAGGTAGGATAGTGAAGACAGTGTTTGGTGTACTTGCCTTTATTGGTCAGTGCATTGAGTATAGGAGTTGTGAGGTCATGTAGTGGGTGTACAGGACATTGTTTAAGCCACTTTTGAAATACTGCTTGCAATTCTGGTCTCCCTCTATAGGAAGGATGTTGTGAAACTTGAAAGCGTTCAGAAAATATTTACAAGGATATTACCAGGGTTGGTGGATTTGAGCTTTTGGGGAGAGGCTGAATAGGCTGGGGCTATTTTCCCTGGAGCGTCAGAGGGTGAGAGGTGACCTTATTGAGGTTTACAAAAATCATGAGGAGCATGGATACGGTGAATAGACAAGGTTTTTTCCCTGGTGTGGGGGAGTCCAAAATTAGAAGGCATAGGCTTAAGTTGAGAGGGGAAAGATTTAAAAGGGACCTAATGGGCAACTTTTTCACACAGAGGGTGGTAAATCCTTATAAATCTTTTCTGAACCCTTTCAAGTTTCATAACATCCTTCTACGGAGGGAGACCAGAATTGCACACGGTACTTCAAAAGTGGCCTAACCAATGTCCTATACACCCACAACATGACCTCCCAACTCCTATATTCAATGACTGGCCAATAAAGGCAAGCATACCCAAATACTGTCTTCACTATCCTATCTACCTGAGACTCCAATATACCCTTTAAGGCCACCTCTCAACCTCCTACATTCCAGTGAAAAAGTCCCAGCCTAGCCAGCCATTATAACTCAAATTTTCCATACCTGGCAAAATCCTGGTAAATTCCTTCCGAACCCGCTTTAGCTTAATAATATGCTTCCCAAAACTGGGCAACCAGAGCTGGATATCGTACTCCAGAAATGGCCTCACCAGCATCCTTCAACCTCAGCATGACTTCACAAATCCTATACTCAAAGGATTGAGTAATGAAGATAAGCATACTAAATGCCTTCTTAACCACCCTGTCTATATATGGCACAAACTTCAAAGAATTATGTACCTGAACCAGTAGGTCCTACAACATTACCCAAGGCCCTACCATTAATTGAATGAGTCCTGCCTTTGTTTGTTGTACCAAAATGCAATTCCTCGCATTTATTCAGATTGAACTCCATCTGCCATTTTCAGCCCATTAACCCATTTGATCAAGATCCCTTTACTAAAGTCCAAGGAAACAACACTTACCGATCTGCCCTCCGATCTTTTTGGTAACTTCCTCAAAAAAACTCAACACAGTTTGTGAGAAAATTTCCCTCACACAAAACCATATCCTATAATCAAATTTTGCCTCTCTAAATGTCTATGAATCCCTCTTTCAGAATTATCTCCAACAAATTTTTCCACAACCAAAGTCAGACTCATAGGTAGACAGTTCCCCAGTTTCTCCTTACAACCCTTCTTAAACAAAGGCACAACATTAGTCACCTATAGTTATCAGGCCCGCAGATGATGCAAGTACTTCTGCAAGTAGCCTTGCAATTTCTTCCCTTACTTCCCACAGCATTTTGGGGTACATTAGATCAGGTCCTGGAGATTTATCCCAGCTTTATATTTTCTAAGACTTCTAGAACTTCCTCTTTTGTAATATTTATTTCCCTGAGTTCTCAAGCCTCCATTTCTTTCTCCACAGTAAGATCTAACATGAAATAGTCATTTAGTATCTCTCCCATCTCCTGGGGTTCAACACAAAGATGACCTCCTTGATCTTTAAGGGGACCTACGGTCTCTTTAGTTACCCCCTTACTCTTAGTGTACTTGTAGAACTTCTTTGAATTATCCTTAATCTTATCTGCCAATGCTTTCTCATATCCCCTCTTTGCCTTTCTGATTTCTCTCTTAAGAATGCCCCTACACTCTTTATATAGATTAAGAGATTCATTTGAACCCAGTTGTCTACATCTAAAATAAGATTCTCTTTTATTCTTGACTAGAACCTCAATATCTTTATTCATCCATTGTTCCTTAATCTTACCCTTCACTCTAATTGGAACAAAATGCCTCTGAATTCTCATCATCACACTCTTAAAAGCCTCTCACTTGTCAGATGTCCTTTTAGCTGCAAACAGTCTATTCCAATCAACTTTTGAAAGTTCTTGTCTCATACCATTAAAAATTGCCTTACTCCAATTAAAAATCATTTCCATAATCATTTTGAAACTGATAGAATTATGATCACTAGACCCAAAGTGTTCCCCCACTTTTACTTCAGCCACCTGCCCTGCCTTGTTGCCCAAAAGAAGGTCTACTTTTGCACTTTCTCTAGTATGAGCATCCACATATTGATAAATAAAATTTTCTTGAACACATTTGACAAATTCTTCACCATACAAACCTTTAATACCATGGTAGCTCAAGTCAATGTTTGGAATATTAAAATCCCCCATTATTACGATCTTCTTGTTCTTACATATATCTGAGAACTGCCTACACACTTGTTTCTCAATTTCTGTCTGACTATTGGGGTCCTATAGTACAATCCCATCAAAGTGATCTTTCCTTTCTTATTTCTAATCTCTAAATGTAAGTTTAGATCAGAGACAGTCAGCATACTTTGTCAGAGGGAGATCACGTATATCAAATATGGTTGAATTTTTCAAGGAAGTGGCCAAGTGTTTGGGTGAGGGTGGATTAGTTGATGTAGGTTACATGGATATCAGCAAGGCCTTTGACAAGGTTCCACATGGGAATGAGCATAGAATAGTATAGCACAGAAACACCTTTGCCCCACCATGTCATTGCCAAACATGATGCTATTGTAAATTAATCCCATCTGTCTGCAGAACGTCTGCATCCCTCTATTTCCTACCTGTTCACATGTCTGTCTAAATGCCTCTTAATCATTGCTATTTTCTTTGCTTCTCCTGCCTCCCCTGGCAACATGTTCCAGGCACCTACAGCCTCTGTGTAAAAACTTTTTCCCACACATTTCATTTAAACTTTTCCTTTCTCACATTAAATCTACGCTCCCTAGTATTTGACATTTTCACCCTGGGAAAAAGACTCCCAATCGTTCACCCCATCTATGCCTAATTTTATACACTTCTGTCAGGTCACCCCTCAGCTTCCGATCATGTAGCAAAAACAATCCAAGTTTGTCAAATGTCATCTTTTAACTAATACACTCCAATCCAGGCAATATCCTGGTAAAGAGATAGGAGGAACTGCAGATGCTGGAGAATCCGAGATAACAAGGTGTAGAGCTGGATTAACACAGCAGACCAAGCAGCATCACAGGAACAGGAAAGCTGACATTTCGGGCCTAGACCCTTCTTCAGAAATGGGGGAGGGGAAGGGGATTCTGAAATAAACAGGGAGAGAGGGGGAGGCGGATAGAAGATGGATAGAGGAGAAGATAGGTGGAGAGGAGACAGACCAGTCAAAGAGGCAGAGATGGAGCCAGTAAAGGTGAGTGTAGGTGGGAAGGCAGGGAGGAGATAGGTCAGACCAGGGAGGATGGACAGGTCAAGGGGGCGGGATGAGGTTAGTAGGTAGGAGATGGGGGTGGGGCTTGAGTTGGGAGGAGGGGATAGGTGGAAGGACATGTTAGAGAGGCCGGGACGAGCTGGGCTGGTTTTGGGATGCGGTTGGGGGAGGGGAGATTTTGAAGCTTGTGAAGTCCACATTGATGCCATTAGGCTGCAGGGTTTCCAAGCGGAATATGAGTTGCTGTCCCTGCAACCTTCGGGTAGCATCGTTGTGGCACTGCAGGAGGCTAACTTCTTTTGCATCCTCTCCAAAACCTCCACATCCTTCTAACAGTATGGTGACCAAGTGTGATCTCACTAAATTCTTATACAGCTACAACATGGCTTGCCAACTTTTATAGTCAATGCCCTGATTGATGAAGGCAAGCATGCCACTATTTTTTTAAGACCTTATCCACTTGTGTTGCCACTTTCAGGGAGCTGTAGACTTGCACCCCAAGATTCCCTTTGTACATCAATGCTCCTAAGGATTCTGCTATTTACTATATACTTTCCTCATGCATTTGCCTCCCTAAATACATCACTTCACACTTGTCCGGATTAAACTCCATCTGCCACTTCTCTATCCAACTTTCCAACAAGTCTAATCCTGCTGTATCCTTTTTCAACTTTACTTGCTATCCACAACTCTACCAATTTTCATGTTGCCTGCAGACTTACTAATCAGACCACCTACGGCTTTAGTCAACAATTTATATAACAGTCAACAGAGGATCTAGCACTGATCCTTGCAGAACACCACTTGTCACAAACCTCCAGTCAGAAAAACACCCTTCCACAAACTGCCCTGTGTCTTCTATGACCAAGACAATTTTATACCCAATTTGCCAACTAACCATGCCATGTGACTTGGGGAGATGATGACCTAGTGGTATAATCGCTAGACTACTAATCAAAAGACCCAGGTAATGTTCTGGGTATCTGGCAGATGGTGGAATTTTAATTCAATAAAAATCTGGAATAAAGAGTGTAATGATGACCATGAAACTGTTGCTGAATGACAGAAAAACTAATCTGGTTCATTAATGTCCCTGAGGTAAAGAATCTGCAGTCCTTTTTCTGAACTAGCCTATATTTTACTACATACCCACAGTAATGTGATGGATCTTAACTGCCCTCTGGGCAATTGGGGATGGGCTGCAAATGCTGGCCTAGCCAACAACACCCACATCCAGTGAATGAATTTAAAAAAACAACCTTCTGGGCCAGTCTACCATGAGGAACCTTGTCAAATGCTTCAGTAAAGCCCATGTAAAAATATCCTCTACCCCACCTTCATCAATCATCATCATTGATTCCTTAGAAAACTCAATCAAATTTGTGTGCCAAGGGCTTCCCCTACATAAAGCCATGCTGACTATTCCTGATAAGTTCATTCTTCTCCAAGTACAAGTAAATTGTGTACCTATGAATCTTCTCCAATAATTTCCCTACCATGGATATAAAGATCACCGGCCGATGATTTCCTGGATCATCCTTGTTGCCGTTCTAGAACAAAGGAACAACAATGGCTATCCACCAGTCTTCTGGGACTTCACCTGTGGCTAAAGAGGGTACAAACAATCTCTGTCATGGCCTCAGCAATTTCTTCCCTTGCCTCGATATAGTGTGGAGCTGGAGGAACACAGCAGGTTAGGCAGCATCAGAGGAGTAGAAGAGTCAATGATTGAGGCCTAGACCCTTCATCACGACTGGGGAAGGGGAAGGGAGCTGGGAAGGCTGGGATAGGTGGGGAAGGAGATGGACAGGTAGTGTCAGGTCAAGGAGGTAGGGATGAGAGGGAGGGTTGGACATGGGATGAGGACAGAAGTGGGGAGATTTTGAAACTGGTGAATTCTATGTTCACGAATTGGGAGTAAGGGGTTGCATTCTTGCAGGAAGGTGGGTGAGAGGAGTTGTAGTCTAAGTAGCTGTGGGAGTCGGTGGGCTTGAAGTAGATATCAGTGCTGAGACGGTTACTGGAGATAGAGACAGGGAGGTCCAAGAAGGGGAGGGAGGTATCAGAGATGGTCCATGTAGATTTGAGGTTGGGTGAAAGGTGGATATCCTGTCCTCATACATTTGTATCCTCCATGCAGACGGCCTAAAAGGCCTCCATTTCTTCCTCTCTCATAGGACCAACCAGGCCCCCTCCATCCACTCATCCATTTACCCTCAACAACTTTTCCTTTAACTCTTCCCACTTCCTACAATCCAAAGAGGTGGCTATGGGCACCCATATGTGTCCAAGCTATGGCTGCTACTTTGTAGGATATGTGGAACAGTTCTTCTTCCACTGTTACACCGGCACAATCCCTCACCTCTTCCTCCACTACAATGATGACTGTATCAGCGCTGCCTCGTACTACTGTGAGGGAGTTCAACAACTTTACCAACACCTTCCACCCCAAACTCAAATTCACATGCACCATGTCCGATCCTCCCTCCCTTCCTGGACCTCTCTGTCTCCATCTTCAGTAACCATCTCAGCACTGACATCTATTTCAAACCCACCAACTCCCACAGTTACCTTGACCACACCTCCTTTCATCCACCCTCCTGCAAGAATGCGATCCCCTACTCCCAATTCCTCTACCTTTGCCGCATCTGCTTTCAAGATGGAGCATTCCACTCCCGGTCATCCCAGATGTCCTGCTACTTCAAGGACCACAATTTCCCCTCTCTGTTGATTGAAAATGCCCTCAACCACATCTTTTGCATTTTCTGCACTTCTGCCCTCAAATCCCCTCCCTCAAACAAAAATAAATACAGAATCTCCCTCACGTACCGCCCCATCAACCTCCGCATCCAGCGCATCATCCTCCACCATTTCCACCACCTACAATCCGACCCCAAAACCAAAGAGATATTTCTGTCTCCACTCCTATCTGCCTTTTGTAGGGACCACTCATTCTGCAACTCCCTCGTCCGCTCCACACTCCCCACTAACCCCACTGCACCCAGCACCTTTCCCTACAAACGCAGGAGGTGCTACATCTGCCCCTACACCTCCCCTCTCACCTCCATCTAAGGCCCTAGACCATCTTTCCATATCCAACAGGGTTCACCTGTACATCCTCCAACTTTCCCGATGTGGCTTCCTGTACATCAGTGAGGCCAAATGTAAACTCGGAGACAGATTTGCGGAGCATCTGTGCTCTGTACATGATAATCAAAAGCACATTCTGGTTGCTAACCATTTTAACTCCCCCTCCCATTCCCTGGGTGACATGTCCATCCTGGGTCTCCTCCAGGGCCACGCTGATGCCATGTGCAAACTGGAGGAACAACACCTCATATTCTGTCTCGGGAACCCACAGCCCGATGGCCTAAACATAGAGTTCACCAGTTGCAAAATCCAACAATCCCACTCATTCCTGCCTCCTTGACCTGACACTACCGGTCCCTCTCCTTCCCCACCTATCAGTGCCACCCTTCCCACCGATCAATCTCCATTACCCCTACCTGCATCCACCTACCACCATCCCACATACCTTCCCCCAGCCCCACCCCTCATCCCTCTATTTATTTCCTGTCTCCCTTCCCACTCCCAGTCCTGATGAAGGGTCTAGGCCCAAAACATTGACTCTCCTGCTCCTCTGATGCTGTCTGACCTGCTGTGTTCCTCCAGCTCCACACTGTATCGAATCTGACTCCAGCATCTGGAGTTCTTGCTATCTCTTCCCTTGCCTCCTTCAGTATCCTGGGACAGATTCCATCAGGCTTCCATCTGGGGACATAACTACCTTCAGGTTTTTTAAGACACCCAACTCTTCCTCCTTCTTAATATTGACTGCCTTACAGTATCAACATACCCCTCCCTAATCTGACCATTATCCGTTTCCTTCTGAGTGAATTCCCTCCTTTATCCTTGAGTGGACCTACTCTTTCCCTAGCTACCCCCTTGCTCCTCGTACACATATAAAATGCCTTGAGATTCTCCTTAATCCTACTTGTCAATGAAATTTTATGGCCCCTTCTAGCCTTCCAAGTTTGTTGTTTAAGTTCTTTTCTGCTTCCTTTATATTTCTCAAGGGACTTGTTTGATTTCAGTTTCCTAAACCTTACATATGCTTCCTTTCTCTTTTCACTAACCGTTCAATATCTCTTGTCATCCAGGTTTCCCGAATGTTGCCACCTTCATTTCGCATTCTCACAGAAACATGTGGGAAACTGATAAAGAAGGTAAAAGCTCATGGGATATAGGGAAACTTGGCAAGTTGGATCCAAAATTGGATTAGTGACAGGAGTCAGAGGGCAGTGGTAAGGTTGATTCTGTGACTGAAAGACTGTGTCCATTGGTGTACCCAAGGGATGAGTTTGGGGACCCTTACTACTTGTGATACATATAAACAATGTAGGTGAGAATGTTGTGGAGAGAGGCGGGGGGATTGATAAATAAGTTTTGCAGATGACACAGAGGATTGGTCAGGAAGTTGACAGTGAGAAGGATTCTGGGGATCACCAGGCTGAGTCTGGGGATGGCGGGTCTGCCGTATGAGGAGAGATCGATTAGGTTGGGATTGTTTTTGCTAGAATTCAGACGAATGAGGTGCGATCTCAAACAGGCTTAAAAAATTCTAACAGGACTGGACAGGGTAGATGCAGGGAGGATGTTGCCGATGGTGGGTGTGTTCAGAAGCTGGGATCACAGGATGAGGATTCAGGGTAGATTATTTAGGACGGAGATGAGGAGACATTTCTTCACCTAAAGAGCCTGTGGAATTCATTACCACTGGAAGTAGTTGATGCCAGAACATTGAATATATTCAAGAGGCAACGTGATTTAGCACTTGGGACGAATGAGATCAAAGGTTATGGGGAGAAAGTAGGATTAGTCTGTTGCATTGGATGATCAGCTGTGATCGTGATGAATGGCAGAGCAGACTCGAAGGGCCAAATGGCCTCTTCCTGCTCCTATGTTTCTATGTGGTAGGTTACAGTAGAATAATAGTAAATTGATCAAATGGAATTTAACTCTGATAAATGCGAGGTGATGCGAAGGAATTTCTTCTCCGAGAACAGTGAATGTCTGGAATGCTCTATGTTGGAGAGTTGTGGAGGCCAGATCACTGAAACTATTTAAAGAGGAGGTAGGTTTTTGAAATATTGAAGAGTTGTGGTCTACAATGAACTGGCACTAAAGGAGTTGATGTCTCGGGCAGATCACCTGTGATCTTGTTGAACGGCAGGGCAGGCTTGATGACGATGTGCTATCTTTATTAAGTAACTGAATTTTAGTATGTGCCGAGGCAGCTGAATGGACACTGGGAGTGGAGATAGGAAAACAGCTTGTGATTTGTTTTGTTTTGTTTCCCCTGGTCCATCCTTAGCCTAAGACAGCAAGAGTATCTGAATCTCCCCAGGCGCCCTGCATGTCAGGATTTTGACAAACGGCAGGGCAGAGCACCAGCTGTGTAAAATCATGGTACGAACTATTAACTGAATTACATTAAATAGATCTCAGTCTCACCAGGGCCATATTAAAGACTTCTAACTTAATGCCCATTAGCCTTCTGAACCAACATAACACCCAGTCATGGTTTCTATTATTTCTAGCCTCCAGTCTGACAATGTTTTACAATTTTTTTAAAAAATGGGAGCCAGCACTCTACACTCTGGCAAAATACGTCCGTACTAGTTTAATTATTTTTCTATTCATTTGTGGGACATGGGTGTGGCTGGCTGGCTAGCATTTCTTGTCCATCCCTCATTGCCCTTGAAAAGGTGGTGGTGAGCTGCCTTCTTGAACCGCTGCAGACCACCTGCTGTGGGTTGACCCACAATACCATTAGGGAGCGAATTCCAGGATTTTGACCCAGCGGCGGTGAAGGAACGACAATATATTTCCAAGTCAGGATGGTGAATGTCTTGGAGAGGATTTTGCAGGTGGTGGAGTTCCCATGTACCTACTGCCCCTGTCCTTCTAGATGGAAGTCATTGCGGGTTTGGAAGGTGCCAACTAAGGATCTTTGGTGAATTTCTGCAGTGCATCTTGTAGGTAGTGCACACTGCTGCTACTGAGTGTCAGTGGTGGAGGGAGTGGATGTTTGTAGATGTGGTGCCAATCAATAACATAGGAACAGAGCCTATGCCACCACTCAATAATATTATGGCTGATCTGGTTGTGGTCTCATCTCCACTTTTCTGTCCTGGTGATAGTTTAGACTACGTCTGGTAGGGTAATGTAATTAAAATTCAAGAGGGCAAGTTAACAGAATTAAGTCAAAATATTGGGATAATGATGCACCCCAGCTATTTTCCTGTATGCCAGCCTCTCTGCTCCACCCCCACTCCTCCCACCCATCCCTCATTCACTTATTCATCAAAAGTCTAACTCAGCCTTGAATAAGGAAGACCTAGCCTGCTCCACCTCTTGGGGAAGACTATTTCACATCGAATGACCCTTCAAGAAAACAATTTCTTCTCATTGTTCTTAAAATAGGGACCTTTAAGTTTTAATCTGTCCTGTAGTTTTAAACTGCCCCCACGAGAGGAAGCATTCTCCTGGCAACCAGCCTGTCCAGTCCCCTCAAGATCTTGCTTCAATAAGATTACCCCTCATTCCGCTCCTGTGCACCTTGGGAAGGCAATGGCTCAGTAGTATTATCACTAGACTGTTAAATCCAGAGACTCAACTAATGTTCTGGAGATCTGGGTTCAAATCCCACCATGGCAGATGGTGGAATTTGAATTTAAAGGAAAGAAGAATCTGGAATTAAGGGTCTAATGATAATCATGAAACCATTTTAGATTGTCCGAAAAACCCATTTGGTTCACTAATGTCCTTTAGAGAACAATGCAAGTACATGGCAAGCTATTCATTAAGATATGAGATATTCATTGAGATATGGGATTTCCATTAAGATATGTCACGAAGGACAGAAAAATTACAAGGCTCACTTGGGAAGTTTGGCCATGTTAAGGCCTTATATAAATGTAATGTATTGATTGCATAATAAAGCCTGCTTCTTTTTAATTTCCTGACATGTTTTATGGTTTGCTGATTCAGCATACACACTGTGGCTACAACAGCAAAGGGCAAAGTGTGAGAAATTCATCCAGAGCACTCAAATCAAAAACATACAGGAAGGATTACTCACCTGAGTGACTAAATAATTCAAGGAGGTGAGTCTCCACCATCTTTTTAGGGAATCGAGGACTGGTACTTAAAGGTTAGCCTCGCCAATAGTATTGACCATAAGACCATAAGACATAGGAGTGGAAGTAAGGCCATTCGGCCCATCGAGTCCACTCCGCCATTTAATCATGGCTGATGGGCATTTCAACTCCACTTACCCGCACTCTTCCCGTAGCCCTTGATTCCTTGTGAGATCAAGAATTTATCAATCTCTGCCTTGAAGACATTCAACGTCCCGGCCTCCACTGCGCTCCGTGGCAATGAATTCCACAGGCCCACCACTCTCTGGCTGAAGAAATGTCTCCTCATTTCCATTCTAAATTGACCCCCTCTAATTCTAAGGCTGTGCCCACGGGTCCTAGTATCCCCACCTAACGGAAACAACTTCCCAGCGTCCACCTTTTCTAAGCCATGCACTATCTTGTAAGTTTCTATTAGATCTCCCCTCAACCTTCTAAACTCTAATGAATACAATCCCAGGATCCTCAGCCATTCATCGTATGTTAGGCCTACCATCACAAGAATGATTGTAATGGTGGAACAGCAGCATATTACATAGCTCTGACTGTAATGGTAAATGATGAAGTTTAAAATCAATTTAAAAATCTTAAATTAAAAGCAAGCCTAACGGTGATGATGAAACTGTTGTCAATCATCAGAAATATCCATCTAGGTCACTAATGTCTTTAAGGGAAGGAAATCCACCATCCTTACCCAGTCTGGCCTATATGTGACTCCAGGCCCACAGCAATGTGGTTGACTCTGAACTACCCTCTGAAATGGCCTAGAGAGCTGATCACTTCCAAGGACAACCAGGAAAGAGCAACAAATGGTAATCTTGTCAGCAGCACCCATGTCCCACATGCCTGTGGGCAAGCATGCAGCCTTTGTCATCAATAAGGACAAGTGACTGAAGTGTTAGTAAAACTTTGGGTGCTGAGATTATAATTCTATTAGTTTTAAAATAGTTATGGAAAAGGATAAGCCTTTGATAAAAGTTAAAGTGCTTGATTGGAGTAACGCAAATTTTAATGATATGAGGCAGGAATTTTCAAAAGTTGATTGGAGTGGGCTGTTCGCAGGTAAAGGGATGATCGACAAGTGGGAGGCTTTCAAAAGTGTAGTAACGAGCATTATGTTCCTGTTAGAGTGGAGAGCAAGGTGGGTAAGAATAGGGAACAACTGATGAATAAAGATATGACGTTCTTGTCAAGAATAAGCGTCATAAATTAGATGTAGACAACTGGGATCAAGTGAATCTTTTGAAGAGTATAAAGAGTGTAGGGGCATTTTTGAGAGGGAAATCAGGAGGGCTAAAAGGGGGATATGAGATAGTCTTGGTAGATAAGGTTAAGGACAATCGAAAGAGATTCTGTAAGTACATTAAGAGTAAAAACAGCAACCAAGGAGAGAATAGGGATCCTTAAAGATCAATGAGATTGTTTATGTTTTGAATGTCAGGAGATGGGAGGCATGCTAATTGAATGTTTCTACTCGGTTTTTACTGTGGAGAAAGAAATAGAGGCTGGAGAACTTGAGGAAATAAATATTGATGTTTTGAAAGCAGTTCACATTACAGAACAGAAAGTGCTGGAGGTCTTAGAAAATATAAAAGTGGATAACTCTCTGGGACCTGATCAAGTGTATCACAAGGACATTGTGGGAACTTAGAACGTAGAACACAGAACAGTACAGCACAGTACAGGCCCTTCAGCCCACGATGTTGGGCAGAAATTTTACCCTAAACCTAAGGTCTATCCAACCTCCACCCCTACCTTATACCATCATCCATATGCCCGTCTAATAGCCGCTTAAATGCCCCTAATGAGGCCGACTCCACTACCCTCTCTGGCACTTGTGGAAGAAATTGTGGGGCCCCTAGCAGAGATATTTGTATCATCTACAGCTATGGGTGAGATGCCAGAGGACTGGAGTGTGGCCAATGTTGTGCCATTATTTAAGAAAGGCTATAAGGAGAAGTCTGGGAACTACAGACCTGTGAGTCTGACAACGGTGGTGGGTAAGTTGTTGGAGGTGATTCTGAAAGATAGTATTTACGTGCATTTGGAGAGAAAAGGACTGATTAAGAACAATCAGCATGGCTTTGTATGAGGAAAATTGTATCTCACAAACTTGGTTGAGTTTTTTTGAGGAAGTAACCCAAAAGATTGATGAAGGCAGATTGGCAGATGTTGTTTACATGGACTTTAGTAAAGCCATTGACAGGGTTCCGTCCCACACGTTAGACTAATTAGTAAGGTTAGATCACATGGGATTCAGAGAGAGCTTGCCATTTGGATACTAAATTGGCTTGATGGTAGGAGACAGAGGGTGGTGGTGGAGCGTTGTTTTTAGGACTGGAGGCCTGTGATCCATGGCATTCCACAGGGATTGGTACTGGGTCCACTTCTGTTTGTCATTTATATAAACAATTTGGATGAGAATTTAGCAGGCATAGTTTGTAAGTTTGCAGATGACACCAAAAGTGATGGTATGGCGGACAGTGAAGAAGGTTATCTAAAATTACATAGAGATCTTTATCAATTGTGTCAACGGGCTGAGGAGTGGTAGATGGAGTTTAATTTGGATATGTGAGATTTTGCATTTTGATAAAACAGACAAGGGCAGAGATAGTAGGAACTGCAGATGCTGGAGAATCTGAGATAACAAGGTGTAGAGCTGGATGAACACAGCAGGCCAAGCATCATTAGAGGAGCAGGAAGGCTGACGTTTCGGGCCTAGACCCTTCTTCAGACAAGGGCAGGACTTGTACAATTAATGGTAGGGCCTTGGGTAGTGTTGTAGAACAGAGAGACCTAGGGATTCAGGTACATAATTCTTTGAAATTTGCATCACAGGTTGACAGAACGGTTAAGAAGGCATTTAGCACGCTTACCTTCATTGCTCAGACCTTTGAGTTTAGGAGTTGGGACATTGTGTTGAAATTGTACAGGACGTTGGTAGGGTCTCTTTAAGAGTACTGTGTACAATTCTCGTCGTCCTGCCATAGGAAGGATGTTATTAAATTGGAGAGAGCTCAGAACAGATTTACTAGAATATTGCTGGAAATCAAAGGTTTGAGTTATAAAATAGACAGGGACTTTTTTTACTGGAGCGTAGCAGTTGAGGGGTGACCTTATAGAGGTTTATAAAATCACGAGAGGCAGAGATAAGGTGAATAGCAAGTGTCTTTTCCCTAGGGTGGGGGAGTTCAAAACTAAGGGGCATATTTTTAACAACAACAATAAAGTTGCTGGAAAAGCTCAGCAGGTCTGGCAGCATCTGTGAGGGAGGAAACAGTTAACGTTTCAGGTCCGGTGACCCTTCCTCAGAACTTCCTCAATTCTGAGGAAGGGTCACCGGATCTGAAACGTTAATTCTGTTTTCTCCTTCACAGATGCTGCCAGACCTGCTGAGCTTTTCCAGCAACTTTGCTTTTGTTCCTGATTTACATCAGCCGCAGTTCTTTTGGTTTTTATTGGGCATATTTTTAAGGAGAGAGGAGAAAGATTTAAAAAGGACGTGAGGGGCAACTTCTTTACACTGAGAGTGGTTCATATGTGGAATGAATTGCCAGAGGAAGTGGTAGATGCAGGTACAGTTACAACATTTAAAAGACATTTGGATAAGTACATGAATAGGAAAGATTTGGAAGCATATGGGTCAAATGCAGGCAAGTGAGACTAGTTTTGTTTGGGAACATGGTCAGCATGGACTAGTTGGACTGAAGAGTCTGTTTCCATGCTGTATGACTCTATGACTCTACCACTACCCTCTGTCTTCTACAACTGAGGCAATTTTGTATCAAATAGGGCAGCTCTCCTTGGATTCCATGTGATCTAACCTTACTGACCAGTCTACCATGAAGAAACTTGTCGAAGGCCTTGTCCATGTAGATAACATCTACCACTCTGCCTTCACCTATCTTCTTGGTTGCCTCTTCAAAAAACTTAAGCAAGTTTGTGAGACACGATTTCCCACACACAAAGCAATGCTAACTATCCCTAATCAGTCCTTGCCTTTCCAAATGCACGTAGAACCTGTCTCTCAGAATCCAATACAACAACTTACCCACCACGGTCATCAGGCTAACTAGTCTGTAGTTCCCTGGCTTTTCCTTGCAAGCTTTCTTAACTAATGATACCATATTAGCCAACCTTCAGTCTTCTGGCACCTCATCCGTGGCTATCAATAATACAAATATCTCTGCTAGAGGCCCTGCAATTTCTTCCCTAGCTTCCCACAATGTCCTGGGATACACTTGATCAGGTGCCAGGGATTTATCTACATCTTTGCATTTAAAGACCTCCAGCATCTCCTCTGCTGCAATGTGGACCCTTTTCAAGATATCACTACTTATTCCCCAATTTCCCTAGCTTCCATGTCTTTCTCCACAGTAAATACTGATGCAAAATATTTATTTAGGATCTCACCCATTTCTTTTGGCTTCACACGTAGAGGGCCTTGTTGAATTTTAAGAGGTCCTGTTCTCTCTTGTTACTCTAGTTACTCTTTTGCACTTAATATATGTTGTAGAATCTCTGGATATCATAGAGTCATAGAGATCCACAGCATGGAAACAGGCCCTTCAGCCTAACTTGTCCATGCTGCCCAGTTTTCACAATTTAGCTACTCCCATTTGCCAGAGATAGTACGAACTGCCAAAGCTGGAGAATCTGAGATAACAAGGTGTAGAGCTGGATGAACACTGCAGGCCAAGCAGCATCAGAGGATAACAAGATGTAGAGCTGGATGAACACAGCAGGCCAATTTTCTGAAGAAGGGTCTCAACCCGAAACATCAGCTTTCCTGCTCCTCTGATGCTACTTGGCCTGCTGTGTTCATCCAGCTCTACACCTTGTTATCCCATTTGCCATATGGTTTGGTCCGTGTCCCTCCATTCCCATCCCATCCATGTGCCTGTCTAAATGTTTCTAAAGTGATAAAACTGTGCTGGTATCCACCACTACCACTGGCAACCTGTTCCACACACTCACCAAAAAAATGCCCCTCTGCACGCTTTTGTATCTCTCCCCTCTCACTTTAAACCCATGCCGTCCAGTTTTAGATTCCCCTACCATGTGGGAAAAGCTGTTGGAATAAAATAATGGAATAAAATCCATCTATGCATTCCCACACACTGGGAAGTTTACTCCACATCATTCCTCAGTTCAAGTCCTCCTCACTAACTATTAATTCCCTCTCCTCACCCCAACTGTTATTCCTCCTCCTTTGTCCCCGCCTCTTCCTACTCCTCATTGTCCCTCCACATTTGTTTTTTTTTTATGTCTCCTCACTCCTTTCTTCACTCCCATCCTCTCGTTCGCCTCGTCCCCCATCCTCACTCCCTTCCACATTCATTCCTGTCCTCCTCCTACTATCCCTCCCTCGCTCGCTCGCTCGCTCCGGGGATGAGCTGGAGTCTCCGCCTCGCTCTGCCGTCAGGGCTGGGGCTGGTCGAGTGCCGAACCCGAGCTGAGGGAGGCTTGGTGCCGGTTTGAGGGTTCCCACTCTTTGATATGGATCCCCCGCCGCAGGCGGTGCGGCGACATCAGCATCAACACAACCTGAAACACCGGTACGTGCTGGGGCGGACCCTGGGCAGGGGCACGTACGGCCGGGTCAAGGCGGCTACCGAGCGGCTCACCGGCAGGACGGTAAGGAAATACCGAAAGCTGGGAATAACACAGGGAATGGAGAGACCGGGAATAATACAGGGAATGGAGAGCCGAGGGATAATACA
>JAHRHZ010000134.1:1380161-1449639 GCA_024137785.1 Ginglymostoma cirratum
AGAGACCGGGAATAATACAGGGAATGGAGAGACTAGGGATAATACAGGGCGTGGGAGACTGGGAATGAGACTGGGAATAATACAGGGAATGGAGAGTGGGAGTAACACAGAATGGAGAAACTGGGAATAGCACAGGGAGTGGGAGACTAGGAATGATACAGGGAATCCCAGGTTGATAGTGCTGTTAAGAAGGCATACGGTGTGTTAGGTTTCATTGGTAGAGGGATTGAGTTCCGGAGCCGTGATGTCATGCCACAACTGTACAAAACGCTAGTGCGGCCTCACTTGGAATATTGCGTACAGTTCTGGTCGCCCATTACAGGAAGGATGTGGAAGCATTGGAAAAGGTGCAGAGGAGATTTACCAGGATGTTGCCTGGTCTGGAGCGAGGGTCTTATGAGGAAAGACTGAGGGACTTGGGTCTGTTCTCATTGGAGAGAAGAAGGCTAAGAGGGGATTTAATAGAGACATACAAGATGATCAGAGGATTAGATAGGGTGGACAGTGAGAGTCTTTTTCCTAGGATGATGATGTCGGCTAGTATGAGGGGGGCATAGCTGCAAATTGAGGGGTGGTAGATTTAAGACAGATGTCAGAGGCAGGTTCTTTACTCAGAGAGTGGTAAGGGCGTGGAATGCCCTGCCTGCCAATGTAGTTAACTCAGCCACATTAGGGGCATTTAAACAGTCCTTGGATAAGCATATGGATGATGATGGGATAGTGTAGGGGGATGGGCTTAGATTAGTTCACAGGTCAGTGCAACATCGAGGGCCGAAGAGCCTGTTCTGCCCTGTATTGTTCTATGTTCTGTTGAATGGAGAGACTAGAAATAATACAGGGAATGGAAAGATCAGGAATAACACGGGGAGTGTGAAACTGGGAATAATACAAAGAACAGAGAGTTTATGGATAACACAGGGAGTGAGAAACTGGGAATAATAAGGGAACGGAATACTGAATAATACAGGGAATGTAGAGATTGGGAATAACACAGGGTATGGGAGACTGGGAATAATACAGGGAGTGGGGAGACTGGGAATAACACAAGTAATGGGAAACTGGGAATAACACAAGTAATGGGAGACTGGGAATAACAGGGAATGGAAGAGACTGGGAATAGCACAGAAAGTGGGAGATACTGGGAATTGCACGGGGAATGTGGAGACTGGGATTAGTTTAGGGAATGAAGAGATAATAGCAATTAGACTGGGACTCACTCACAGGGAGACTGGAAGAAACGAGGAAAATGAGAATAATACAGGAAATGGAGAGTCTGTGAATATCACAAGGACCTAGAAACTGGGAACATCACGGATGAGACACTGAAAATTATACACAGGATTTGTAAACTGGGTATATTGCAGGGAATGGGAGTGGTTGAGAACAACCCAAGGAATGGAAAATGGAAATTACAGAGAATGGGGTAGATTGGGAATATCAAAGGGACTGGGAAGCTGGGAATACTAATGGCATAGGGAATATTACAAACATCATGACTAGGAATAGCACAGGGGACGGGAGAGACTGAAAATATTTCAGGAAATGGGAGAAACTGGGAATGTTGCAGTATCCAGGACCCTTAGAATGATGTATGGAATAGGAGAGACTGGGAATATCATATGTAAAAGCCGAGACTGAGAATAATACAGGGGCAGGGAGAAGCCAAGAATTTGGGAGAGTTTGAGAAACTGGGAATATTATAGGGACTGAGAATATCACAGAGAATGGGAGAGATTTGGGCAAATCTGTAAACTGGAATTAAACACAGAACAGGAAATTGAGAAAGTCACAATGACCAAAAGACAAAGATTTCCTTAGCCCTCTGAGGAAGTAAAGGCACTGGTGTGCTTTCTTGACTTTGGATGGACCAGGACGGATTGTTGGTGATATTTACTCCTAGGAGCTTGAAGCTCTTGACCACCTCCACCTCAGCACCATTGATGGAGATAGGGGTGTGTCCTCCACTCCGCTTCCTGAAGTCAATGACTACCTCCTTCGTTTTGCTGACATTGAGGAAGAGATTGTTGTCTTTACTCCATGCCATTAAGCTGTCAGTCTTTTTCCTGAACTCTCTGATTGTTGTTTGAGATCTGACCCACTACGTGGTGTCATGAGCAAATTTGTAAATGGGAGTTAGAGCTGAATTTGGCCACACAGTCATGAGTGTATAAGGAGTTCAGTAGGGGGTTGGGTACATAGCCTTGCTATGTTGAGGATTATTGTGGAGAGGGTGTTATCACCTATTTTTACTGATTGCGGTCTGTGGGTCAAGAGGTCAATGATCTAGTTGCAGAGGGGGGAGCAGAGTCCGAGGTCTCGGAGTTTGGAGATAGGTTTTGTTGGAATTGTGGTGTTGAAGGCGGGACTAAAGTCAATAAATAGGAGATTGATGTAGGTGTCCTTGTTATCCGGATGTTCATGGAATCCCTATTGTGTGGAAGCATGCCATTTGGCCCATCGAGTCCACAACAACCCTACCAAAAGCATCCCACCCAGATGCAACCCCCTACCATACAACCCTGCATTTCCCATGGCTAATCCACTGCACTATGGGCAACTTAGCATGACTAATCCACCTAACTTGCACATCTTGGACTGTGGGAGCAAACCAGAGCAGCTGGAGGAGAGCCACACAACATGGGGAGAATGTGGAAACTCTACACAGACAGTCACCTGAGGGTGGAAGTGAACCCGGGTACCTGGCACTGTGAGGCAACAGTGCTAACCACTGAGCCACTGTGCTGCCCTAATCCAGGGAAGAGTGTAGGGCCAGGGAGATGGCATCTGCTGTGAACATATTGTGACAGTAGGTGAGTTGTAGCAAATCGAGGCAATCTGGGAGGCTGGAGTCAATCTGTGCCATTACTAACCTTTTGAAGCTCTTCATAGTGATGGATGTCAGAGCTACCAGGTGGTAGCCATTAAGGCACACTGCCTGATTTTTCTTTGGCATTAGGATGATAGTGGTCTTCTTGAAGCAGGTGGGAACCTCACATCGTAGTAAGGTGAGGTTAAGGATGTGTGCAAACACTTTCATTAGCTGGTCAATGCAGGATCTGAGTGCACAGCCTGGGACTCTATCCAGGCCGGTCGCTTTCTGTGGGCTCACCCACAAGTAGGCGGATCTGATGGCTGCAGTGGTGACTGTGGGTATAGGTGCATCCGAGTCTGTCGGAGCAGGTGACATCATTTCACTGACCTTCTGTTCAAAATGAGCATAAAATGCATTGAGCTCATCGGGGAGGGATGCTGGCTAGTGAGTGCGTATAACTGAATGAAAACAATTGGAAATGGCTGCACAAATGACAGATTTGAAAGTGTCATCAAATGAGAAATGTGCACAGGAGGAGGTGGAGAATCTCCCCCTTAAACATTTTACATTAATGCATTCTCCTACCCTTCACCTCCTGCTGATAACTGCCCCTCCCATTTCCTACAGTTATTCTGTACTCCTAATAATTAGTTACTTCACCATCCTGCTTCCCCCATACACTTTTTCTAAGTGTATTATAATTTGCAACTTGTTATTATCAGTCCTCATTCCCTGTAACCATGCCAGTTGTCAAGCCAACTATGATTGATTCCTCCCATCACAACTTCCTTTAGACTCTCCTGTTTAATTACGGATATTGTTGTACAGATACTTTTCATTTACTTTTCCCAGCATTTCATCTCAGTTTCTGTTCAAGCATCTTTTTAGCCTTGTTCTATAACTATTTATTTGCTTGCCAGAAATGCCCTCTTTTACTTTTGTCATCGATAGCTTATGAATTTTAAAACACATCTCTCCCTTCATTTACCAGCTGTCCAGAATCAGATTGCTACTTAAAGTTTGTTCTTGTGTAAACAGTTTGCCCTATTCCCTATGGTGAAGGGGCTGAACCACACTGTGGGTAAGTTAAACCAGGAGGAGCATTTATTTCTCTCACACTGAGATACAGGGGGTGTACTGAATAACTCAGGCACACTTGCAAACATATTATAGAAGAAATCAAATTGAAAAGTCAAAGAGATTATTCAATTAGAAAAAATCTTAAGTGCAAATAACTGAGACTCTGTTTATCAATGTCCTTGCTTTTAAAATAAGCCAAAAGCTGGAGTTATTCTGGAATTTCTTTCAGAGCTGACTCCGTTTCTTCTGTTTAAAAATCTCTTCTAAGGTTTTCCAAAGAAGCTTTTTGAAAATTTAAGTTCTGCTTCACTGTTTTGGCAAACAGAAATTGATGACTTGTGCAGGGCATAAACACAGGTTGGTGACTGCTTTTTAAAAGCCAGAGGCTTTTGTTTTGTCACCCAGAGTTTTGATTTCATCAATAGAGGTTGTATGGTTTTAACTGCCTGCTACTTCAGAATGGTATGGCTAAAAGCATTTAGCACTGTGGAGTCATGTGACCACATCATGTGACAAATGTCCCTTAGGGAAGGAAACTGCCATCCTTACCTGGTCTGGCCTATATGTGACTCCAGACCATGGCAATGTGGTTGATTCTAAACTGCCCTCTGGGCAATTAGGGATGGGAAATAAATGCTGCCTAGCCGGCAATGCCCTCATCTTGTGAATGAATAAAGAAAAAATGTCTCCCTGGAGGGATGGGTTGGGGAAAACAGTTACTGTCGAGACCGCAGTATTGAATTGCAGATAACCAGCTGCATATAGCTCACCTCAGAGGAGCAGTAGAAAGTTATTCACGCTTCTCCTGTTGTGACTTGCAATTCTGTTGGGTAGTTTTTTTAAAAAATTTCTGGCTCTGTGGCATTTCTAACATGACAGTTAGCATTCCAGACCCATCAGGTGGTGCTTGAAGTGTTGGTCATTTGGCTGATTTTGGCTTTTGGAAAGCTGCTGCTCAGTCCAGTCACATGATTACAACAGCCATCTTTATAGATTTGTTTTTAAAACAGTGACTGTATATATGGACATGTATTAAAGTTGATTTTTAAAATTAGTTCATAACACTTTCTCCTTCCTATGTCCTGCAGCCTTGCTCTGCTTACACTTAGACTGGTTTTGTTTCTTGATAATTCATCTGCTCCATCTTCCTATTTTAAAGCCTTCCTATTACCTGCTGCCTTCCTATTTACCCATTCCGTGAGGGCACAGATCCCACCTCTGATGGGTTACCTTGAGTTATATTAACTTTGATAACCTGATCACTGAAACTGGGCTCTTGCTGAGAACAAGTATCAGATGACTGATTAGTAGAGCAACTGGATGAACCTGAGACATTGGGATGGTCTGGCCTCGAGTGGCTTGACTAACTGACTTTCCAAATGGATTATAAAGTACAGCAGCTGCCATTCAAGGAGAAGCTGCCACATTGCATGTGGCACAGAGTCACACTAATGTCATCAACAACCCCGGTTCAGGAAAGCCTATCCTATTAGTACTCTGTGATTTCAGAACTGGTGCTAGTCTCCCATGGATAGGAACTTCTCTCCTATGATTCAATCCTCCCGACCTCTCTGCTCCTGTGCTAATTCACTTGGAGCCCAGAGATTGTTACCCTCCAGGTACTGCTGTTCAATTGAGGGCTCAACTGCTGCTACTGTCTCAGCAGGACCTACTCCCTGTCTCTGCCCTTTCGTTCCAACATGACCACAATAGCTGGATTTACCCTTTCCCTTTCCAAACTCCTCTCCCTTACAGCCCTACACTCCTTTTCCTGAATCAGTATTGGTTTTGAGTACATTCCGGATAAAAATGCCCAGAAACCTTCTCCCTCCCCATTTTGTCAGTCTCATTATCCACTCTTCCCCACCTTAGAATAGATTAATTGATAGATGTAAGGATTTTATTAAATTACCATTTATAGTTATAGCATGTAGTTTAACTCAAGGGAAGGTGATGGTCAAGTGCTGTTCTCACTGGGCTAGCAATCCAGAGACTCTGGTAATGTGGCCAAGTGGCCTAAGGTGTTGGATTTAAAGGCACATGGTTGCTCAGTGGTTAGCACTGCTGCCTCACAGCGCCAGGGACCTGGATTCAATTCCAGCCTCGGGTAGCTGTCTGTGTGGAGTTTGCGCATTCTCCCTGTGTCTGCCCGGGTTTCCTCCCACAGTCCAAAGATGTGCAGGTTAGGTGGATTGGCCGTGCTAAATTGCCCATAGTATTCAGGGACGTGCAGTCTAGGTGGGTTAGACATGGTAAATGCAGGGTTACGGGGATAGAGTGGGGGAGTTGCATCTGGACATGATGCTCTTGGGAGGGTTGGTGCAGACTCGATGGGCCAAATGGCCTCTATTTGCACTGTAGGGGTTCGATAATTCTATGTAATGTTCTGGGGACCTGGGTTTGAATCCCACTGTGGCTGAAGGTAGACTTTAAATTCAATAAATATTTGGAATCGAAACATTAAGCACTTGTTGGTTTTCTTAAGAACCAATTTTGGTTTACGAGCATTCTTACCTGCTCTGGCCTGCCATGTGACTCCTGAACCATCTCCATGTGATTGACAACTAACTGCGTTTGGAAATGGCTCAGCCAGCCACTCGGCTGTAGCAATCACTAAAAAGCCTCAAAAACAAAGGAATGAAACCAGACAGAGGAACTGGCATCAACAAAGATGCCAGAAAATACAACAGCAAATACTTTAACTAGAGAGGAGGTCATGGTCTAATGGTAATGTCACTGGCCCATGGGTTTCCATAAGGGATTAGATGAAGGAATTTCGATGTATTTGACTGTTGTGTTCCTGTTATCAATTAGTGGTTTTTCTGATAGTGATAACATCAATAGACACTGTAAGCCATGAGGGTTAGCCATGGTGAATACCTGGTGAGTTGGCATTGAGAGGGTAGGGCAGAGGGTGATGGGTACAGGGTACAAGTTTGAATAGGGATTACAAAGATATATGGGGATGTAGGATGGCACAGACTGTCTAAAGGATATGTGGATCTAGATTGGCAAGCATCTGTGAGGGGTCCAGGGGCAGGTCAAAGGCTCAGGAAAGCTTGGATGGGGCAGAGAAGGTGTCTGGAAGTGAGGGAGTGGGATCAGGATGGTTATTTCCTGTTTTAACCTTTAATTTTAAGCTTTGAAGATGGCACGGGAGTCTCTAGCAAGCATTGTGTCAAGCCGAGTTCTGGGACTAGGCAGCTTCCGTTGGGTTGCTTACTCAATCTCCCAGGTCCTCCTGCTGAGCTCAGCAGCAGTCTACTGCAGCAGAGAACAGTGTTAAAGACCCCCTACTGCCACCACCACCACCAGCTGCCATGATCAGTCAGCTCAGGGGGCTGCACAGATTTTGTGCGTGGCCCTTTTCAATCCAAATGGGCAAATTATAAACTATAAGCCCCATGGCCAAAAATGGAACAAACTAATTCCTCATCCGAGATAAAAGGTACTGCAGATGCTGGAGAATCCGAGATAACAAGGCATGGGGCTGGATGAGCACAGCAGGCCAAGCAGCATCATAGGAGCAGGAAAACTTGACGTTTCGGGCCTAGACCCTTCATCAGAAATTCCTCATCCACTGTGTTCTTGGAGGCCTTCTCTTAGTCGGGTAAAAGCAAGTGTCTTGGAGAAATGGCATAAATATTGACGGAAAGGGGACAGACAGGGAGGGAGGGAGAGGGAAAGGTACGGACAAGGTGAAGGAAGCAGACAGGGAGGTAGGCAAACTGGAAGAGCAATAGACAGAGGGAGAAAGACAAGTTCTTCTGGAAGCTCATTCTATACAGAGAAAGACACAGGCTCGCCTTATTAGGAGTCATTCCATGCTCCTGGGCAAGCAGGATGATGGGCTGAATGTCCCAGTATTTTGCGATTTTATTTTTGGATGGGAGCGAGTGGGCCCCCTGGCTGAGGTCCCTCAAAACTCCGTGGCTCTGCTCTTCAGCTCATTAATAATGATAGCAGGATCTCATTGCCTGTCCTGGTGGGACAGGTTGCAAATATTCAACACTGCTAGGACTTTGCGATGAGGATGCCACTGATGCTATACTTAAACTCTCACTCAGCAACAACTCAAATGCTGCAGGACTCTAACCCTAACTGTAACCCTAACCCAGGATGTGGCCCTGACAATGTGCCCCTGCACCATTAGAACCCAGTAAACGGCACCGAAAGGGGAATGCATCTGCATCATGCTATCAGTAATGGTACTCCTGAGCCCTCACATTGATCACAATGAAACAACATGTTGTGGCCTTGCATAGTATGGCAGGGAAGATTCACCTTCTCACAGGAAGTCATGCCTTGCTAAGGAGTTCTGAACTCCAACTTTATAGCGGTATGTTACAGAATCAAAATACAAATGCTACCCTGGAGTATTAAATGCAGGCATCCTCCACTGCAATGTGACATTATGTCATCTGAAATACTGTGTCCCAATGTCTAGTGTGAAAAGTGATGGAGAAATGGTACACCTAAGTGTGTGTCTGCATAACTTTGTGAATCAGACGCGACACGGGGC
The DNA here is from genome assembly GCA_024137785.1 of Ginglymostoma cirratum. Lineage (NCBI taxonomy): Eukaryota > Metazoa > Chordata > Chondrichthyes > Orectolobiformes > Ginglymostomatidae > Ginglymostoma > Ginglymostoma cirratum. Next base: position 1,388,576 of record JAHRHZ010000134.1, read on the forward strand.
GAATTATATACAAAGTGTATAGTGGTCATGATAACATTGGTCCAAAATTTGTAAGGTTCATTGTTGCTAAAAGAATGACCTCTTGATAGAATCCAACTTAATAACCAATAGGTGGCATGACACAATTAATGGTTAAACTAGCTGGGCCTCACCTGTGAATCATTGTATTCTACCTCCGAAGAGAAAAGCAGAAACCTACCTGACCCACTCTGTGTGTGGTGGCAACCAGTTTGTCCTGATATTGTGCAGTGGAGTTTAGTGCCAAGATGACGAGGTTTCAGCTCCGAGTCCTCATGAGTGACTTGGAGCAAACGGTGTTTCTGCCCAATCCTACATGTTCCCGTTCTGTGTTCCTGATTACCTTACAGCCTCCCCACTTACTGTTCAGCTCCCTAGTCTTAGGATTAATGGTCCCCACTTACAGTCATAGAGTGGTACAGCATGGAAACAGACCTTTCAGTCCAACCTGTCCATGCCGACCAGATATCCTAAATAAATCTCGTTCCATTTGCCAGCATTTGGCCCATATCCCTCTAAATCCTTCCTATTCATATACCCATCCAGATACCTTTTAAATGTTGTAATTGTACTGACCTCCACCACTTTCGCTGGCAGCTCACACACCACCCTCTGTCTGGAAAGGTTGCCCCTAAGGTCCCTTTTAAATCTTTCCCCTCTCACCTTAAAGCTACGACCTCTAGTCTTGGACTCCCCTACCCAGGGGAAAAGACGTTGACCATTCACCCTATCCATGCCCCTCATGATTTTATCAACCTCTATAAGGTCATCCCTCAGCCTCTGATGCTCCAGGGAAAATAGTCTCAGCCTATTCAGCCTTTCCCTGTAGCTCAAACCCTCCAACCCTGGCAACATCCTTGTAAATCTTTTTTGAACCCTTTCAAGTTTCACAACATCTTTCCTATAGCAGGGAGACCAGAATTGAATGCAGTATTCCAACAGTGGCCTAACCAATGTACTGTACAGCCGCGACATGACCTCCAAACTCCTATACTCGATGCACTGACCAATAAAGGCAAGCATATCAAACGCTGTCTTCACTATCCTGTCTACCTGCCACTCCACTTTCAAGAAATGATGTGGAGGTGCCAGTGTTGGACTGGGGTGGACAAGGTCAGAAATCAGACAACACCAGATTCTTGCCCAACATGTTTATTTGAAAACACAATCTTTCGGAGCACTCCACCCCCCCACCACCACACACACACACACACACACACACACACACACACACACACATCTACGGGATGAATCTGTATTTGCAGATACATTGTATTTTGTTCAAAAGGCACACAACTTATAGATAGTAAGTCAATGTGGCATTTTATACATTCCTAATTTACAAATAAAACCCGTCTGACTCCAAACCAAAACACAAACAGATTCTAAACAAGGCCTCACACCTTACATGGATTGTCTGATCCAGAATGTCACCTCTTCTTTACATTGACAAAACCTTTAGTTCTCTCAGAACCTTGACTTGAAACAAATTCGGGGATTTACATATACATATTAATCAATTAAAACCTTTTAACTGATTGAAGATTTAACAGTGTCTTAGGTTTGTTTAATACACCCTCATCAGTGGTGTGACCCTTTGATCTTTTACTTATAAAGTCTGTGTCTGATACCACCTCTCTCACAAACAATGGAAGAAGGAGCGAGACTCCGAAAGCTTATGTTTTCAAATAAACCTTTTGGACTATAACCTGGTGTTATGTGATTTCTCACTTTCAAGGAAATGTACACAAGCACTCCAAGGTCTCTTTGTTTGGCAACACTCCCCATTAAGTGTATAGGTCCTGTTCTGATTTGTCTTACCAAAATGTAGCACCTCACATTTATCTAGATTAAACTCCATCTGCCACATCTGGGCCCATTGGTCCATCTGATGAAGGTCCCATTGTATTCTAAGATAACCCAGGACTCTGGTCTGAAAAGCAGCCCTCCACCACCACCCTCTGACTCCTACCTTCTAGCCAATTTAGTATCCAAATGGCTAGTTCTTCCTGTGTTCCACGTGATCTAATCTTGGTGATGAGTCTACCATGCCCTCATTCCTTGAACCCATGGCTTTGCAAATTGCCTTGTCCTTGTTGACCATTCACTCCCCTCATAATGTGGCTAAGATGATCGTAAATTGTGAAGAACCATGCATCTTATTTAGCTGCATGAGATGTGTCCTTGTGTGCAAAGCAGCCTGGGAGCAAGATGCAAGGCATTGTGTTCCTCAGCTCCAGTGTGAAGCTGTGAACAGGTGAAGTGGTATGTGAGATGGTCTGAAAGTAGCCCCTGGGATGTGGTGAGGCTGGTCATCTGGTGATGCCACTTGTTTGGACATCCAGTGATGTCAGTTGGTCAGTGTCCATGGAGCACGCAAGGAGATGGTGGTAACATGGAGCTGGATGAAGGCTCAGAGAAGCAAGGAGTGAGTTGTGTTGCGAGATCAACGTTTCATGTCTAGGTTTGGCACTTTCTAGTTTGTCAGGAATGTGGGGAAGCTGCAGTGAAATAAGGCAAGTTTAACTGTTAGGGAGGTTCCAAATTCACTGTTTAAACCACAAAGAGAAAACCAGGAATCTTTCTCTCGACGTCGGCAATCTGATTTTGTTTTATTCTCACAGTATTTTCCCAAGGTCCTCACTGTTGTCCATGTTGCTCCAGGCATCAGAAAATTCCACCCAACATCGCACCTAATATCCACTGAAGAGCAGTTCCACCTGCCCGGCACCTTAGGCTTTCCTGAATGTCCGCCTTTTAAAATCTTCTCCTGTTGCCACAAACACTGTGACATTGGCAGGGACTGACTTGAAAGTTCAGACAATTACTAAGTTTGGAGACAATCCTCATTGGGCCTAATCAACAACAATATGATGTTGTTTCCTGAGCTGTGTTGACATAGAAACATAGAGGATAGGAGCAGGAGGAGGCCATTTGGCCCTTTGAGCCTGCTCCACCATTCATCATGATCATGGCTGATTGTCCACCCAATAGCCTAATCCTGCTTTCTTCCTATAATCTTTTGATCCCATTCACCCCAAGTGCTATATCTAGCCTCCTCTTGAATACGTTCAATGTTTTGGCATCAACTCCTTCCTGTGGTAACAAATTCCTCAGGCTCACCACTTTTCGCGTGCAGAAATGTCTCCTCATCTTCATCCTGAATGTTCAACCCTAAATATTCAGACCGTGACCCCTGGTTCTGGACATACCAACCATCGGGAACATCCTCCCTGCATCTACCTTGTCTAGTCCAGTTAGAATTTTATAAATGTCCCTGCTGAATTCATCTGCGGGAAGTGTACCCAAATCCAGCTCCTTGGAAACCGTGTTAGGGAACTGGAGCTGGATGAACTGAGGGGGTGATTGAGAGGAGTTACAGGGAGGTAGTCACACCTCAGGTACAGGAAAAAGGTAGATGGGTTACAGTCAGGGGCCAGAAAGGGAACAGGCAGACAGTGCAGGGATCCCCTGTGGCCGTTCCCCTCAATAACAAGTATACCGTTTTGGATACTGTTGAGGGGGATGACTTACCAGGGGTAAGCCATGGGGTACAGGTCTCTGGCGCAGAGTCTGTCCCTGTTGCTCAGAAGGGAAGAGGGGAGAGGAGGAGAGCATTAGTCATTGGGGACTCCATAGTTAGGGGGACAGATAGGAGATTCTATGGGAACGAGAGAGACTCGCAGTTGGCGTGTTGCCTCCCAGGTGCCAGGGTCCGTGACATCTCAGATCATGTTTTCGGGATCCTGAAGGGGGAGGGGGAGCAGCTCCAAGTCATAGTCCACACAGGCACCAACGACATAGGTAGGAAAAGGGATGGCAATGTAAGGCAGAAATTCAAGGAGCTAGGGTGGAAGCTTAGAGCACGAGCAAATAGAGTTGTTATCTCTGGTTTGTTACCCGTGCCACGTGCTAGCGAGGCAAGAAATAGGGAGTGAGAGCAGTTGAACACGTGGCTACAGGGATGGTGCAGGAGGGAGGGATTCAGATACCTGGATAATTGGGGCTCATTCTGGGGTAGGTGGGACCTCTACAAATGGGATGGTCTACACCTGAACCAGAGGGGTACCAATATCCTGGGGGGGAAATTTGCTAATGCTCTTCGGGAGGGTTTAAACTAATTCAGCAGGGGATGGGAACCTGAATTGTAGCTCCAGTGTACAGGCGGTTGAGAGTAGTGAGGTCATGAATAAGGTTTCAAGGTCGCAGGAATGTACCAGCAGGCAGGAAGGTGGTTTGAAGTGTGTCTACTTCAACGCCAGGAGCATCCGGAATAAGATGGGTGGACTTGCAGCATGGGTTGGTACCTGGGACTTCGATGTTGTGGCCATTTCGGAGACATGGATAGAGCAGGGACAGGAATGGTTGTTGCAGGTTCCGGGGTTTAGATATTTCAGTAAGATCAGGGATGGTGGTAAAAGAGGGGGAGGTGTGGCATTGTTAGTCAAGGACAGTTTTACGGTGGTAGAAAGGACGTTTGATGAGGGCTTGTCTACTGAGGTAGTATGGGCTGAGGTTAGAAACAGGAAAGGAGAGGTCACCCTGTTGGGAGTTTTCTATAGGCCTCCGAAAAGTTCCAGAGATGTAGAGGAAAGGATAGCGAAGATGATTCTGGATAGGAGCGAAAGGAACAGGGTAGTTGTTATGGGGGACTTTAACTTTCCAAATATTGACTGGAAACGCTATAGTTCAAGTAATTTAGATGGATCAGTTTTTGTCCTATGTGCGCAGGAGGGTTTCCTGACACAGTACGTAGATAGGGCAACAAGAGGCGAGGCCACATTGGATTTGGTACTGGGTAATGAACCAGGCCAGGTGTTAGATTTGGAGGTAGGTGAGCTCTTTGGTGATAGTGACCACAATTCAGTCACGTTTACTTTAGCGATGGAAAGGGATAGGTATATACCGCAGGGCAAGAGTTATAGCTGGGGGAAAGGCAATTAGGAGGTGATTAGGCAAGACTTAGGATGAGGAAGGAAACTGCAGGGGCTGGGCACGATTGAAATGTGGAGCTTGTTCAAGGAACAGCTACTGTGTGTCCTTGATAAGTATGTACCTGTCAGGCAGGGAGGAAGCGGTCGAGTGAGGGAACCGTGGTTTACTAAAGAAGTTGAATCTCTTGTCAAGAGGAAGAAGGAGGCTTATGTAAAGATGAGGCGTGAAGGCTCAGTTAGGGCGCTTGACAGTTACAAGTTAGCCAGGAAGGACCTAAAGAGAGAGCTAAGAAGAGCCAGGAGGGGACATGAGAAGTCTTTGGCAGGCAGGATCAAGGAAAACCCTAAAGCTTTCTATAGGTATGTCACAAATAAAAGAATGACTAGAATAAGATTAGGGCCAGTTAAGGACTGTAGTGGGAAGTTGTGCATGGAGAGATGGGAGAGGCGCTAAATTAATATTTTTCATCAGTATTCACAAAGGAAAAAGACAATGTTGTCGAGGAGAATACTGAGATACAGGCTATTAGACTAGATGGGATTGGGGTTCATAAGGAGGAGGTGTTAGCAATTCTGGAAAGTGTGTAAATAGATAAGTCACCTGGGCCAGATGGCATTTATCCTAGGATTCTCTGGGAAGCTAGGGAGGAGATTGCAGAGCCTTTGGCTTTGATCTTTATGTCATCTTTGTCTACAGGAATTGTGCCAGAAGACTGGAGGATAGCAAATGTTGTCCCCTTGTTCAAGAAGGGGAGTAGAGACAGCCCTGGTAATTATAGACCAGTGAGCCTTACTTCGGTTGTGGGTAAAGCATTGGATAGGATTTATAATAATCTAGAAAGGAATAATTTGATTAGGGATAGTCAATACTGTTTTGTGAAGGGTAGGTCGTGCCTCACAAACCTTATTAAGTTCTTTGAGAAGGTGACTAAACAGGTGGATGAGGGTAAAGCAGTTGATGTGGTGTATATGGATTTCAGTAAAGCGTTTGATAAGGTTCCCCATGGTAGGCTATTGCAGAAAATTCGGAGGCATGGGATTGAGGGTGATTTAGCGGTTTGGATCAGAAATTGGCTAGCTGGAAGAAGACAGAGGGTGGTGGTTGATGGGAAATGTTCATCCTGGAGTTCAGTTACTAGTGGTGACTGCAAGGATCTGTTTTGGGGCCACTGCTGTTTGTCATTTTTATAAGTGACCTGGATGAGGGCGTAAATGATGGGTTAGTAAATTTGCGGATGACACTAAAGTCGGTGGAGTTATGGATAGTGCGGAAGAATATTGCAGGTTACGAAGGGACATAGATAAGCTGCAGAGCTGGGCTGAGAGGTGGCAAATGGAGTTTAATGTGGAAAAGTGTGAGGTGATTCACTTTGGAAGGAGTAACAGGAATAAAGAGTACTGGGCTAATGGTCAGATTCTTGGTAGTGTGGACGAGCAGAGAGATCTCGGTGTTCATGTGCATAGATCCCTGAAAGTTGCCACCCAGGTTGATAGGGTTGTTAAGAAGGCGTACGGTGTGTTAGGTTTTATTGGTAGAGGGATTGAGTTTCGGAGCTGTGAGGTCATGTTGCAGCTGTACAAAACTCTGGTGCGGCTGCACTGGGAGTATGGCATACAGTTCTGGTCGCCGCATTATAGGAAGGATGTGGAAGCATTAGAAAGGGTGCAGAGGAGATTTACCAGGATGTTGCTTGGTATGGAGGGAAGGTCTTATGAGGAAAGGCTGAGGGACTTGAGGCTGTTTTCGTTAGCGAGATGATGGTTAACAGGTGACTTAATAGACACATACAAGATAATCAGTGGATTAGATAGGGTGGACAGTGAGAGCCTTTTTCCTTGGATGGTGATGGCTAGCACGAGGGGACATAGCTTTAAATTGAGGGGTGATAGATATAGGACAGATGTCAGAGGTAGGTTCTTTACTCAGAGAGTAGTAAGGGCGTGGAATGCCCTGCCTGCAGCAGTTGTAGACTCGCCAACTTTAAGGGCATTTAAATGGTCGTTGGATAAACATATGGATGATAATGGAATAGTGTAGGTTAGATGGGCTCCAGATTGGTTTCACAGGTCGGCGCAACATCGAGGGCCAAAGGGCCTGTACTGCGCTGTAATGTTTTATGATCTATGTTCTAAGTCTCTATGAGATTCCCCTCTCCCTCGTTTGAATTCCAGGGAAAACAATCCTAACCTAATCAATCCCTCCTCATGCATCAGTCCCGCCATCCCCGGAATCAGCCTGGTAAACCTTTGCTGCACTCCCTCGAGAGCAGGTTCTCTTAGCCCATTGGATGAAAACAGGAGTGGAAGAATTCTTGAGCAAGTTGACCTTAGTTCTGGAAACCATTAATGTGGGAGCAAGCCAGAAGGAATGTGACAGTAGTGGGAGGGAATTCTAGAGCAATGTAAATTAACACCATTCCCTGCAGCAAGGAACGTGTGTCCAGATGGTTGTGTTGTCTGCCTGGTGCCATGTTTTGAAACATCGACTCCGAGCTAGAGAGGAACCTGCAGTGAACGGGGGAGGATCCGCTGTCATGGACTATGTAGGTGCCAACAACATAGGCAAAACTAGCCAAGAGGTTCTGTGGAGTAAGTATGAGGAGCAAGGCACTAAATTAAAGCGCGAGTCATCAATTATTATAATCTCTGGATTACTACCTGAGCTGCATGCAAATTGGCATAGAGTATATAAATTAGAGAGATATATGTGTGGCTGAAAGATTGGTGTAGGAGAAATTGGTTCATGAGCTACTGCCAACAGTTTTGCGGAAAGTGGGTGCTGCACCATTTGCCCACAGCTGACCTTTGCTGGCTGCATAGCCGAGGAAAGTACACAGGGTTTTAAACTAAATAGTTGGGGTATGGGTTCAAATGTGGAAAGGTGTGGTACATCAAAGACAAGAGGAAAATAATAATATAGGAAATGAGGCTCAGAAAATGGCAGGAACGGACAGAGGGGAAAAAAAGACTTAGGAGTAAAGCAACAGTCAAAGTTAGATGCTGCAAAGATTAGAAAAAGACAAAACTAAAGGCTTTGTATTTGCATGTACATAGCATTCAGGACAAGGTCAACAAAATGATATGGTTTTATGATGAAAGGTTGAGGGAGCTAGGGCTTTCTTCATTGGAGCGAAGAAGGGTGAGAGGTGGCTTGATAGAGACGTACAAGATGATGAGAAGCATAGATAGAGGGGATAGCCGGAGACTTTTTCCCAGGGCAGAAATGACTAATTCAAGGGGGCATAATTTTAAGGTCATTGGAGGAAGGTATAGGGGAAATGTCATAGGTCGGTTCTTTACACAGAGAGTGGTGGGCATGTGGAATGCGCTTGTGGCAGTGGTAGTGGAGTGAGATACTTTAGAGACTTTTAAGCGACTCTTGGATAGGCACATGGAGGATAGTAAAATGTAGGGTGTGCAGGGTAGCTTGATTTTAGTAGGATGATAGGTCAGCACAACATCGTGGGCCAAAGGGTGTGTACTGCACTGTACTGTTCTATGTTCTATGTTCTATATCACACCATTGAAGTAAATCAATAGCCATTACAGAGACAAGACGGCGACAAGACAAGAATTATACCCTGAATACTGAGGGGTATGTGACATTCAAGAAGATTAGGAGGTTCAGTAAAAGTGGAGGGGTAGCGCTGTCAATAAAGGATGGCACTTTGACAACAGTTAAAGATGACCTTGGTTGACTGGATCAGGATGTAGAATTGGTTTGGATGGAGGTGGGAAATAATAGGAGAAAGAAGTGACTTAGTAGAAGCAGTCTACAGGCTCCTGAACAGTAGTCATAATGTAAAACAAAGTATTCAAGAAGAAATATTGGATGCATGTGATAAAAGGATGGCAATATTCAGGGGTGACTTCAATCTACATGTAAACTAGTAACATCAGATTGGCAATAGTAGCCTGAATGAAGAGTTCAAGGGGTACTTTAAGGTAGATTTTCAGAGCAGTGCATTCTGGAACTGACCAGAGAGCAGATTGCAAAATACCAAGTCTAATACAATGTGCCAGAGCTAATTAATGACATCAAAGTTAAGGTACCCTAAGGAGCAGTGCCCATAATCATAGAAGCATATAATCCCTACATTGCAGAAAGAGGCCATTTGGCCCATTGAATTCATACTGACCCTCAGACTCACCTCCCCTACCTTAAATCCTTCGCCCTGCATTTACCATGGCTAACCCACCAAGCCTACATATCCCTGGACACTGCGGGACAATTTAGCACAGCCAATCCACCTAAACTGCATATTTTTGGACTGCGGGAGGAAACCAGAGCACCATCAGAAACCGATGCAGACGTGAGGAGAACGTGTAGACTCCACACAGTCACCCAAGGCTGGAATCGAACCCAGGTCACTGGCACTGTGAGGCAGCATTGCTGACCACTGTGCCACCCCACCATAATATGCTTGAATTTTACATCCAGCTTGAAAGGAAGAAGATTGGGTATAAGACTAGAATTTTAAATCTAAATAACGGCAACCATGAGCGCATGAAAGCTGCTCTAGCTAGAAAGCTGGTGTACTAGGCCAGGGGATGGATCAACAGCGTGGCAGTGGCAGACATTTATGGAGATATTTCAGAATACCCAGGATAAGTGAGTTCCAAAGAACTCACCACCAGTCATTAACTGAAGAAGTTAGGGAAAGCATTACACATAAAAAAAAACTGCAAAGGTAAAAGTGGCAAATCAGATTATAAAAAACAGAATGATGCATAGGCTAATCAGCAGGAAAACATTAGAGTATGTGAGGAAGCTAGCTAGGAATGTGAAAAATGCTAGCAATGTTTATTCAGATATTCAAAGGGGAAAAGAATGTGGTCTTCCAGATGTTAATAGCAAGTAATAAGGAAATGGTGGATGAAATAATGAAATGTTTTCTTTTGTTCCCACTATAGAGGATGCAAAAAAATTATTGCAGTAATAGCTATAAATTGGAAGGGGGAAGGGAGGGAGGGAGGAACTTAGTGAAATTATACCCATGAGGGATGTGATACTGAACAAACTGAAGGAGCTGGAGGATGACGCATCTCTGGGTCCAGATGGACTTCACCCTAGGATCTTAAAAGAGATGGCTGATGAGGTAATAGATGTATCGTATTTATTTTCCAAAATTTTCTCAATCCAGGAAAGGTTCCATCAGACTAGAATATAACATATAAGTAGTAAGAATGGAGGGAGGCAGAAAACAGGACAATATAGACCAGTTAGCTTGACGTGTCTTGTAGGGAAGGCATTAAAATTAATCATTAAAGAGGTTATAGTGACACACTTAGAAATGTTAAATGAGAAACTACACATTCAAGGTAAATCAGGAAAAGTCAGCAAGATTTCATCAAAGGAAAATCATATTTAACCAAGTTACTGGTTTCTTTGAAGGAGTAACATGCACTGTGGATAAAGGGCAGTTAATAAGGTACCATATTAAAGGTTATTGCGGAAAATAGAAGCTCATAACGCAGGGGGCTGACATATCAGCATGGTAGAAGATTGGGTGGCAGAAAACAATGTGCATAAATGGGCCTTTGCCTGATTGGTAGGATGTGATGAGTGGAGTTCTGTTGGGGCCTCAACCTTTTACAGTCTACATCAATGACTGAGATGAGGGCAGCAAATGCTGGTAGCTAAATTCACAGATGAAATCAAGGATACTAAGTAGGAAAATATGTTGTGGAGAAGAGGTAAAGAAGTTTGCAGGGGGCTATAGATCAGTTGAGTGAGTGAGCAAAAATCTGGCAGATGGAGTATATTGTGGGAACATGTGAAGATTTTCATTTTGATAGGGAGAATAAAAAAGCAGAGTGTTACTTAAATGCAGAACAACTGCAGAATTTCAAGGTTGAGGGATTAAGGTTTCTGGTGCAAGAATTAAATGTTAATTAATGATGGTGAAGAATTGAATGTAAAGGTAAGGATGTTAAGCTGCAGTTATGTAGCATATTGGTGAGACCACATATCAAATACTGTACAGTTTTTGTTTCCTTACTCAAGAAAGGATGTAAGTGCATTGAAGGCAGTTCAAAGATTTAATAAGTCAGAAGTCACATGACACTAGGTTATAATCCAACAAGTTTATTTGAAATCACCAAGCTTTCAGAGCACTGCCTCTTTGTCAGGTCACAAAGGAGCAGAGCTTCGAAAGCTTGTGTTTTCAAATAAATCTGTTGGACTATAACCTGGTGTCGTGTGACTTCTGACTTTGTTCACCTCAGTCCAACTCTGGCACTTTCATATCAAAGATTTATTAGATTTATACCTGGAATGAGTGTGTTTTCTTATGATGATAGGTTGGGCTTGTTTTCACTGGAGTTTAGAAGAGTGAGAGGTAAGTTGATTGATTTGTATAAGATTCTGGATGGTGTTGGCAAGGTGGAAGTGGAAAATGTTGCCTCTTATGGGTCAGTGCAAAACTAGTGGGCACTGTTTTGAAATTGGGAGTCACCCAATTAGGATACAGATGAGGAAGGGTCACCAGACTCAAAATGCTAAACCTGATTTTTTCTTCACAGATGCTGCCAGACCAGCTGACCTTTTCTGGCAATTTCTGTTTTTGTTCAGGATACAAATGAGAATTGTTTTTCTGAGGCTATGAGCCAAGTGCTGGAAAATCGGCTTAGAATAGTTAGTTGGTAGTTTTTGACTGGTGTGGACGCATTGGGCTGAAGGGGGCCTCTCTGTGCTGTGGATCTCTATTACTCTATGAAAGTGTTTCTCTCAGAATTTGGTACTGTCTGTCTCAGAAGGTGGTTGAATGTAGGCTGTTGGTTGTTTTTAAGGCGATGGTAGATAACATCTTGGTAAGCAGGAAATCTAAGGTTATCGGGTGTAGATGGGAATCTGGAATTCAAAACGAAAACAGATCAGCCTTGAGCAAGCAGAAGGGTAGAATAGACGCAAGCAGCCAAATTTTCTATATTTGGCCCTATTTTGTATAGTCTTATGTTTGTATCTGTATTTCAATAAGGGGGGAGCTGTATATTTCAGTGAGATTGTGTTGTAATTTCTTTTCTCTCTTTTCATTTTGTCACCTACCCAGTAGCAGATGGGGATTACTTCCTCTGATGTTAGATTTTGTGGGTTGCTATTTGTAATCTTGCTGTCCCCATTCAAATCAAAAGTGCACAAAATCTGTGAATTTACCTTATGTGAATGATTACAATGGAGGCTGCTGCATTTCCCCTGTACCTTCTGCTCAATAGACAACTCCGTGTACAGTAGTAGCAGTGGTATAGGCAACCTGCTTGTTTTATTCCAGGCTGCCCCATCAAGGAATGCTGCACCGAAAGATTACTGCAACGTAAATTATTGGAAACTGCACCGAACAGACACTGAGCCCTATTGTGAGCGAAGCAATGTTGGAAGTGTTAGTGGTGTAGTTGAGCAGAAGGTGAGATGTCAATGTCCCCCAGGGTCACCCTCTGAGGGAGCAGCTGACCAGGGTGATAAACCTGAGGACCATGAGGCAGTTCTAGGAGGAGGGGTGATAACCTGTCCTAAGTGGTGAAGGTCAATGAATGCAGCTGTCACCCACCATTCAACCAGCCACTCTCTCATCCTCATGTGAGTGAGTACAAGGTAGAGCAAAGCCATAAATCAGAAGATGTCAAGGGAGGGAATTCCAGATTTTAGGACTGAAGCCAATAGGAAATGTGAACTGCGTCCTGATAGGGCTGAGAGTTATCAAAGTCACCTGGAAATGGTCATTGAATGAACTCAAAATTTCCTCCTTTCTCACTGGTCTTTGTGAGGATGAAGTACAATGAGCCTGTTGGATTTTCTGTGGAAGTTGAAAAGGAGCATGTAGTGGTCCCAGATTATGATCAGTGAGTGACAGTATGTATGGTTTCAGTACTTGCTGATAAAGTGTTATATTTGCATGCGGTGTATTGTTCAACAGGTTGCAATAAAATCAATCCGGAAAGATCGAATCAAAGATGAACAGGATATGGCACACATCCGACGAGAGATTGAAATCATGTCGTCCCTAAACCACCCCCACATCATAAGCATCTATGAAGGTTTGTGCCTTTGTCCTACTTACAGCTTTCTCTGTGACAGATGATGCAGGTCCCACAGTGTGAGTTACAGAAACAAGGCTCCTGATAGTTAACATGAAACATTTGGAAGGTTTGATGATTGCAGAACCTTGGAAAAAGACCTTGGGGTGATCCCCAGCAAAAGGGACCAAATGGAGGTGGGAGTAGGGGGTCAGACTGACAATTAAGAGGTAGAGGAGATTGGGAGACAATAAGGCGCATTGAGGGAATAGGGAGAGTTCAGTGATGCTAGATGGGGCATGGGGAGAGGTCAGGTACAATGGAGGGGGCATTGGGAGTGATAGGGTGTGCATGAGTGGGCATCAGCATAGGTAAGATTATCCTCAACTTTTCCTCGTGACTCTTAACTCCCCTACTGATTAAAATCTATGTCAGCCTAAATGACTCAGCCTCGATAGTCCTCAGTAATGAAGAATTCCACAGATTCAGTGCCCTCCAAGGGAAGAAATTCCTCTTCATCTCTGTATTCTCAATGGGCAACCCCTTATTCTGAGATTATGCCTCGACTCTCCAACAAGGGGAGCCAACTTTTCCACGTCTACCCTGTCAAGTCCCTCCCCCCGCCATGAATCTTCTTTGGTTCAGTAAGATTGCCTTTCATCTAAATTCTAATGAGTACAGACCCAACCTACTCAACCTTTCCTCTTAAAACAGTCTCTCCATAACCAAGATCAGCCTAGTGAACCTTCCCAGCTCTGCCTCCAATGCCAGTATATCTTTCCTTAGATAAAAGGCATTAAACAGTTCATAGTATTCCAGCTGGGTGTGGTAGAGGTGGCATGGTAGATGTTGACAGGTAGAAGGTTTGGCAGATCTTGCGATCAAACAAGTTAGAAACAGATGTGGGTTACTCAGCCCCTCGAGTCTGCTCTGCCATTCGATCATCACTGATCTGACTGCAGCCCTTTTCCCAGCTCCCACTGCAGAGCAGTTATGTGTACGGAGAGGCAGAAACTCTGGTGTTTCTTTCTCTGCAGGCAGTGTTGGAAACTAAACCAACTCACCAGTTTGCTCCACCTCCTGCATTTCGATGACAGGATTCTCCACCCAGTGAATCCTATCGACTCTCAAGCCATCTACACAGTAAGATCAGAATTGAAATATTATGAGGGCTCCCCATTTGAGAGTGGCACTCAGGCACAGCTTACAATTTGCCATTGTTCAACCACCAACAGGTAAGTCTGCAACAAATTGAGGTCACCATACACAATATTTCATTCTTAATATCTTGTCCCCAGTCCCGCTAGTCATAATAAAATTAAAATTTGGTCTAAGAAGCTGCTGCTTCATTGGCCACATTTTCAACATTCCCTAACCTGCAATATCATGCATTTCCTGCAGTGACAACCCTGCAATAACCCTGAGATATCCCTGTGATTTTTAAACCTAAGTTTTTTATTCATTAGTAGCTGGTCCAGCATTTACTGCCTGCCCCGGTTGCCCTTGAGAAAGTAGTGGTGAGCTGCCTTCTTGTCCATATACAGTCCATATGGTGTAGGTAGACCCACAATACCCTTTGGGAGGAATTTCCAGGATTTTGAGCCAGCCACAGTGAAGGAATGGTGATATATTTCCAAGTCAGGATGGTGAGTAGCTTGGAGGGGAACTTGCAGGTTGGTGGTGTTCCAATGTATCCACTGCCCTTGTCTTTTAAGATGGTAAATGTCAAGCGTTGTCTATAGGCAGTAGTGCTGAGGTAGGGGATGACATTAAACAGAAAATTAGAGATGCATGTAACAAGGATTATGAAGTGACTTTAACCTACATATAGACTGTGCAAACCACATCAGCAATAATACTGTGGTGGTTGAATTCCTGGAGTGTGTATAATTTTTTTTTAGACCAGTATATTGAGAAACCAACTCAGTGACGCACTGTCCTAGATTTGGTTTGGAACAAAGATAAGGGGTTAGTTAATAATCTTCCTGTGAGAGGTCCTTTGGGAAAAAGTGATCATAACATGATGGACTTCTTCATTGGGATAGAAAGTGAAAAGGTCCAATCCAAGACTTGGATTCTAAGTTAAGCAAATGGAACTACAAAATTACTAGAGGTGAGTTGGCTGTGATAGACTGGGTAACTTCACTAAAAGATATGACAGTGGGCAGGTAAGGGTTAATTTTGAAGGAACAAAAGCAGACTTTTCAACAGTTAGACGCTGCTTTCGGACCAAAGAACATAACAGAAAAAGTGGCCCAATCATGGTTTAAAAAATACTGAGGAAAGCCAATCCAAAGAGGAATTATATAAAGGTTAGAAAAAGTAACAATACTGAGGATGTGAAGCAGTTTAAAATTCAACAAAGGAGGTCCATAAGATTGTTTGAGGGAAAATCTACAGTATGAGTAAACTTGCAAGGAACATAAAGGTGGACTGCAAAAGCTTCGATAAGCAGTAACAAGAAAACAATTAGTGAAGGCTAATGCAGGCCACCAATGGTCTGAAACAGGAGAATTGATAATGGAGAACAAGGAAATGGCAAAGCAATTAACCAACTACTTTTGCTCTTTCTTCATAGACTTCTGGAAGCAAGGGTATTTTAGGAAGGTGGAACTGAATAGAGTCATGGAGCTGTACAGCATGGAAACAGACCCTTCAGTCCAACTCATCCATGCTAACCAGATATCCTAAATTAATCTAGTCCCATCGACAGCATTTAGCCCATATCCTTCTAAACCCTTCCTATTCATATACCCATCCAGATGCCTTTTAAATGTTGTAACTGTACCAGCCTCCACCACTTCCTCTGGCAGTTCATTCCATATACATGCACACCCCCTGCAGTACTTAGGTCTTAGGTCCCTTTTATACCTTTCCTCTCTCACCTTAAACCCATGCCCTCTTGTTTTGGAGTCTGCTACCTTGGGGAAAAGACCTTGCCTATTAACCCTATCTGTGCTCCTCATGATTTTATAAACTTCCATAGGGGTTCCCCTCAGCCTCTGATGTTCCAGGGAAAATAGCCCCAGCCTATTCAGCCTCTTCCTACAGCTCATACCATCTAAACCCTGGTAACGTGAAATTAGTATTTGTTAAAGAAGACAGGGTGGATTGGATCATAAGGTGGGACAGACCAGAGGCTGGGTCGGATTGTAGGCTGTGTTGGCAGGGTGGAGAGGGGCACAGGCTGGCTTGAGGGGAACAAGTCAGTGTATAGATCAATGTGGATGGGACCACAGAGCTAAGGCCAGCACAGACTTTGTTGAGAGTGGGTCAGGATATATTTCAGGACGGATTGGAAAAGGATGGGCAGGGACAAGTTTGGAGTTGGGGGAGAGGGAGGAGGTTTAGTGGGAATTTGAGAGTAAAGGGCAGCATGGTGGCACAGTGGTTAGCACTGCTGCCTCACAGCACCAGAGACCCGCGTTCGATTCCAGCCTCGGGCGACTGCCTGTGTGGAGTTTGCACATTCTCCCCATGTCTGCGTGGGTTTCCTCCGGGTGCTCCGGTTTCCCCCACAATCCAAAGATGTGCAGGTTAGGTTGATTGGCCATGCTAAAGTGTCCAGGGAGGTGTAGATTAGGTGGGTTGTCGGGGGATGTGTCTGGGTGGGATGCTCCGAGGTTCGGTGTGGACTTGTTGGGCCGAAGGGCTTGTTTCCACACTGTAGGGATGCTAATTCTAATTCTAAATGAGAGGAACGTTTTCACTCAGAGGGTGGTGGGGACTGATGGTGGGTGGGTTTCTGTGCCTGACAGGATGGTACAGGCAAAAACCGTTGTTGTTATTTAAAAGTGCTTGGATATGTGCCTGAAGTATTGTCACTTACACCAACAAGACAGAGGACTGAACAGTAAGATTGGACTGCATTACACCAGTTAGCTGGTGTCAATAGAATGGTTTGAATGACCTCCTTCTGTACTGTAAATTGTTATGATTCTATAACCCTATACTTAATCCTAATCTTAACTGTAACCCTAATCTAACCTACCATTATCATGGCACAAGTATGTTCTAACTCCCTGTGTCAGACCTTTGCAGATGTTGCCATCAGCCTTTGACTCAATATTGCATGTTTTAACAAAACAATCTGCATTTGTCTGAAACTGAACCAGTTTTGTTGGTCCTGGTCAAACTTGTTCTGATTGTTCCAACAGTTTTCGAGAACAAGGATAAAATGGTGATAGTGATGGAGTGTGCAAGCAAAGGCGAATTATATGATTACATCAGTGAGAGGCACAAGTTAAGTGAGAGGGAGACCAGAACGTTCTTCAGACAGATCGTAGCTGCAGTTCACTACTGTCATAAGGTAAGAACACCAGCAGATTGTAGCTGTTTCCATGATGGAAATAGCAACAAGAGAAATCTGTTCCAACACTCCATATACCTAACTTTGCCCTTCAACCTATTTCATTAACAAAAGTCTTATTGATCTCGGTTTTAAAATTAACAATTGAATCAGGACCAATTACTATTTATGGAATGAGTTTTTAAACTCTCATTCCCCACTGTGTAGAGAAAGTTTTGTTCACTTCACTTTTGTAAATGCTGACCAGCATTTATTGCCTGTCCCTAGTTGCCCCTTGAGAAGGTGGTGGTGAGCTGCCTTCTTGAACTACCTGCTGTCCACATGCTGTAAGTTGACCCACAGTGCCCTTAAAGAGGGAATTCGAGGATTTTGACCTAGTGACAGTGAAGGAACGGTGATATATTTCTAAGTCAGGATGGCAAGTGGCTTGGAGGGCGACTTGCTGGTGATGGTATTCCCATTTATTCCTTCTAGATGGCAGGGGCCATGGCTTTGGAAAGTGCTGCCTAGGGATCTTTAGTGAATTTTTACAGCGCATCTTTAGATTGTACACACTACTGCTATTGAGCGTTGGCGGTGGAGAGAGTGGATGTTTTTGGATGTAGTGCCAATCAAGTGGGCTGCTTTGTCCTGGATGGTGTCAAGTTTCTTAAGTGTTGTTGGAGCTGCACTCATCCTGGCAAGTGGGGAGTGTTCCATCACACTCCTGACTTGCATCTTGTAGTTGGTGGATAGCCTTTGGAGAGTTAGGAGCTGAGTTATTCACTGCAGTATTCCCAGCTTCTGACCTGCTCTTGTGGCCAGCTTCGCAGCAATCCTGGTCTCCTTCAGTGATGCCAGTCTCCCTCAGTGACGCTAATCTCCTTCACCATGATTGTAGTCTGCTTCACAGTAATCCTGCTTCACAGTGATCTCAGTCATCTTCACAGAGATCCCAGTCTGCTTTTACATGATCCCGGTTTGTTTCACAATATTCCTGATCTGTTTCACAAATGCTGACTGTCTAAACATTTCATTCTTTTCTCAGAATACACTGTCTTTGGAATTATAAGAATTGCAGATCTCTTGTTTAAGGACTGTTGAGATCATTCTGATCTGTGGATCATTTTTACACTGGAGGATTCTTTCTTTCTTGGACATCTACTGTAGATTTTGTTGGTCGATTACCTCAACTGGAGGACCTTAAATTCCTGAATTTCCTTTCGGGAAAACAGCAGCTCTGTTGGAATATATCCTCTATGCCTTGCAGCAGCCTGGATCTCTAGATCAAGCAATTACTCTCTAATTTGAGATTTCTGAGGCTGGAAATACAGTGACGAGTAGGTCACCTCCTGACTTCCCAAAACCTGTCCACCATCTACAAGGCACAAGTCTGGACTGTGATGGAATACTGTCCACTTGATTGGCTGGGCGCAGTTCCAACATCACTCAAGAAGATTGACACCATCCGGGACAAAGCAGCCTACTTGAGTGGCACCATTTCCACAAGCATTCAACATTCCATCACCAATGCTCAGTAGTAGCAGTGTGTATCACTTACAAGATGCACTCCTCCATCACTGTGAACACTTCCTGCCCCCTCAGCAGCCCACTTCTCCACGGCAGCTTTCCATGCAATCGTAGAAGTTGTAACACTTGACCATTCCTTCTCTTCAAAGGCCAAGACCCCAAACACTCCTTCTAGGTGAAGCTTCTTTTAGCCTCATCTACTACACTTGCTGCTCACAATGCGGCCTCCACTACTTTGGCAAAACCAAATGCAGACTGGATGCCACCTTTGCAGAACACCTTGCTCTGTCCAAAGGAATGACATTTAATAGGCCATCTTGTTCTCATGCTAACATTACTGTCGTGGGCCTGCTGCAATGTTCTGATAAAACTTAGCACAAGCTCAAGGAGCAACATCTCATTTTCCACTTAGGCACCTTACAGCCTCGTGGTCTGAACATTGAGTTCATCAACTTTTGAGGATGTCCTCTGCCTCTATTTTGATTACAAACCCTCTATCTCCAGCTCTTGTTGGCTTTTCTCTTAACAAAGCGGACCTATTCTCTCCTTTTCTCATCTATCATTTACACTCATTTCAGATCTCTATCACTCCTTTATCAATGTTAGCATTCTTTGCACTGGGCTCCACACCATCTGTTCCACTTACGTCTCCCCCCGTCAAAAAGTATAAAGCACACCATTTTCTACTCCTTACATTTCTGAAAAAGTTGTATCAGACTTGAAATATAAACTCTGTTTCTCTACAGATGCTGCCAGACCTGCTGAGTTTCTCCAGCACTTTCTGTTCTTATTTCAAATTTTCAGCATCCACAGCATTTTCCTTTTATTTACAGATATTCAAACATCAATGAAATGTCAGCCTGACTCCACTTTAATATTCCTTGTTAAGGGGATTGGCCATACACTGTTTCTTTATATGTTCAATTGATTATGTATTTTACTGAATGTGTCTTCATGCAATCATTAAACAAAGTGTTAACATCCTCTCTGATACATGAAAGCCTTTTATTTCTGGAACCTCTCCCTTACTGACTTCTACTGCCACCCAAGACTTAGACTTTTTTTTGTTCTTTTCTGGCTGTTCTGGAGACTGCTAAACTGGATCTATCCTCTCCTCTATCCATCCTCTATCCGCCTCCCCCTCTCTCCCTATTTATTTCAGAACCCTCTTCCCCTCCCCCATTTCTGATGAAGGGTCTAGGCCCGAAACGTCAAGTTTTCCTGCTCCTATGATGCTGCTTGACCTGCTGTGTTCATCCAGCCCCACGCTTGTTATCTTTAAATCTAAAGGCCTTTTCTGTCTGAATTACTTGCTTCTCATGGTAAGAAACCTGTCCGCTCATTGACCACCTGGAAAGTTATGTCTTCTGCCTTTCTGAAGTGTTCTCTGTCTCTCTGTGTCATAAGATTGTTAGGCAATAAACCAATATTTTCTCTCTCTATCCTGTTTTCTAAAACACTGAACTATTCAGTTATTTAAACACATGTAAACTAATATTCAGCTGTACCCTAGTACCGCCCTCAGAAGCCAAAGAGTATTGGTGAAGGACAGTCATCATTTTACATTCAATGTAGAAATCCTACTCAAACTTAAAAGCTATACATGGTTTTACCCACTTTGGAACCCAAATTTCCAAATAATAATTACATAGCCTTAGAACAAAGAACAAAGAAAACTTACAGCCCAGGAACAGGCCCTTCGGCCCTCCAAGCCTGCGCCGATCCAAATCCATTGTCTAAACCTATCGCTCAATTCCTAAGGATCTGTATCCCTCTGCTCCCCACCTACTCATGCATCTGTCCAGACGCACCTTAAATGAATCTACCGTGCCTGCCTCTACTACCTCTGCTGGCAACGCGTTCCAGGCATCTACCACCCTCTGTGTAAAGTACTTTCCGCGTGTATCCCCCTTAAACTTTTCTCCTCTCACCTTGAACGCGTGACCCCTCGTTATTGAATCCCTCACCCTGGGAAAAAGCTTATCTCTATCAACCCTGTCTATGCCCTTCATGATTTTGACGACCTCAATCAGGTGCCCCCTCAATCTCCTTTTTTCTAATGAAAACAATCCTAACCTACTCAACCTCTCTTCATAGCTAGCACCTTCCATACCAGGCAACATCCTCGTAAACCTTCTCTGTACCCTCTCCAAAGCTTCCACATCCTTTTGGTAATGTGGTGACCAGAACTGTACACAGTATTTTAAATGCGGCCGAACCAAAGTCTTGTACAATTTTAACATGACCTGCCAGCTCTTATACTCAATACCCCGTCCGATGAAGGCAAGCATACCATATGCCTTCTTGACCACTCTATCCACCTGTGCATCCACCTTCAGGGTACAATGGACCTGAACTCCCAGATCTCTCTGCTCATCAACTTTTCCCAAGGCTCTTCCATTTACAGTATAGTTCGCTCTAGAATTAGACCTCCCAAAATGCATCACCTCACACTTGCCCGGATTGAACTCCATCTGCCACTTCTCCGCCCAACTCTCCAGTCTATCTATATTCTCCTGTATTCTTTGACAATCCCCTATGCTTTCTGCTACTCCCCCAATCTTCATGTCATCTGCAAACTTACTGATCAGACCACTTATGCCCTCTTCCAGATCATTTATGTATATCACAAACAACAGTGGCCCCAGCACTGATCCCTGTGGAACACCACTGGTCACCTTTCTCCATTTCGAGAAACTCCCTTCAACTACTACTCTCTGTCTCCTGTTGCTCAACCAGTTCTTTATCCACCTAGCTAGAGCACCCTGCACACCATGTGACTTCACTTTCTCCATTAGTTTACGATGGGGAACCTTACTAAACGCCTTACTAAAGTCCATGTAGATGACATCTACAGCCCTTCCTTCATCTATCCTTCATTACAGTCAGTTGTGTTACTGAAGATACCTGCTTACTCAGCACTATCTCTGCCACTGGTATTGATGTTTCTAATTTAGAAGACAGAGAATTAAACCTTTCTTTTGCAACCCCGATCAAAATTTATTTTCTGTCCCTTTTACTGTTCATTGCAGCTGCACCTCATGGAGCTCAATCTCACTGGCGGTGATACTCGTTGTGAGAGGTGAGTACTCACTTTACACTTCATTGCTTGGGTCTCAGGTCTCTGCACCAATTTTCACAGGTTAGTCTCCTACCTTCTAAGGCTGTCTAGCATTACATCCTGGAGCTTTTGGTTGCTCCTACTAGAACGTTCTTCTCAAAGACTTATGTAATTTCTAAGTATAGCTAACTCTTCTTTTTATCTGGTGCACAGTATCGCCCCAGCATTTCTTACCAACATCCGAATGAAGTTTTGCTTTTGAGTGGTGTTTCCATGGCTCCTGTGGTTTCTCTCTGTCAATAATCATGTTTCACTAACTGTATATTCTTGAAGCGGCAATACTCTTAAAGTGGAAATCTCCCTTGGAACATAGGAACATTGGGATTAGGAGTGGGGAGTAGGCAATTCTGTTCTTTCAGCCCACTCCACCATTTAACATGATCATGACTGATCTTATCTCCTTCTCAACTCCACTCTCCTGTCTGCTCCCCATAGCCCTTTTTCTCATCAGAAACGTATCTATTTCTTTCATGCATCTGTTGATTGATTCTACCTTCACTGCACTCTGGAAAGTGTGTTCCACAGATTCACAACCCTCTGAAAGAAGCAGTTTCTCCTCATCTCAGTTTTGAACCTACCTCCTCACTGTATATAAATGACCTCTTATTATAGACTGTCCCACAAGGGGGATCAGGTATTCCACGTCCACCTTATCAATCCTTTTTAGTATTTTATATACCTCAATCAGAACCCCTCCTCGTTTTCTGAGCTCCAGCGAGTACAAGCCCAAGCTATTTAACTGCTCCTCATACGGCAGCCCTCTCATTGCTTGAATCAACCTGGTGAACCTCCTCCGAACTGACTCTGGTGCCACCACATCCTTCCTCAAGTAAGGAGATCAAAACTGGACACAAGACCCCAGTTGCTCAATACTTATTTGGATCTCTTTCTCTGGTCTCCTAGATTTCTCTGCCTCATGGTGAGGGTCAAATCTGCACTGCTGCAATGAAGTGATATTTTCCCAGATGACCACTTCTGGCACCTTGTGGTATTTGCCACCCCCACCAGTCTGTGGAGCTAGGGAAGGGTTGTTTGAGGTGGTTCTGCATCCCCAAATTTTCCTTTATCGTTGCTTTGTCTGTTGCCTGTCTAGTGATATGTAGGTGATACACCATTGTAGATTATCTACAGAAAACGTACTGTATTTGGGTAACAAGAAGATAAATTGGATGATAGCAATTAATACAACTACATTTGGTTGGTCATAATTACTAGAACTTTATGAAGCTGGTACAGACCCGTCTGCTGTGTCCAAAAGCTAAAGTAGAACTCCTTGTCTCCACCGACAGACTGTGTGACATCAGTAGAATGGTGGAGCCACTACTTGAAAATTAACCCCTTCAGACCATTACCTTATGCAACATCTCATATGAAACCTTTTGGTGAGGGGAGGATTCTGAGACAGTCACCAGCAGTTAATGCAGGGCGGTACTAGGGTACGGCTGAATATTAGTTTACATGTGTTTAAATAACTGAATAGTTCAGTGTTTTAGAAAACAGGATAGAGAGAGAGGGGGAGGAAACCAGATAAAACAGTGAAGGAGAGGAGAAAAAGGTCAAAAAGTGATGCCGCAAGAAAATCGTCAATTGATTGGTGGTTGAGTAGCTGCTGTTGGCGACTGTGTTTTAACCTGAGTAATTCTGGAAACTTAAATGACTAAACTAGCACGGGGAAAGAAAGATTTTGTACAAATAGGAGAGGGAACTAGTTTCTGAATAAGAGCAAATAATTTCTATTTCTTAGTAAAGTAATTAGAGTTACAGTGACTTCAAAGTATAAATTGAGGGCACCTCGGTCAAGTGGACTGCATGCCCTGTGGTACGTGGGGATTCGGAAACATTTCTTGTGACCTGGACGAGCCCATGTGCAACACACATCACCAGCTGCACACGCTTAACGGCCAAGTTTCAGAGCTCAAGCAGCAGCTGGAGACAGTGAGATGCCTCCATGAGGCAGAGATCTGAGCACAAAGCAAGTACATAGGGAGGTGCTCACACCACAAGTTAGGGGCAGGGCAGGTCAACGGGGAATGGGTGACCACCAGGCATTCTGATAGAAACAGGCAGGCATTGTGGGAGTCTCCGGAGATCCTGCTCACTAACTAGTTTTCCGTTCTGAATGTCAGTGTGGGCGATGGATCTTTGGAGGAATGCAGTAGTATGCAGCCCATAGCACCATGGATGTCCCAGTTGTAGAGCAGGGGAGGACAAAGAGAGGAAGGCAGTGCCAACAGGGGATTCTTCATTTCCCGAACAGACAGGCTTTCCTATAGACTTCAGTGAAACACCAGCAGGTCACCGAATGGCTACAGGACATTCTTGTGAGGGAGATCAAACAGTCCAAAGCCATAGTCCACCGTGGTATGTACAGCATGTGTAGGAAGTAGGATGTGGTCCTGCAATTGATAGGAAGATGGTGGTGTCACTGGGCTAGTAATCCAAAACCCCAGGCTAATGCTGTAGTGGCAGAGATGAAATTTGAATTCAAACTAGAATAATGAGCTGGGTAAAGGAGTATCACTGCTAGGACTCTAGCTATTCACAATATATTATAATAATTTAGATGAGGGAACTAAACATAAGATCTCCAAGTTTGCAGTTGACACAAAGCTGGGTGGGAAGATGAGCTGTGAGGAGGATATAGAGAAAGTAAATGGTATGTTGGCCTTCATAGCGAGAAGATTTGAGTACAGGAACAAGGATATTTTGCTGCAATTATGCAGGGAAATGCTGAGGCTAAACATAGAACATAGAACAGTACAGTACAGTACAGGCCCTTCGGCCCACAATGTTGTGCCAACCTATTATCCTACTAAGATCAATCTACCCTGCATACCCCACATTTTACTATCAACCATGTGCCTATCCAAGAGTCGCTTAAAAGTCTCTGAAGTATCTCACTCCACAACATTGCCAGCAGCGCATTCCACCTGCCCGCCACTCTCTGTGTAAAGAACCGACCTCTGACATCTCCCCTATACTTTCCTCCAATCACCTTAAAATTATGCCCCCTCATAATAGTCATTTCCACCCTGGGAAAAAGTCTCTGACTATTCACTCTATCTATACCTTTCATCATCTTGTACACCTCTACCAAGTCACCTCTCATCCGTCTTCACTCCAATGGAAAAAGCCCTAGCTCTCTCAACCTTTCCACATAAGACCCGCCCTCCAGTCCAGGTAGCATCCTGGTAAATCTCCTCTGCACCCTCTCTGAAGCTTCCACATCTTTCCTATAATGAGGTGACCAGAACTGAACATGATATTCCAAGTGTGGTCTAACCAGAGTTTTATAGAGCTGCAGCATAACCTCACGGCTCTTAAACTCAATTCCACTGCCAATGAATGTCAACACACCATATGCCTTCTTTACAACCCTGTCAACTTGGGTGGCAACTTTGAGGGATCTGTGGACGTGGACCCCAAGATCCCTCTATTCCTCCACAATGCCAAGAATCCTGCCATTAACCCCTTTATTCTGCATTCAAATTTGACCTTCCAAAATGAATCACTTCACACTTTTTGTGTCTTCTGGTTTCCTTATCTGAGGAAGGAAGTTTTTGCTATAGAGGGAGTGCAGCAAAGGTTTACCAAATTAATTCCTGGGATGACAGCACCGATGTATGAGGTGGGGTTGAGTCACTTAGGATTATATTCACTGGGAGTTCAGAGGAATGAGGGGTGATCTCATAGAAACCTGTAAAAGTTGAACAGGAGTAGACAAGATGCAAGTAAGATAAATGCAAGAAGGATTTTACTGGTGATGGGGTAGTTTAGAACCAGGGGCCACAGTTTAAGGATATAGGTAGACCATTTAGGACTGATATGAAAAGAAATGTCTTCACTCAAAGGATGATGACCCATTGGAATTCACTCCCACAGAAAGCTGTCGAGGCCAAAACATGTATGATTTCAAGAAGGAGTTGGATACAGCACTTGGACCTAAAGGAATCAGAAGATATATGGAAAAAAAAAAGAGCAGGAACAGGCTATTGAGATGGATGACAATAAATAGAGGAGCGGATCTGAAGGATGAAATGGCCTATCCCTGCTTCTATTTTCTATGTTACACAAGAAAGGATAATGAGAAAAGACTGGCAGCTAACATAGAACGAGATCTCAAAATCTTATATAAACACATCAACAGTAAAAAGGTGGTAAAGGAGAAGTTAGGTTGAGTAAGCACCAAAAAGGGAGGCGGAGGTGTGGCTGTTGTGTTAAATGAATACTTTGTATTTGTCTTTACCAAAGAGAAATACACTACTCATGATGATCGATGAGAAAACCCTGTCTCTGGAGGGGTTCAAAGTTGGTAAGGCAGAAGTATCGGATAGATTGTTGGTGTTTAAAGTCAACAACACTGGGACTGGATGAGATATGTCCAAGGAATTTGAAGGAAGTGAGGGTTCAAATTGTGGGAGCTCTGGCCACAGTCAACTTTGGACTTGGGAGAGTTGCTAGCGGTTTGGAGAATTGCAAACATTATATCCCTGTTCAAAAAATGTTGTAAAGACTGGCTCAGCCCACCAGTGAGTTTTGGGGGAAACGACTAGAAGCATTTATTCAGGATAGAATGAATGGTCACATGGAAAAATGTGGATTGATTCACAGGTATGGATTGTTTTTATTTATTCATTTGTGGGATGTGGGCATCACTGGCTGGCCTTCATTTATTGCCCATCCCTAGTTGCCCTTGAGAAGGTGGTGATGAGCTGCCTTCTTGAACCGCTGCAGTCTACCTGCTATCGGTTGACCCACAATGCCATTCAAGAGGGAATTCCAGGATTTTGACTCTGCAATAGTGAAGGAACGGCAATATATTTCCAAGTCAGGATGGTGAATGCTTTGCAAGGGAACTTGAAGGTGGTGGTATTCCCATTTATCTACCGCCCTTATCCTTCTAGATGGAAGTGGTTATGAGTTTCGAAGGTGCTATCTGAGGATCTTTGGTGAATTTCTGCAATGCCAATCAAGCGGTCTGCTTTTTCCTGGATGGTGTCAAGCTTCTTGAGTGTTGTTAGAGCTGCATTCATCCAGGCAAGTAGGGAGTATTCCATCACATTTCTGACTTGTGCCTTGTGGATGGTGGACAGGCTTTGGGGAGTCAGGAGGTGAATTACTTGCTGCAGTATTCCTAGCCTCTGATCTGTTCTTGAAGCCACTGTCTTTATGTGATGAGTCCAGTGAGATTCTGGTCAATGATAACTCCTGGGATGTTGATAGTAGGGGGTTCAGTGACGATAACAAGGAGCAGCGGTTAGATCTTACCTGGCATTTGTGTGGTATGACTGTTACTTGCCACTTGTCGGCCCAAGCCTGGATATTGTCTAGATCTTGTTGCATGTGAACATGGACTGCTTCAGTATCTGAGGAGTCACAATTGGTGCTGAATGTTGTGCCATTATCAGTGAACATCCCCACTTCTGACTCTATGATTGAGGGAAGGTCATTGATGAATCAGTTGAAGATATTTGGGTCTAGGACACTATCCTGAGGAACTCCTGCAGAGATGTCCTGGCGCTGAGATGACTGACCTCCAACAACCACAACCACCTTCCTATGTGTCAGGTATGACTCCAACCATCAGAGAGTTTGCCCCCACATACCCTTTGATTCCAGTTTTGCAAGGGCTTCTTGATGCCACACTCGGTTGAATGCAGCCTTGATGTCAAGGGCTTGTTAAGAAAAGATTGTGTGCAACTTGCTAGAGTTATGTGAAGAGGTAACAGAAAGGCTCAATGGGGTAACAGTGTTGATGTGGTTTACGTGGATTTCCAGAAGGCATTTGATACAGTGCCACACACAGATTCGAGGAAAGTTATAGGTCATGGAATAAAAGGAGAGTAGCAATGTCAATACAAAATTGGCTGAGGATAGGAAACAGAGATTAATGGTCAAAGGATTTTTTTGGGCTGGAAGAACAGTTGTAGTGAATTCCTCAAGAATCAGATTTAAGACCTTCATTTTTTTCTGATGTGTGTAAATGCTTCAGTTCTTGGTGTGAAAGGTACAACTTTGATGCAGATGACACAAAAGTTGTAAGAACAGTAAACTCTGAGGAGTACAGTGTGAAATTCCAAAAGGACATTGACTAAGTTGGTGGAGCGAGTAGGGGCGGTGTTGGGTGAGTGGCAGATGAAGTTCAATGCAGCCAACAGAGTTAGTAAACCTTGGTATAAAAAGTATATGACACAATATAAAAGAAAATATATTATTTTCAAGCTTGTGCAGGAGCAGAGAGACCTGGGTGAATATGTACATGAATCAATAGGTGGCAGGACAACCCAATCCCAGGTAACTTTCCACATTGTCGGGTGGATGCCAGCATTGTAATTGTACTGAACCAGTTTGATTAGGGGTGCAGCCAAGCTGTGGAGCAAAGTCTTCAGTACCATTGCTGGAATGTTGTCATAGCCTTCAAGGTATCCAGTGCTTCCAAATATTTCCTGACATCATGTGGAGTAAATCGAATTGGCAGAAGACTGTTGATGCTGGGGACTATTGGAGGAGGTTGAGATAGATCATCCACTTGGCATTTCTGGCTGAAGATTGCAGCGAATGCTTCAGCCTTATCTTTTGCACTGATGTGCTGAACTTTTCCATAATTGAAGATGGTGATATTTATGGAGCCTCCTCCTCCAGTGTTTAATTGTCCACCACCATTCACCCACTGGATGTGGCAAAACTACAAATCTTAGATCTTTGGTTTTAGGATTGCTTAGCTCAGTCTGCTTGTGCTGGTTGGTGCGCAAGTAGTTCTGTTTGGTGGCTTCACCAGGTTGATACCTCATCTTCAGGTATGCCTGGTGCTGCTCCTGGCATGCCCTCCTGCACTCTCCATTCAACCAGGGTTGATCATCTGGCTTGATAGTAATGGTTGAGTGGGGGATATGCTGGGCCATAAGTACAATTCTTCTGCTGTTGATGGCTCATAGCACCTCAAGGATGCCCAGTCTTGAGTTGCTAGATCTGTTTGAAGTCTGTTCCATTTGGCACAGTGATAGCGCCACGCAACACGATAGAGGTTGTTCTCAGTGTGAAGACGGGACTTGGTCTCCGCAGGGACTGTGCGGTCGTCACTCTTACCATTATTGTCATAGACAGATATGTCTGTGACCAGCAGATTGGTAAGGACGAGATTAAGTATGTTTTTCCCTCTTGTTGGTTCCCTCACCACCTGCCGCAGACCCTGTCTAGCAGCTACGTCCTTTAGGACCCGTCCAGCTCAATCAGTAGTACTGCTGCCGAGCCACTCTTGGTGGTGGACATTGAGATCCCCCACCCAGAGTACATTTGTGCCCTTTCCACCCTCTGCGCTTTCTCCAAATGTTGCTTGACATTGAGGAGTACAGATTAATCAGCCAAAGGAGGATAGTACGTAAGTAATCAGGAGGTTTCCTTGCTCATGTTTAACCCAAAACCGTGAGATTTCATGGCATCCAAGTTAATGTTGAGGACACCCAGGCAACACCCTTCCAACTGAATACCACTGTGCCACCATTCTGATTGATGATTCTGTTGATTATTTGGTCAAGAACTATTAGTTACATTGGAACCTTGACTTTGCCAAGTGAGAAATCACATGAAAACAAGAGATCATCATGTTTATACAAAGACCACAGAGAATATCAACTTGGTAGGGTGTTGTCAATATTTATTGAAATTCTAATCTAGCTCCTGGAGCAAGAGAAATGGGGGGATCAAAGCCATGTTTGGTTATTAGGGGTTAGAGAGTAAAGACTACGGTTATATTATTATTTGTAATTAAATAGCAGTCGAGGATCAGAACAATAACACTAGTTACAGTCAGAGTTCACCTGTACAGAAACCACAAGTTGCAAAATGTAATCACCACCGCCCCACCACAACTGTGACAAACTTGTTTTTGCAGTTTACATTATACCTAATGACATATTGATTAGGATGGAAAATTGACACTGGAAATAAAGCTTTGTTGACAGGAAACACACGCTAACATAAAGTTTTAAATAAATCGGGTGTCATTGCTGTTGGTTTCCCTTTGCCATTGAAGATGATTGTATTTTGTGTGTGTGTCGCATATTCTAACATGGCTGTGCACCTGCCTGGCTTTCCAGAGTGTGGGTTAACTGATGACCTGTCTGAAATTATTGCCACTGCTAAGTCTTTCCAGCTTCCCGTTTACAAAGAACAAGAACAAAGAAAATTACAGCACGGGAACAGGCCCTTTGGTCCTCCAAGCCTGCACCGATCCAGATCCTCTATCTAAACCTGTCGCCTATTTTCCAAGGATCTGTATCCCTCTGCTCCCAGCCCATTCATGTATCTGTCTAGATACATCTTAAATGATGCTATCATGCCCACCTCTACCACCTCCGCTGGCAACACGTTCCAGGCACCCACCACCCTCTGCGTAAAGAACTTTCCATGCATATCTCCCTTAAACCTTTCCCCTCTCACCTTGAAATCGTGACCCCCTAGTAACTGAGTCTCCGACTCTGGGGAAAAAGCTTCTTGCTATCCACCCTGTCTATACCTGTCATGATTTTGTAGACCTCAATCAGGTCCCACCTCAAACTCTGTCTTTCTAATGTAAATAATCCTAATCTACTCAATCTCTCTTCATAGCTAGCGCCCTCCACACCAGGTACCTGGTGAACCTCCTCTGCACCCTCTCCAAAGCATCCACATCCTTTTGGTAATGTGGCGACCAGAACTGTACACAGTATTCCAAATGTGGTCGAATCAAAGTCCTATACAACTGTAACATGACCTGCCAACTCTTGTACTCAATACCCCATCCGATGAATGAAAGCATGCCGTATGCCTTCTTGACCACTCTATTGACCTGCATCGTCACCTTGAGGGTACAATGGACCTGAACACCCAGATCTCTCTGTGCATCAATTTTCCCCAGGGCTTTTCCATTTACCATATAGTTCGCTCTTGAATTGGATCTTCCAAAATGCATCACCTCGCATTTGCCTGGATTGAACTCCATCTGCCATTTCTCCGCCTAACTCTCCAATCTATCGATATTCTGCTGCATTCTCTGACAGTCCCCTTCACTATCTGCTACTCCACCAATCTTAGTGTCATCTGCAAACTTGCTAATCAGACCATCTATACCTTCCTACAGTTCATTTATGTATATCACAAACAACGGTGGTCCCAACACGGATCCCTGTGGAACACCACTGGTCACAGTTCTCCATTTTGAGAAACTCCCTTCCACTGCAACTCTCTGTCTCCTGTTGCCCTGCCAGGTATCTATCCATCTAGCTAGTACACCCTGGGCCCCATGCGACTTCACTTTCCCCATCAGCCTACCATGGGGAACCTTATCAAATGCCTTATTGAAGTCCATGGATATGACATCCACAGCCCTTCCCTCATCTATCGACTTTGTCACTTCCTCAAAGAATTCTATCAAGTTGGTAAGACGTGACATTCCCTGCACAAAACCATGCTGCCTATCATTAATAAGCCCATTTTCTTCCAAATGTAAATAGATCCTGTCCCTCAGTATCTTTTCCAGCAGCTTCCCCACCATTGACGTCAGGCTCACCAGTCTATAATTACCTGGATTATCCTTGCTACCCTTCTTAAACAAGGGGACAACATTAGCAATTCTCCAGTCCTCCGGGACCTCACCTGTGCTCAAGGATGCTGCAAAGATATCTGTTAAGGCCCCAGCCATTTCCTCTCTCGCTTCCCTCAATAACCTGGGATAGATCCCATCCGGACCTGGGGACTTGTCCACCCTAATGCCTTTTAGAATACCCAACACTTCCCCCCTCCTTATGCTGATTTGATTTAGAGTAATCAAACATCAATTCCTAACCTCAACATCCATCATATCCCTCTCCTTGGTGAATACTGATGCAAAGTACTCATTAAGAACCTCACTCATTTTCTCTGACTCCTCGCATAACTTCCCTCCTTTGTCCTTGAGTGGGCCAACCCTTTCTCTAGTTACCCTCTTGCTCCTTATGTACGAATAAAAGGCTTTGGGATTTTCCTTAACCCTGTTTGCTAAAGATATTTCATGACCCCTTTTAGCCCTCTTAATTCCTCGTTTCAGATTGGTCCTACTTTCCCGATATTCTTCCAAAGCTTCGTCTGTTTTCAGTGGCCGAGACCTTATGTATGCTTCCTTATTCCTCTTTGCTAGTCTCACAATTTCACCTGTCATCCACGGTTCCCTAATCTTGCCCTTTCTATCCCTCATTTTCACAGAGACATGTCTGTCCTGCACTCTAATCAACCTCTCTTTAAAAGCCTCCCACATATCAAATATGGATTTACCCTCAAACAGCTGCACCCAATCCACATTCCCCAGCTCCTGTCGAATTTTGCTATAGTTGGCCTTCCCCCAATTCAGCACTCTTCCTTTAGGACTACTCTCGTCTTTGTCCATCAGTATTCTAAAACTTACGGAATTATGATCACTATTCCCAAAGTAATGCCCTCCTGAAACTTCAACCACCCAGCTGGGCTCATTCCCCAACAGTCCAGTATGGCCCCCTCCCATGTTGGACTATTTATATACTGCTCTAGAAAACCCTCCTGGATGCTCCTTACAAATTCTGCTCCGTCTAAACCCCTAACACCAAGTGAATCCGAGTCAATGTTGGGAAAATTAAAATCTCCCATCACCACCACCCTGTTGCTCCTATATCTTTCCATAATCTGTCTACATACTTGTACCTCTATCTCACGCTCACTGTTGGGAGGCCTGTAGTACAGCCCCAACATTGTTACCGCACCCTTCCTATTTCTGAGCTCTGCCCATATTGCCTCACTGCTCAAGTCCTCCATAGTGCCCTCCTTCAGCACAGCTGTACTATCCTCTTTGACCAGTAATCCAACTCCTCCACCCCTTTTACATCCTTCTCTATCCTGCCTGAAGCATCTATATCCTGGGATTTTTAGTTGCCAATCTTGCCCTTCCCTCAACCAAGTCTCAGTAATAGCAATAACAACATACTCCCAGGTACTGATCCAAGCCCTAAGTTCATCTGCCTTATCTACTACACTTCTCACATTAAAACAAATGCACCTCAGGCCACCTGTCCCTTTGTGTTCATCGTCTGCTCTCTGCCTACTCTTCCTGACTGTGAAGTCACACTGACTTCATTATCTAGTTCCTTACAGGCTTTAGTTACTACCTCCTTACTGTCCAATAACCTCCTCATTTGGTTCCCATCCCCCTGCCACGTTAGTTTATATACTCTCCAACAGCATCAGCAAAAGCAGCCCCTAGGACATTGGTTCCAGTCCTGCCCAGGTGTAGACCGTCTGATTTGTAATAGTCCCACCTCCCCCAGAACCGGTCCCAATGTCCCAAAAATCTGAACCCCTCCCTCCTGCACCATCTCTCAAGCCACTGATTTATCCTGCCTATTCTTTCATTTCTACTCTGATTAGCACGTGGCACTGGTAGCAATCCTGAGATTACTACCTCTGAGGTCCTACTTTTTAACTTGGCTCCTAACTCCCTAAATTCTGCTTGTAGGACATCATCCTGTTTTTCACCGATATCATTGGTGCCTATATGCACCACAACAGCTGGCTGTTCACCCTCCGCCTTCAGAATGTCCTGCAGTCGATCGGAGACATACCTGACCCGTGCACCTGGGAGGCAACATACCATTCGGCAGTCTCGTTTTCGACCACAGAACCGCATATCTACTCCCCTTACAATCAAATCTCCCATGACTATAGCCCTTCCACTCTTTTTTCTGCCCTTCTGTACAGCAGAGCCAGCCACAGTATCATGGATAACAAACGTGGGGCTGGATGAACACAGCAGGTCAAGCAGCATCATAGGAGCAGGAAAACTTGACATTTCGGGCCTAGACCCTTCATCAGAAATGCGGGAGGGGAAGAGGGTTCTGAAATAAATAGGGAGAGAGGGGGAGGCGGATAGAAGATGGATAGAGGAGAGGATAGGTGGAGAGGATCATGGACCTGGCTACTGCTACCTTCCCCTGGTGAGCCATCTCCCCCAACTGTACCCAAAACGGTATACCTGTTTTGGAGGGAGATGACCGCAGGAGACACCTGCACTGCCTTCCTGTGTTTTTTCTGCCTTTTGGTCACCCATTCCCTTTCTCTCTCAGCGATCCTCATCTGCGGTGTGACCAATTTGCTGAATGTACTATCCATGACTTCCTCAGCATCGCAGATGCTCCAAAGTGAGTCCATCCGCAGCTCCAGAGCCGAACACACTTCTTGCACGTGTAGGAGTCAGGGACATCAGCCGTGTCCTTGAGCTCCCATATCGAGCAAAAGCAGCATAACATGGGTCTGGGATCTCCTGCCAATTTTACTCTTAAGCTTAACTTAGTCCTACAATAATATCAAATAGTAGATAAATGAAATGAAAAAAAAATTTGTACCAAATCACTCGACTTACCAGCACACGTTTAAAAAAAAAAGAAAAAGAAAAACACTTACCTTATCAACACACCGGAGTGTTTTTTTTTGGGTCAGAGGAGGAGGGCGGGTGGGAGACATTTCACGTGTAGTGTCTCGGGTTTAGCCACTGCCCAAATACATCAGTTCACTCACCTTCCGAGAGCGCAATTCGACTGCTCCCATTCAGCCCGGCTGCCGAAATGAAGAACTTACCTTCCCAGCAGGACCCTGGTCCTCGCTTTCAGTGCTCCCAAGTTTGTCCTTAGCTGCCTGCATTCTTTGCTGTTTGAAGGAGACAATGTTTGAGATCCATTCCTGGATGGTTCTTTCTTATGCACTTCCTCCTAGTCAATGTTGTAGATGCCATTTTTCCTGAGGTTGGCCTACAAGGAGTCCTGATGCTGTGAAGTATGTGGGTAGTTTCTCAGAAGTCAGCATTTCAGACCAGTCCTTGGAACTTATTGAATTGTTATTGCGTACTGATATTAAACACCAAAGTGTTCACATAAATGACATGCAATCATTAAGGACCAACAACTGATTTCACTACACATGTGCAAACCACAACAACTCAAAGTTTTGAAGTTATGACCAGAAATACATATAAAATTACGTTAATATTCCAAAGACATATTGTAACACTACACTGTGATCTCACAATACTGTCATACTTCCACATCCAAAGGTTGATATATCATAGAGTTGCTATAGTGTGGTGGCAGGCCATTTGGCCCATCAAGTCCATACTGACCGCCCAAAGAGCACCCCACCTACCCTATCCCTATAATCCTGCATTTTCCATGGCTAATCCAACTAACCTACATTTCCCTGGACACAATGCCCAATTTAGCACGGCCAATCCATCTAACCTACACTTCTTTGGAATGTGGGACGAAACTGGAGCACCCGGAGAAAACCCACACAGAGTCTGGGAGAATGTGCAAACTCCACACAGACAGTCGCTCGAGGGTGGAATCGAACTTGGGTCTCTAACCACTGAGCCACTGTGCCACCCCAAGTGTTTGGAATTCTCGTCCAAAAATAGTGGTGGATGTTGGATCTGTTGCTAATTTTAAATCTGAGATAGATAAATTGTTGTTGAGCGAGGGTATAAAGGGATATTGGCAAAATACAGGCATACAGAGGTAGGTCACATATCAGCCATGATCTTATTGAATGGCAGAAGAGGCTCAAGGGGTTGAATGGCCTACACCTGTTCCTGTGTTTCAGGGAGTTCAGCGTTTTTGAGAAGAGTTGAGACTTCCCCTTACTATCTAGAGTAATGTAGACCTGCACAGTGGCTCAGTGGTTAGCACTGCTGCCTCACAGAGCCAGGGACCTGGATTCGACTCCACCCTCGGTCACTGTCTGTGTGGAGTTTGCACCTTCTCCCCGTGTCTGCATGGGTTTCCTCCAGGTGCTCCGGTTTCCTCCCACAGTCCAAATATGTGCAGGTTAGGTGGATTGGCCATGGAAAATTGCCTGTAGTGTTCAGGGATGTGTAGATTAAGTGTTTTATAGGGGGATGGGTCTGGGTGGGATGCTCTGAGGGTCAGTGTGGACTTGTCGGGCCAACGGGCCTGTTTCCACACTGTAGGGATTCTATGATCCATGAATCACTGCCTGCAATCTAATCTGCTTTCAGATTCTTTAGACTGAATAAGATTGTCCTGATGCAATGCTGTAAATTCAGAGTATAGTTTGTTCTGGTTCATCCAGTCTGCTCTCACACTGACCTGCTGCAAACACAGCCTTACAGCCCTAGCAGCAGGTCTGACTGACTGCAGACACATGGGGCAGAAACTCACAGGGGCCTGAGTGACATGGACTGTACCAAGATTTGTGCCATAATCAGGCAAGTGGGGTAAGACCCAGCTCAATGTGGGGAGTGACTTGCTGCATCTTTTATACATCTGTTGAGTGGCCCGAGGAGTTTCTCACCACACAGCAGTGAGTTGCCAATTATGGGAAAATTATAACTGGTTAATCGCCTCATTAATATTCAACTTCCTACCTTACCAAATACGTCTCTCAAGCTGGCTGAAGGCATCTGGATGGGTATATGAATAGGAAGGGCTTAGAGGGATATGGGCCAAATGCTGGCAAATGGGACTAGATTTATCTAGGATATCTGGTTGGCATGGACAATTTGGATTGAAGAGTCTGTTTCTGCGCTGTACGTCTCTGTATCTATGATTCTAAATCTTGACATGGAAATCAGAGCAGGTACCTGGGCACTTCAATTGAAAGTTTGTTCCAAATGACCTCCATGTTGTAATCCAGGCACCAACATCTCAGGACATGCTCCATAGGCACTAGTCACACATACCCCACATCCAGACATTGGCATCTGACAACCTCTAAAAACCCTCATGACACATCTCCAATTTACTTACAGGACAGTTCTGCCCTTCCAAGCTGCATCTCAGGCTGCACCAGCAATTACCATGGTAACTTTACAGAAAGGACTCTGTGCTCAGGGGGACACATCCAGCTCATGGACTCACTCTTCACTCACTGTCAGCGCTCACTCACTCTGAGCCCGACTAGATACTCACAGCATCCCTGCCTTGCCTCACCATTTTGTACTATCCCCCCATAGCCAGAGATACCAGGTTCACATTCCCACTGGTTATACCAGCTGTTTAGTGCAGGCACAAAGCCAGGAAACTTGTCACAGTTGGCAGCAAGCCTCAGTATGTCAAGGCCATTGGCAATGACTCGAGTGGGCCCTGGCACTGTAATTCAATACCAGTCCAGGACAAGCTCAAGGAGGTCAGAGTCAGGATCCTCTCCTCATGAGGAATGAGGAGCAGAATGACCGGCAGCGCATCTCCCATCTTGACTCCATCTGCCTCATGGTGGTCTGTTTCCTTCCTTGAAGGAGCGAGAGAGGCAGGAATTATGGGAAATGAAAGTGGGTGGCACAGATATTACTGACGGTGCAGGTGAGGGCATGTCCTGAGTGAGTGAGTAGGCAGAGCGGAGGGGATGAGGGTTTGTGATGTCAGGGGATGGGATAGGTGACAGCGAGTGAAGGAAGATGTTGCAGGTAGTCTTGAGATTTACAGAGCATGAGCCTTGGTGAGTGATGGGTACGGTCACAGACTGAGGGTACGTTATTGGTGAGAACGTGGTGGCACTCAGACTGGTGGAGTGGACAATGTCATTGACCTTCTTCCATGGAATGCTGGGCATTTCTCCAGATGGCTGAGATTGCACTGACTAGGGTGGTAACCTCAGACCAGACTGGGCATTGGTCTCAAAAACAGAAGTTGCTAGAAAAGTTCAGCAGGTCTGGCAGCATCTGTGAAGAGAAAATCAGAGTTAGTGTTTCGGGTCCAGTGACCTTTCCTCAGAACTGGTCTGGTGATTGGTCCAGCATTGGTCTAGAGGTCGTGGGCTGTGTTGCTGGTCCTGACCAAAGGGGAAAGCCTTTTTATTGGCACCACCCAGTCCAGCAGAAGCTCTGGGACCCCGTCCACGAAGCAGGGCACCAGATTGTGTCATGCCTGGGGCAAATGGCAGGAAATATGCAGGGCAGCTGCAGTCTGACAGTGCATGTCTGGGTACACCACAGAATTTAAAGATGGAGCAGGTGCAAGGGATGCTAGCATTTTGGCAGAAATCTGGTGAGTGTTGAGTTGTTCTGGGATTGGCACGTGGCAAGGAACCACACCTGAGGAACATCATGTGGGTGAGGTAGGTAGTTAATGAGGCAACAACTCACTTCTGAGGAAGGGTCACCAGACCCAGAACGTTAACTCTGATTTCTCTCCACAGATGCTGCCAGACCTGCTGAGCTGTTCCAGCAATTTCTGTTTTCGTTTCTGATTTACAGCATCCACAGTTCTTTCATTTGCTTTTAGTTAATGAAGTGAGTTTGGTAAAATACAATGAAAACTCTTGCTAGGCCTCACTGTGAGTAACCCTCCAAAGAACACTTAGCTAAAAAGATTCAGCCCTTTGCCTAAATTTAACACGTTAATATTCGACTTAAGTATTGCAAAATGTAGCAGTTCTGTGCTATCGTCATTATTTTTGTAGTACTGGACTTAAACCACTGTACAGTTTCATTTTCACACAATCAGGTTTAATATTTAATATTAATATCAAGGTGCAGAAGTTTAAAGGAAACTCATCAAGTCACTGTGTTTTCAGTCTCCTACCACAGGCAGACAGTTCATGACCCCTCATTCTGAACAGAATGCAACATTTTTGACCGATTTGGGATGAGAGTATCCTGAGTGGTCAGGCTGATTTCAAAACATTATATATTTTTAATCAATCAGATTGGACATCTTAACACATGGTTATGATATCTTATGGTGGAACCTGAATCCAGACCTTCTGGCCCAGAGGGAGGGGCACTGCCATTTCACAACGAGATCCAAAGTTGAACAAGCCTTTTATAGCAATTTTGAGAAAACAATTTTGTTAAATCAAGAACAACACAAATTGTACAGGAGTTTTAATAAAACATAGAGTTGGAATGAGTCAATTTAGTAAAACCTTCCAATTCGCCCCACTTCCCTTACTCATTCCACTTAATCCTGCATTTTCCCTTTGCTAAATGGAAATATAGAAAACAGGAGCACGAGTAGGCTATTCAACCTTTTAAGACTCTTCTACCATTCAATATGGTTATCCAACTCAGTCCCCCAATCCCACTTTCTCCCCATGCACTTTGATCCCTTTAGCCATAAGAACTATATCTAACTCCTTCACAAGAGCATTCACTGTTTTGGCCTCAACCACTTTCTGCGGCAGAAAGAGAGGCTCCCACAGGTTCCCCATTCTCTGGGTGAAGACATCTCTCCTCACCTCAATCTGAAGTGGCCTACTCCATATCTTTAAATTAGATTTATCTAATTCCCTACAGAAAGTTGTGACTGAATCTGCTTCCACAGCCTATTTAGGCAGCGTGTTCCACTTCATTAGAACTCACTGCTTTTACCTTAACAATAAAAAGAATTGCACCTGACCTGTGAATAAATGCGTGTTTATACGGCATGCCGACAGTGGGGGTTGTCTATGTCACAAAGGCAGTGAGGGGCAGCAGATGGCACGTAGCCATTGATGGCTGGTCTTTCTATCTCTTTCTTACAGAATGGAGTTGTTCACCGAGATCTGAAATTAGAAAACATCTTGCTGGATGAAAATTATAACATTAAGGTATGATTCATTCAGTAGACAAGTAGAAAAGACACTGCCTTTTTCCTGGTGCTGTTATTCTACAGAAGAAATTTTGAAATCACAGATTTTTCTCAGTGTGAAGCTGGTAGTTAGAACTGGACTGTTGAACATAATGTGTGGAAAAAAAACAAAATTGCTGGAGAGGCTCAGCAGGTCTGGCAGCATCTGTGAAGGAAAAAACAGAGTTAACGTTTCGGGTCCGGTGACTCTTCCTCTGAGGAAGGGTACCAGACCTGCTGAGCCTCTCCAGCAATTTTGTTTTTGTTCCTGATTTACAGCATCCACAGTTCTTTTGGTTTTTATGATGTGTGCAATGTTGATTTGTGTTTCCTCTCTAACCTCCAGACACCATGGGCTGGAACAGTACTTCACAAACCATTTCCCACAGTGGTTCCAGTTCAAGGTTTGAAAATTGACACAACCGGTCATTGTGAATGGAGATTGTGGGAGATCAGTGGCATAGTTGCTGGAACTCAGTCCGACCTCCATGGTTGCCATTGGAGTTCATAACTTTCAGCTCGTGGCCCCACTTTTTCAAAATCTGCCTGTGGGATGTCATCACTGGCTAGGCCAGCATTTGCTGCGCATTCCTAATTGCTGCTTGAAGGGAGTGGCTTTCTACACCTATTCCAAAATGCAGTTAAGAATCAATCACATTGTGGACTGGACTCCCATGTAGATCTTCCCTAAAGGACATTAATGAGCCCGATGTGTTTTAGAATTTTGAGATGCCCTGGTCTAAAGTGAAGGAAATGCATATGTTTATATCAAGAAGCATTCATTGATGCCCGTTCTTAGAAATAATGTAGTATTGAAGTCTATGGGATGATCTAAGCCTTCTCGGAGTTGGATTTCAGCCAGGTCTATACAGATAGTCCCGTCACACTCAGCTGATCGTTGTGTGCTTGCTCCAGTGAGTCCTGCTGACTATGAGGTTGTGGACTGACCTCTGACATCATGAATTGGTCTGGTGATGGTCAGTCTCCAGGTGGGACAAGACCTGTATCCAAGCAAGTTCACATCCCGAGGAGGGGAAACAGGAAAGGAGGAAAATTAACAACAACAAAAAAATGTTGATTTATTGTCACAAAAGAGAATTACATGTTATTTTGGGGCTATTGCTTTACAAAGTTTTCATCATTTGGCCCAGTATCTCTTAGAGATATGTCGCTGCAATGCCTAGTATGATACATTATTAATGTGATATTCAATTTGTGTAGAAAAAGCTCCCAAAAGGAACAATGAGGTAAGGTTCAGTTTATCTGCTTCAGTGCCGTTGGTTGAGAGATATGATTAAGTCAGTAAAGATAAGACCCTACTTTTCCTCAAAAAATGCCCAGGGATCTTTCACCCTATCTGATAGGATAAATGGGATGTGGTTAACATCTCACATGATGGATGATGCCTGTGGCATTGCAATGCTGCCTCTGCACTGTACTAGAATATCAGCCTGCTTCTTGGTGGAAAATGAAATGTTGCAAAAAGGACCACTGAGAAGTGTTTAATTCTGCTGGAGCTTGTGTTGAAATGCCAAGAAATGAATGCATGTGATTTGCCATGAATTAATCTGATGGGTATGATGGCTGTTGTGATAACCTCTGGGGACTGAAGGGAGAGTCGATGAGAACACTCAATTCCCCTGCATTGATGAAAGAATTCTGTTGCTTTAAACACCACCGTGTAAAGGACATTGTGATGGTTATTAACACATGGCCTATCTGACACCTCATTTACTGAACTCTACCTCAATGTGCAGTGTCGTTCTGTGACTGTGACTTCAGGTAACAGTGCAGGATTAGACACAAGTGGTGCCAAGTTCTTCCATCAACTGACAGCCCAAGTCTTCAGCTATTACCACCTTTTATTTGTTAACCCCCGTGAGCAGGATCCTGCACTCTTTAATATTGTTCAAATGAGAACATAAGAAATAGGAGCATGATTAGGCCATTTGGCCCCTCAAACTTGTTCCACCATGCACTTAGATCATGGCTGACCTGACATGGTCAGAATTCCTCTCTCCTGCGCCCCCTGCTTTGCCCGCCCCCCAATCCCTGACTCCCTTGTAGATTCAAAAGCTGTTGCCTGTTGTGCATTGGAGTAAGATTAGCACATGCTCAAATGAAGGCATCCTTTATATTGAAAACTTTATTTGAACCTTCCCAACAGAGAGGGCTGTACACTACATACCCTCTCTATCAATGAAATCAACATATTCATCTAAATGTAAACTGCTGCATGCACCTCATTTATCAGAATACAATACCAAAAATACTGAAACGTTCCAACGAGATGATTGCATTTTATTTTCTAATAATCACAACCATAGTATACATAACCGACGCTGCCAGAGTGATTTACATATTAAAAACAAGTTTTTTTAATGCCAGTGTGTGGAGCTGGAAGGGTCTTCAGAAGGGTCCCATCAGCTTTCCTGCTCCTCTGATGCTGCCTGGCCTACTGCGTTCCTCCAGCTCCGCTGTGTTATCTCTGACTCCAGCATTGGCAGTTCTCGCTATCTCTCTCTTTCTTTAATGCCAGTATGTCTTTGATAAAAATATCATTATTTTATAAGAATAATTAAATTTATTTCATCTTTATACTTTATATTAACTTTTATTTCTCTTTCTATCAGTTTATCTCCTGTTACTATGACTCTACTCGTTGAAATGAGTCTCTGATTTTATCAATCCTGGACTTTGACCAACCAACTTGACTTAATGATCTGAGACAGACAGGAGCTCAGGCAGCATCAGAGGCATAGGAGAGTCAGTATTTCGGGCCTGGATTCTTCATGATGACTGCAGAGGAGGAAGGGAGCTGGGAAATAAATAGTGGAAAGAGAGGTGGGACTGGGAGAAGGTCGGTGGGATGGTGATAGGTTGGTGCAGGTAGGTATAGTGGGAATGGTCAGTGGGAAGGGTGGGACTGATATGTGGGGAAGAAGATAGACAGGTGGCGTCAGATCAAGGAGGCGGGGATGAGAGGGAGCGTTGGATATGGGATGAGGCCAGGGCTGGGGAGATTTTAAAACTAGTGAATTCTATGTTCAGGCTATCGGATTGTAGGCTTGGGGCGGCGGGGGGGGTGGTGTGGAATATGAGGTATTGTTCCTCCAGTTTCCGTGTGTCATCATAGTGGTACTGGAGAAGGCCCAGGATGGACATGTCACCCAGGGAGTGGGAGGGGGAGTTAAAATGGTCAGCAACTGGAAGGTGTGGTTGATTATAGTGTACAGAGCGCAGGTGCTCTGTGAATCGGTTACTGAGTCTCACCAGTATAAAGGAGCCCACATTGGGAGCAATGGAAACAGTAGACCAGGTTGGAGGGTGTACAGTTGAACCCCTGTCAGATATGGAAAGTTTGTCTTGGGACTTGGATGGGGGTGAGGAGGGAGGTGTAGGGGCAGGTGTCGCACCTCCTGCAGTTGCAGGGAAAGGTGCCAGGTGTGGTGGGGCTGGAGGGGAGTGTGGAGCGAGGAGTTAGTGTTATGGTTACCTTGATTTTAATGACACTAACCCTCTCTGTTAGGGTTGAATTCCCACTGTCCTTGAGTTTGGTCAAATGTTATTTTTAATAGTGTACTGTGCTGGCTTACTGTAGATCTGAACATGATGTGCAGATGGAACAACCTTTCAAACCCATTCAAAATCAACTTTAAAAGTTTCAACAAGTTGGCAGGGAGTGGGAAACAGACATTGAGGGATACAGGGGTCAGGCGACAGGGATGAGAGCTGATGAGGCAGCCCTGACCCTCTCACAGCTTCCCCACCCCCCCCAACCCAGTGCAGCCTCTTGGCTTTGGACAGGGCCTATCCCCAATTGGCGTGTGTGGTGAAGGAGCCATGCCCAAAGAAACCAACATCAGATACACCACCACAGGAGAAAATGTACTTTGTCAGGTGCAGCCTCCAACCTCCCCTACAACGCCTAGCCCCAAACTCACCTCCAGTCTCCCACCTCAGCCTCCACTCCCCCCTCGCTCCCATCTCTCCCTCACCCCCAATCTTCCCCCTCAGTTGCCATTTCCCCCTCACTCCCAGCCTTCCCATTTCTCTTACCCCCAGCCTTTCCCTCCCCCTTTCGTCCTGTGTCCCCTGCTTCAGCATCCTCACTCCTCCTCACCCCCCAGCCTTTCCCAGCTCCTCACTCCCTGTTTCCTGCCTCCCCACCTCCCCAGTGGTGTGAGAGCCCATGGCCTGTTACAGTCAGCTGATGTCATGGGCTTGGGTCTGTGTGGGTGGTCATCTGGTCATTATAGATAATCACTCTACATGTTAAAAAAAGTCATCCAATCCTCATTGCCACCTCTCTAATTTGTATTTCATTGAGTTAAGACCAACTGCAGGTAGCCGTTGTTGAGAATTCTGTTTCCATCTCCACAACAGAGAGGGCTACACAGAGACACTGTGCTGTTGAACCCAATCTTGAATATATTCAATGATCCAGCCTCCAGTGCTCTCTGACATAGTGAATGGTTAATGGTCCTCTGGAAAAGAAATTTCTTCTCAAAAACGTGTCCCCAAGTTCTCCATTTCCACAAAGGAGCAGAAGTCACTCTGTCAAGGCTCCTCATAATCTTGTATATTTCTATCAGATCAACCCTCATTCTTCAAAACTCCAGCCAGAATAAACCAACGCATACAAACCTTCCTTATAATCATCTTATCCAGGAATCAATCTGGTGAACCCTCCTGGAGCTGCCTCAATATTCTTCTTTAAGGAAACCCAAACCAGGACTCCATCTGTGGTGTCACCAGTGCAAGCCTCTCCTATCTTTACACTTCACCTCTCCACCAATAAAGGCTAATATTCCAAATGCCTTCCTAATTGTTTGCAGTGACTGCAATACTGTCTTTTATTCACACTCAAGGACACACAGATAACATTCCTTCTGAGCTCCGCACATAACACACGTATTGCAGCATTGATGTGCTGTTTTGGAATCTCTGCCACCCATG
The DNA here is from genome assembly GCA_024137785.1 of Ginglymostoma cirratum. NCBI lineage: Eukaryota > Metazoa > Chordata > Chondrichthyes > Orectolobiformes > Ginglymostomatidae > Ginglymostoma > Ginglymostoma cirratum. The sequence continues at coordinate 1,433,036 of JAHRHZ010000134.1, forward strand.
GAGATTCATGCAGAAGAGAAAATGCTGAGAAAATACTGTACCCAGGTTCGTCTGTACTGCAGCATTCTGCAGTCTCTCTCATGTTAAAATAATATTCTGCCTTTATATTATTGCTGCCAAAGAGAACAGTCTTTCATTTTCCCACATTGTGCTTCATCTGTGACATTTTTGCCCACCTAAGTTAACCACACAGGCTTTGTGCTCTCTTCACAGCTTGCTTTCTTACTTGGAATTTTCAACAACTTTGGCTACAATGCACTTTGTTTCTTCATCCAAGTTATCAATTTGGACTGTAAATAATTGAGGCCCCAACACAGGTCTCCATGGTGTTCAACTAGCTATGGGTTGCCAACCTGAAAATGACCTATTTATCTTGAGTTTGTTTTCTTTTAGTTAGCCAACTCTCTGTCCGTGTTACTATAATACTCCCAACACTTTGTCTTACTTTGAAACCTCTTATCATCAAATCATACAGTACAGAAAGGTCCTTCAGCCCACCAAGTCTGTACCACCAAAGTTACACTAAATCTACACTAGTTCAACCTTCCAGCACTAAGACTTGAATTTTATGACACTTAAAGTGCTCATTCAAGTATTTTTTAAATTTTGTGAGGGTTGAGCCTCTGGGTGAAAATCTTTTCCCTCAACTCACCTCTAAACCTCCCTGCCTTTCACTTCAAAATTATACCCCCTTGTTATTGATCCTTTACCCAAGGGTAACAGCTGCTTTCTATCCATCCTGTCCATGCCCCTGATAATCTTTGAACCTTTATAATATTCCCCCCTCAAACTTTTATTGTCTGAAGAAAACAACCTGAGCTCATCCAGCCTCTCTTGATAGCTGAATACTCCATCTCAGGCAACATCCTGGTGAAGCTCTTTTGCATCCTTACCTGTGCAATCACATCTGTCCTACAGTGTACTGACCACAGTTGCACACAGTTTTCCAATTGTGGTCTTACCAAAGTCCTGTACAGCTTCAACGAAGCCTCCCTGGTCTCAACTGATAAAGGCAAGCGTCCCATATGCTGCCTTAACTATCTTATCAACCTACTCTGCCATTTGACAAGCACCCCAAGATCGCTCGCTTTCTGTCTCTCACAAAGCCATGCTGACTGTCCCTGATGAAACTTTGCTTCTCTAAATGGAGATTAATTTTTCCTTCAGCATTTTTTCCTTCCCACTGATGTGAGACTGTCTGGGTTGTAACTCCCTGGTTAATCTCTACCACCCTTGAAAAGTGGAATCACATTTGCTGTCCTCCAGTCCTCTGGCACCTTCTCTGTGGAATTAAAAACTAGGGTCAGGGCCGCTGCAATCTCCTCCCAGGAGCCTGGGACACAAGTCATCCAGATCTTTGGATTTGTCCACTTTTAAACCCACCAATACGTCTTCACTCTCTGTCAATCTGATCAAGAATTTCACAGTCCCTCTTCCCAAATACGTTCTCCTCCTCCTGAGTGAAAACAGTTGTGAAGTATTCATTTAACCTCTACCAATGTCCTCTGGCTCCACACACGCATTTCCACTTGGTCCCTAATGGGCCCTACTCTTTTCCTGGTTATTCTCTTCCCCTTGATATACTTATAGAATATCATGGGATTCTCCTTAATCTTACTCACCAGTGTTTGTTCAAGTCTTTCTTTGCTATCATTTCTGCTTTCTTAAGTTGCCCCCTGCACTTTCTAAACTCCAAGAGGGCCTCTGTGGATTTGTTCCCTTTGTACCTGTTACACACCTTTCCTTCTTATCCATTCTTGAATATTCCTAGATATCCAGGCTTCACTGGGCTTATTATTCCTACATTTCACCCTAAAGGTAACATCTTTGAATCAAACTTGGGCATTGGGTCAATATTCCCATTTGCTAATTCTTCTGCCTAAATGAAACACCTGCCACTTCTCTGTATTAAATTCCAGTTGCCAAAAGTCTGCCCTTTCTGCTAGTCTAGTCTCTCCACGTCCTGTTCTGTTTGATTAGTGTTATCTTCACTGTTTATTTGAAAGGAGTACTGGTCCCACCACCGCCCTTTGGTGTCTCCCATCCTCCAATATGAAACCCATTTTCTCTACCACCTTGTTTACTGGCCTCAAGCCAATGTTTTATCCAATTAGATACTAACCTCCTATTACATCAGTGGTACTTTGTCAAATCCTTTCCTCAAATCTATATTGACAACATCCATTGAAATCCCTTCATCAGTCTTCTCTGTAACCTCATCAAAATATTTCAACAAATTAGCCAAGGACAATCTATCCTTTACAAATCCATGCTGACCCTACTTCACTAACTCCAACCTCTCTAACTGCCTGTCAATATTTATTTCCAAAGCTTTACCCATTACTAATGCTAAACTAACTGACCTGTACTTAGACAAGGAATGTTCTTCTCCCTTTCTTGCATAAGGGTGTCACATTTGCCATTCTCCAAATCTTTAGCAGCTCTCACCCCTCTATCTGGGAAGGTTTGAAAGATTAAAAGAAACCCCTCCATTATCTCCACTCCCATTTCCCATAGTAATCTGGGAAGGAAGCCTTCTAGACCAGGTGACTTAACAGATTTTAAATAATCGGCAAAAGAAGCAAAAGCAACATGAGAGAAAGCTTTTCTTCACATTGTGAGTGGGTAGGGTCTAGAATGCAATACCCGAGAGTGTGGTGGTGGCAGATTCAACTGAGGCTTTCAAAAGGGAATTAGACTGTTATCCAAAAAGAAAGGATGTACAGAGTTATGGGGAGAAGGCATTAGGTGAGATGCTTGGTGGAGAGCCACAATGGGCCAAATGACCACTCTTTGCACTCTAACATTTCTGCAATTCTGTGATTTGGCCAGACTACGTGCAGCCAGCCTTTCCAGTGCATCATGCCTGTCCATTTTCATCACATTGATCTCCTCAGTTATTTCCTCTTCTGTTGATATTGTATCAGCATCCTCTTCCTCAGTAAACCCTGATACAGGGTACTTAAGTATTCGAGCCCACCCTATTGCCTCTATCACATTACCCTCTTTACCCGAAATAAGGTCCCCCCAGCGTTACTAATTTCTTGTTATTTACATATTGGGAGAAGATTTGTACGTTCCTTTATATTTGCCAATCGCATTCCATTCTCATCTTCTGTCCTCCTCAGGTTATGGATTCCTTATTTTTTCAATCCTCAACTGGTCAGAGAGAGAAACAGAGTTAATGTCTTGAGTCTGATAACTATACTTTGGTTCTGAGGGACATGGAAAATGTTAGTTTTTATGCTATTTAAAAGGGGAATTGAAACAGATGGTGAATGCTAAGGGTGGTAAGGGAGACATTAAGATGTAAAATAGGTGTCAATGGTGAGTTTGAATAGGAGAAAATAAGCCAGGTCTTGCTAAGAACAAAGCCAGCAAGATACACACACAAGATACAGTTAGGAACAGAGAATCAAAATTAAGGCCTGAAGTTGTTGAACTCGGTGTTGAGTTCTAATGGCTGTGAAGTGTTGAAGTGGAAAATGAGGTGTTGTTGGCTAGAACCCTTTCTGACACCCTCGCTATCTGTTCTGCTGCTCCTCCCACTTAATAAAATATTCCCCAGAATAAAACCCATCATTTTCCAGTCCCAATCGGTTCTGAGAATAGGTCACTGGACTCAAAACGTACTCTGTTTCTTTCTCCAAAGATACTACCAGGCCTGATTTCCAGCATTAACAGTATTTTAGTTTAATTCTATTCTGAATAATTCTTTTACAGATTGCAGACTTTGGACTGTCAAATCTGTACCAGAAGGACAAATTTTTGCAAACCTTCTGTGGGAGCCCACTTTATGCTTCACCGGAAATTGTCAATGGCCACCCATATCATGGACCAGAGGTTAGTGTCTCAGGCTGGTCAATAAACCAGTGCTAAACCAGGTTGGTGTTCCAGGCTGGCTGGGTTAGTTTGGCGGGCAGGTGAGTGAACCATCACTTAACTAAGATGGTGTTCCAAGCTGATGAATGAACCAGACCTTAACCCAAGTTAGTGTTCCAGGCTGGTGACGGACTAGTGCTTAACCATGTTAGGTATCCCAGGCTAGGGCCATTCAGCCGCACCTAACTGGATTAGTTTACCAAGCTGGATAATTAGCAAGGGTATTGTCAGAAGTTGGTGAATAAACCAACATTTACCCCCTTATGCTGGTTACTCCTGATGGGAGATTTACTGATGAAGTATTTGACATTTTTAGTTTATTGGGAGCTGCTTGTCAGATCATTGAAGAGTCAATTAATGATGAAGTTGGAATTAAGAGGGCTAAAAGGGGTCATGAAATATCTTTAGCAAACAGGGTTAAGAAAAATCCCAAAGCCTTTTATTCGTACATAAGGAGCAAGAGGGTAACTAGAGAAAGGGTAGGCCCACTCAAGGACAAAGGAGGGAAGTTTTGCGAGGAGTCAGAGAAAATGAGTGAGATTCTTAATGAGTACTTTGCGTCGGTACTCACTGAGGGAGGGATATGACGGACGTTGAGGTTAGCGATAGATGTTTGATTACTCTAGGTCAAATCAGCATAAGGAGGGGGGAAGTGTTGGGTATTCTAAAAGGCATTAGGGTGGACAAGTCCCCAGGTCCGGATGGGATCTATCCCAGGTTATTGAGGGAAGCGAGAGAGGAAATAGCTGGGGTCTTAACAGATATCTTTGCAGCATCCTTGAGCACAGGTGAGGTCCCGGAGGACTGGAGAATTGCTAATGTTGTCCCCTTGTTTAAGAAGGGTAGCAAGGATAATCCAGGTAATTATAGACTGGTGAGCCTGACGTCAGTGGTGGGGAAGCTGTTGGGGAAGATACTGAGGGATAGGATCTATTTACATTTGGAAGAAAATGGGCTTATTAGTGATAGGCAGCATGGTTTTGTGCAGGGAATGTCACGTCTTACCAACTTGATAGAATTCTTTGAGGAAGTGACAAAGTCGATAGATGAGGGAAGGGCTGTAGATGTCATATACATGGACTTCAGTAAGGCGTTTGATAAGGTTCCCCATGGTAGGCTGATGGAGAAAGTGAAGTCGCATGGGGTCCAGGGCGTACTAGCTAGATAGATAGAGACCTGGCAGGGCAACAGGAGACAGAGAGTTGTAGTGGAAGGGAGTTTCTCAAAATGGAGAACTGTGACCAGTGGTGTTCCACAGGGATCCGTGTTGGGACCACCGTTGATTGTGATATACATAAATGATCTGTAGGAAGGTATAGATAGTCTGATTAGCAAGTTTGCACTAAGATTGGTGGAGTAGCAGATAGTGAAGGGGACTGTCAGAGAATGCAGCAGAATATAGATAGATTGGGCGGAGAGTTGGGCGGAGAAGTGGCAGATGGAGTTCAATCCAGGAAAATGCGAGGTGATGCATTTTGGAAGATCCAATTCAAGAGCAAATTATACAATAAACGGAAAAGCCCTGGGGAAAATTGATGCACAGAGAGATCTGGGTGTTCAGGTCCATTGTACCCTGAAGGTGGCAACGCAGGTCGATAGAGTGATCAAGAAGGCATACGGCATGCTTTCATTCATCGGACGGGGTACTGAGTACAAGAGTTGGCAGGTCATGTTACAGTTGTATAGGACTTTGGTTCGACCACATTTGGAATACTGTGTACAGTTCTGGTCACCACATTACCAAAAGGATGTGGATGCTTTGGAGAGGGTGCAGAGGAGGTTGACTAGGATGTTGCCTGATCTGGAGGGCGCTAGCTATGAAGAGAGGTTGAGTAGATTAGGATTATTTATATTAGAAAGACGGTAGTTGAGTGGGGACCTGATTGAGGTCTACAAAATCATGAGAGGTGTAGACAGGGTGGATAGCAAGAAGCTTTTTCCCAGAGTGGGGGACTCAGTTACTAGGGGTCACGATTTCAAGGTGAAAGGGGAAAGGTTTAAGGGAGATATGCGTGGAAAGTTCTTTATGCAGAGGGTGGTGGGTGCCTAGAACGGGTTGCCAGCGGAGGTGGTAGAGGCGGGCATGATAGCGTCATTTAAGATGTATCTAGACAGATACATGAATGGGCAGGGAGCAGAGGGATACAGATCCTTGGAAAATGGGCAACAGGTTTAGATAGAGGATCTGGATCGGCGCAGACTTGGAGGGCCGAAGAGCCTGTTCCTGTGCTGTAATTTTCTTTGTTCTTTTGTTCTTTGCAATTACATTATAATAATTGTTAACCAACCTATTTTAATCAATAAGTATTGTCCATATGAATGGGGAATTAACCAATTGCCCAGACTCAGTCAGTCCAAATAATTTGAGGGAGAAATGGTCAGTAAGTCAGTAAGAGAGTGAATAAGGCAGTTCCTGTCTCTGCCTGTAACAAACCCAGCAAGAAACTGAACAACCAGGGTGAAATGGAAGGAAATCTCGAATTTTCAGCCGGAAAAGCATTGTTCAAAGTTGTCACAATCACTGTAACACCATCAAATTATCCTGAAACTGGATTTCAGTATCCCTTTGCAATCACTTCAGTGTGGGAGATTAATGAAAGAATTTTTCTTTGTGTTTAAATAAATGTGTATAAGCCCTGCTCAGAAAGTTCTAGATTGTGAGACTGTTTGTTAAGGGCGTTAATGCTGGTCATCAAACTCAGGTGGATAGATGCAGGAGAACTACAGTTTTGTTGGATATCTTTGCTGTCAGTACTGGTTGTACGCAAAGGCAACACTAACTCGGTCTCAAAGCATTAATACTATAACCCAGACAAACAAACTCTAGTCATTGTGTGCTCACATAACCGATCACAAGCCCCCATACGGCGAAGTGAGTTTGTGTATCTGTTGAACCTATCACTATCTGCTATCTGTAGCTGATTGGGTGTTCTCATTTGGCACTGACAGGTAGACAGTTGGGCTCTGGGTGTGCTACTGTATGCTCTGGTTTACGGGACCATGCCATTTGATGGTTGCGACCACAGAAACCTCGTCAGGCAGATAAGCAGTGGGGATTATCAGGAACCCACCCCACCATCAGGTAGGTGATAGTTGGTCAGAAGATTTGATGAACTGAAAATGCTGGGCCTAATGCCAATAATGGGTAACCATTTAGAATCTAAAAGTTGAGCACACCTTAATCCAGACCAGCGAAAATAATGAATTGAGTTTGACAGATTTACGCAGCCACACGCACACGTGATTTAAAAGGGGCTAAATCTGATAAAGATAATGTTGGAGTGTTCTTTGAAATTACATTTTAGTAATTGTTAACTGATCTATTTTAGTCAATGGGAAATTAACTGATTGCTATGACTCAGTGCAAATATTTGATTTAATTTACCTTCTGAGGGTGCTGAGTGGCCCTAGCAGAACTCAAACTGTAATCTTCTTTGCTGTCCTAGTGCTGCTTGGTAGCGCTGCCAATGACACATTTACTGATGATCAAGAGTAGACTGATGCGGCATTAACAGTTGTCTGGCTTGGAATTTTTTTTGCTTTTTGTTGACAGGACAAATTATCCACATCGTCCCATAGATGACAGTACTGTGGCTGTTGCGGAAAAACTTGGCTAGGTGCATGCCTAATTCTGGAGCAAAGATCTTCAGTATTCTGACCAATTCTTGCCGTGCTGTTTAGAATGGCTTTAAAGAGGGCACGGAAGAAATTTAATTGGATATTTCAGGGTGATGAATAACAATTATGTGGAGAGTCACCTGCTGTTTGATAGAACTAGCTCAAAGTTGATGGGCCTAAAGACTTCCTGCTATTCTGTAGCATACTTTGATTCAATGCAACCTTGAAAAGTCTGTTGAAAACGCTTTACTAAATTAAGCAAGAAGACAACAAAATATAACCTCATACTTAGTGTATATCAGATGCAAGTACTGATCATAACTTGTGAACTCACATTTAGCAAGGCCTCCTGGAGGAGTTTGAAAGTGTTGTTTAAACCAGTCCCCGGTGCTCCATTTTCTTTCATAATTCTTTCATGGATTATAGTTGTCATTGGCAAGACCAGCATTTGTTGAATGAAACCTTGTATTTTAAAAGTTTCCTGAGCTATTTACCCTTGTACATCTATACTCCCAGATAGGAGAGGTGTTCTTGAAAAATTAAGGGGAGAAGGTGACCAAGGTTGACCTGATTTGCATTGAAACCCAAGACTGGGTCATACACAGTAAATGATAAACAGACAGGGGTAGGTGGTATACTGATATTGTCGCTGTACTAATAATTCAGAACCCTAGGCTAATCAGAGCAGATGGTGAAACTTCAATTCATTTCATAAATCTGCAACTATCATTAAAACAATCTAGTTCACTAATGTCCTTCAGGGAAGGAAATCTGTGATCCTCACCTGGTCTGGTCTACATGTGACTCCAGACCAATAGTGAAGTGGTTGATTCTTAACTGCCCTCAAAAATGGCCTAGCAAGCCACTCTGTTCAAAGGTAGTTAGGGATGGGCAATAAATTTTGGCATTGCCAGCGCTGCCCTCATGTTGTGAAAGAATAAAACAGAATGCTAAGGTCAGTCAAGTAAATAGCGAGACTCATGAACCAGGAATTGCAATGTGACTGTCTGTTGCTGCTCCCTGACAGATGCCCGTGGCCTTATCAGGTGGATGTTGATGGTCAATCCTGAACGACGAGCCACAATTGAGGACATCGCTAACCACTGGTGGGTGAACTGGGGTTACCAAGTGAGTGTGTGTGACTGTGATCCAGCTGGAAGCTCAGATGCTCACTTTATTGGTTGGCAACATCACTCACGCTGTTTACACTCAGAGGGGGAGTTGAAGTTAAAATGCCCGATCAAGCAGTTCCAATCTCAGGGGGTGCTAGCAGCCCAGATATCTGTGAAGAAGTCCAAGAAAGAGACTGACATTGCTCACAGTCTGCATGAAGGAACGCCCAGTACCAAGTATAATCTGAAAAGACCCAAAGGAATTTTAAAGCAGAAGTTGGCCGATGACTGTCACGCTCAAAGCACGGAGGTTGTTAAAGGAATTTCAGAGCATGAACTTGGCATTAATGGTCCTTCTGTTGGAGCCGTTGGGGAAATTGAAGCAGCTCCTGTGTGCACAGAAGCTGCTGAACACTCTGTTACAATGCCTAAAAAGGGAATCCTGAAAAAAGCACAGCAGAGAGAATCTGGTTATTACTCCTCCCCAGAACACAGTCAATCATCGGAGGTCCTGGATCGGGACTGCACAACTAGTACCAACTCCATCTGCTCTCCTAAGCATGGCGCAGGCTTGAAGGGCCCTGGCATAATTGCCCAGGGAAGGAAAGGAATACTGAAGCACACTAGCAAGTTATCAGATTCTGCCATGAACAGTGAATCACCATCAGGGATTGCAGAGTGGGCGCAACAGGTGATGGAGGCTCAAGGCTGCAGCCTCCCACCCACAATTAAAGACAAGGGCAGCCTCCTCGCCAAAGAGTCATTCAAGCTGCACCATTTACCAGAAGACAGGCCAATTCGCAGCTGTGTCTCTGTGGGAAACCTGTTGCATCTCGAAGACTTTGAGGAGTTGAGGATCCATCCACCCATTCGCCACATGAAAGCTTTCCGTCAACAGCTGGGTGACAGCAACTCCTCCCTGCTCACGGACATGGACAATTTCACTCAGATCTACAAGAAAGCTCTGGAGATAAGCCGCAATTTGAACTGAGGGGTTTGTGTGTGTGACAGCTGAATGCATGGGTTAACTATCAGATCCATTGCATGGACTGGTTTGTCAGTGTTTAATGGTAATATCTGAGGCAGGGCAAGAATCCTTTGCAATAGCACAGAATGGGGACTATATGAATGACAGCGGAGGAGGGTTGGAAGGTCAATACTAATGATGAGGTGAAGTGATTATGAGGAAGTGTTCTGAAGGTCCTGGGGTTATTGAGGCACCTGAGGAGCGAGGGAGATGGCATTGAGGTTTGGATATCTACTGAACTGACAAATTTGTGGTTTTGAGACTGGCTCCCAGCAGGCTGGTTTTTGGGAAATTGTTATGAGGCGTGTTCTCTCCTGTTTTGAAAGGAACTCCACTATCAGAATTGAAAGAGCTGAAACCTCAATCTATTGGACAGTCATTTAGAAGTTTCAGCTGTAATAAGGTTTGAAAAGGGTGAAACCCCTGAGTAGAGATGTCTTAATTTATGAATAATTGTGGTGTCTATATTCATAAACTAAAACTAATGACTGCATCAAGCAGCGACTAGCATGTGTAACATTACTTAGATATCTCATTATTCCTGTGAAACTTGACTGGATAATATTTCCATGGTGTATATTGTATTTAGCTTGAAAATTATGCTATTTGTGTCAGTGTACTTTTAATTTATTGGTGACCTAGCCATTTGTAAATTCTAATATATTGCATGAAATGATAAAATTGTGCTAATGTTTTGATTTAAAATCAGAGTTGACAGTGGATAATCTGTTTGGCAAGATGTCATGAGGCAAAAAGCCACTCTATAGTAGTCATTGATTCAAGATAAATCAGCAACATCAGGACAGTTGTTGCTGATGTCAATGCATTAAACTGGTTATGAATGAACGTCGGTGCTTATTTCCTTTGCAAAAGACATGGTGTGGAATCTTGTAAGGGTCAAAGTGACATGGGCTATGGTGAAACATGTGGATGAAGTGCAGCAATACCCATCTTGAAATCTCACTCCATCTTTTATGCTTTTCATAAGCAGCATGGCAAGATTCTGTCTGGGTAGTGGCGAGATGCCAATTAACTCATTATTGTTTGTCAAATGCCTTGTTAACACCACAGGTTACCTCATCCCCCAAATAAGTTAGATATCAGAAAACTCAACAATAAAACCAGAGTGAGCCCCTGGTAGATTTAGCTCATCACTTGCTCCGAGCGACCTTTATGTTGGACATTGGGCATCAACGTCTCAGGGCACACTCCATGTGCACCAGCACAGACACCCTACAGCCACAGACATTAGCATCCGAAATGTGCAAGCCTCTAAGAACCGTCAAAGGACATCTCCAATCCACATAAAGGTTAATTGTGACCTTCAGAGCTGCACCTTGGGTTACACCAGCAATTCTCATTGTAATGCTGCAGCAAGGACAGTGTGTGTCAGGGACGCGTACCCAGCTCATAGACTAGACCAGGATGTATCTCCAGGCTCTTTGCTCACTCACTCTGAGCTTGTCTTGATGCAATTGTACCTTGCCTCACCTTTTTTGACTTTGCACCTAGCAAATAATACGAGGTTTATATTACTGCCTTCAGGTTGTATAATTCCCATGAGCTAGAAGCAAATGTGCATTTTGAATGTGGGAAAATAACTCTTTGATGTAAATCTGATTAAACACTTACATTTGCTCAGCAGATCCAAATCTGAATAAGGGCATTTGACTTGCTTTTAGTGGATGTGTTACTGACCGCTGATTGCAGGTGTCTTTGACACACTCTGAGCACCGCTTTCTCACAGAACATCAATGGCAGTGGGAGAAGGAGTTTGGGTCTTTCTCTCTGATGGCCTGCTACTTATTAAAATTCACCATCTCAGTTGCTGTTCAAAGCCTAAACATCCAGTCGCTGGGTCGTATTTTTGCTGGGACATTCACAACTCAGAAATTTCTTTGATTAACCCTTGCAATTCATTAGCGCACAGTCTGGTTCAGTATGGTGATCGCTGCTCATCTTGATCTAGATGAAAGATTTAGACTTGGGTGTGCATGGCACAATTTGACAATTTGCAGGTTACACAAAACCTGGAAGCATTATGAAGTTGTTTCAGAGATAGTAGGAACTGCAGATGCTAGAGAATCTGAGATAACAGGGTGAAGAGCTGGATGAACACAGCAGGCCAAGCAGCATCAGAGGAGCAGGAGAGCTGATGTTTCGGGCCTAGAGCCTTCTTCAGAAATCAGGTCTCGACCCGAAATGTCAGCTCTCCTGCTCCTCTGATACTGCTTGGCCTGCTGTGTTCACCCAGCTCTACACTTATCTCAGCATTATGAAGTGTGAGGAGGATCAAGGAGTGTAGATGAATGAGAGTTAATATTATTGAAAGATTTAAAAGTTTGCAAGAGCTTCACAGGGGTGATCCTGAGTGATTGCTCCTTCCTGACTTTGGAGTCTAGGACGTGGGGCTACAGATTCAGGATAAAAAGCAAAAATTTCTAAAATGGAGGAAGGCCAATTTTGATGGTATTAGGCAAGAACTTTTAAAAGTTGATTGGGGGTGGATATTTGCAGGTAAAGGGACGGCTGAAAAGTGGGAAGCCTTCAAAAATGAGATATTGAGTGAAGACAATATGTTCCTGTTAGGGTGAAGGGCAAGGCTGGTAGGTGTAGGTATAGGCAGCAGGGATGGAGTGAATTCCTAGAAGAGTATAAGGGCAGTAGGAGTATACTTAAGAGGGAAATCAGGAGGGCACAAAGGGGACATAGCTTCGGCAAATAGAGTTAAGGAGAATCCAAAGAAATTCTACAAATATATTTACGACAAAAGAGTAACTATGGAGATAATAGGGCCTCTTTAAGATTAGCAAGGCCGCCTATGTGGGGAACCACAGGAGACAGGCGAGATACTAAACGAGTTTACCATGGAGAAGGATATGGAAGATGAACACCTTGGGGAAATAGTGATACTTTGAAAAATGTCCATATTAAAGAGGTGGTGGTGCTGGGTGTCTTAAAACGCATAAAAGTGCATAAATCCTCAGGACCTGATCAGGTGTATATCTGTGGGAAGCTAAGGAAGTGATTGCCTGGCCCCTTGCTGAGATATTTGTATTGTCAATAACCATGGGTGAGGTGCCGGAAGACTGGAGGTTCACTAATATGGTGTTATTGTCTAAGAAAGGTGGTAAGGAAAAGCCAGGGAACTATAGACCGGTGAGCCTGATGTCAGCGTGGGCAAGTTGTTGGAGATGGTTCTGAGGGACAGATTTAAATGCATTTAGAAAGGCAAGGACTGATTAGGGATAGTCAACATGGCTTTGTGTGTGGGAAATCACATCTCATGAACTTGATTGAGGTTTTTGAAGAAGCGACAAGGAAGGTTGATGAAGGCAGAGCACTGGACATTGTATGGACTTCAGTAAGGCATTCAACAAGGTTGACTTTAGATTGGTAGATTAGCAAGGTTAGATCGCATGGAATACAGGGAGAGCTAGCCATTTGGATACAAAATTGGCTTGAAGGTAGGAGACAGAGGATGGTGGTGGAGGGTGCTTTTCGGATCAGAGGCCTATGACCAGTGATGTGCCAAAGGATCGGTGCTGGGTCCACTGCTTTTTGTCATTTATATAAAATAATTTGGATGTGAATATATGAGGTATGGTTAGTAAGTTTGCAGATGACACCAAAATGGCAGGTGTAGTGGACAGCGAAGGAGGTTAACTCAGAGTACACTCAGATCTTGACCAGATGGGCCAAGGAGTGGCAGATGGAGTTTAATCTAGACAAATGTGAGATGCTACATTTTGAAAGACAAATCAGAGCAGGACATATACACTTAAGGTCCTGGGGAGTGTTGCTGAACAGAGAGACCTTGAAATGCAGGTTTATATTTTCTTAAAAGTGGAGTCACAGGTAGACAGGGTAGTAAAGGCAACACTCGTATGCTTGCCTTTATTGGTCAGTGCATTTAATATATGAGTTGGGAGGTCATGTTGCAGCTGTACAGGATATTGGTTAGACCACTTTTGGAATACTGCCTTCAATTCTCGTCTCTCTGCCATAGGAATGATGTTGTGAAACTTGAAAGGGTTCAGAAATGATTTACAAGGATGTTGCCAGGGTTGGAGGGTTTGAGCTACAGGGAGAGGCTGAGTAGACTGGGGCTAATTTCCCCGAAGCATTGGAGGCTGAGGGGTGACCTTATAGAGGTTTATAAAATTATGAGGGGCATGGATAGGGTGAATAGCCAAGGTATTTTCCCCAGGGTAGGGGAGACCAAAACTGGAGGGCATAGGTTTTAGGTGAGAAGGGAAAGATTTGAAATGGTCCTAAGGGGCAACTTTTTTATGCAGAGGGTGTTGCATGTATGGGATGAGCTGCCAATGGAGGTTAGTACAATTACAACATTTAAAAGGCATCTGGATGGGTACCTGAATAGGAAGGGTTTAGAGGGATATGGGCCACATGCTGGTAAATGGGATTTAATAAATTTAGGATATCTGGTCAGCCTGTATAGGTTAGACTGAAGGATCTGTTTTTGTGCTGTACATCTCTATGACTCTGGGATCAAGTTGAGAAACTTCTTCACTGAGGGTTTTGAAGCTTTGGAATTCTGTATCCCATAGGGTCATGGATGCCCCATTTTTTAGGGCTGGGATAGAAAGATTTGGGCATTTGGAAATTCAAGGGATATGGGAAGGTGGAGTTAAAGCCCAAGATCAAACTTTACCATATTGAATAGGGGAGCAGGCTCCAGGGGCTGAATGATCTACTCTTGCTCCAATCTCTTGTATGATTATGATAATGATATACTTCAGGAGGACACAGATGGGCTGCTGGAATAGGTGGAAACAACAAATGGTATTGAATGCAGAAATGTAACAAAGTGTTTCATCTTCATACAAAGAACAAGGAAAGACAATGGGTCAGATGGCCTAATTTCTGCTCCAATGTCTTATGGTCTACAATATCAAATAAAGATATAATTCTACAGTGGCCACGGAAGCAGAAATTGCACAAATCACAGAATGTGGGAAGAGCAGGTTGAGGAAATGGTTTGAAAGGCATTTGGAAATCCGAGCTTTATAAAGAGGCAGAGAGAACAAAAAATGCAGTCATGAGAAACCTGTACAACAGACTTGTGAAGTATCGTGTCCAGTTCTGGGCACTGGATTTAATGAATGATCCAAAAGCTTTATAGATGGTACCAAAAAGATTAATGAGAATGGTTCCAGGGAATGAAGGATTTCAGTGAAGTGAATAGCTGTTGTAGCTCTAGATTTTCTCCTTAGAAAAAGTCAAGAGGAGACTTCATAGAATCCCTACAGTATGGAAACAGGCCCTTCAGCCCAACAAGTCCACACTGGCCCTCAGAGCATCCCACCCAGACCCATCCCCCTATAACCCACCTAATCTACACATCCCTGAATACTACAAGTAAATTAGCAGGGCCAATCCACCTAGTCTGCACATCTTTGGACTGTGGGAGGAAACTGGAGCAAACCCACAGAGATACGGGGAGAATGTGCAAACAGTTGCCCGGGGATAGAATTGAACCTGGGTCCCTGGCGCTGTGAGGCAGCAGTGCTAACCAATGAGCCACCGTGCCACCCTAAACTTGGAACACCCCAGGTGGGATTTTAATTCCTAGTCACCATGACATGATGCCCTAAGAAGTCAAGGCCAAAAATACTGAAGTTCAATGCAATGCATGTACTATATTGCAGTATGTTCAAAATAGCAAGATACCACCAAATGTTTGGATAGCAAAAACCTACTCTTTATACTCACATTCTACAGGATTGTTTGCGTTCAACAGATTAAGGGCAACTAGCATGCTTAATGCATCATCTGAATAATGGCCAGATTTTATGGCTGAGTAGGTTGTGCTTGTACTTATTGAGGTTTAGAAGAATGCGAGGCAACCTTACGGAAACATAAAGTCTCTTAGGAGCTTCACATTGTAGATATTGAGAGAGGTTGTTTGCCCTTGTGACAAATTCTAGAACCAGAAGACAATCACAAATTAGGGGTCACCCATTTAAGAAATAAATGAGGAGGAATTTTCTCCCTCAAGGTAGTCAAACTGTGGCATTCTTTACCACAGAGGGCAGTCAAGGCTGGGTCGCGAATGCTGGGATAATCAGATATTTTATCAGCAAGGGATTCAAGGGTTATGGGGATAAGGTAGGAAAAAGTGGAGTTCAGAATCAACCATGATCTCAATGAATGGCAAAACAGAATTAATGTACCAAATAGCCTACATCTTATGGTCTTAAATCCGAGCCAACATATTTAAATTTCTCCAAGATTTCTTGGAGAAATTTAAATATGCTCATAGAGGTGTTCAAAATCATGACAAGTCTAGATAGATTCAATTGAAATTATTCTCAATATCAGAAGAGTCATGATCTAGTGGGGACATACTGAAGGTGACTGGCAAAAGAACGCTAAGAAAAGCGTTTTTAAGCAGTAATGGGTTAGGATTTAGAATAGATAATCTGAGTGTGTGGAAGACAGTTCAAGATGGGAAATTGGAGAAGCAGCTGAAAAGTGTAACTTAGGGAGTCAGGTCTGACTGTGTGATTTGCTAATAAAACTGTATCACAGGAGGTGATACAATGTTACTGCTTGCTCTCTCTTGCATCCTTTTAGCAAGTTACACAGTAAGATGTTTTTGAATAACTGAGTCTATTGAGAATGCTACCACCATACAGAGCAACGAGCACACAACATCATGATCCTGCAAGAAAGCTACACGTTGGTATTTATGTTTTATGTTTATCTGTCAAGCAGGAGTTTATAGTTTCACTGCATGTCTTTTATTCTAATAATGCAGTCATGCTCATCTTTTTGGAGTATAATAATCAATTGACTCAGCTTTGGTTGTCATTTTACCCCCTCACTGGCCCAATATGTGCATGTACCATATTCTATTCTAGCTTTTAGAGTACTCCCTTTTTAAAATAATTTTTAATATTTTCCTTACTGCAACACACTCTATACATGGAACAAAAACA
>JAHRHZ010000134.1:1450039-1482097 GCA_024137785.1 Ginglymostoma cirratum
GTGAGTAATTCACTTCCTGACTCTCCAAAGCTAGTCTACCATCCAAAACACAAGTCTGTTCTGTGATGGAATACGAGGTCAATGAATAAGATGAACACTTGTCCAATTCTGTGACATTAGTGGTAATGCTCCTATCTTTGGGCTAGGTGGCCCAGATTCCAGTGCCATCTGCCCAAGAGATGTGTCATAACATGTCTGAACAGTTTGACTAAAAATAACGTCAAGAATTTTGTGTCTGATGATAGATTCCAATATTCACAGCTGAAGTTAAACCAGCAGTTTGATAGTTAATTGTGTTTTTTACCTTCCCCCTAAGACTGCAAAATAAACTTTATACATGTTTCGTGCAAAGACACAATGTCTGGTTCTTTGAAAACTTCCTGACCTATTTCTATTAGTACTCTGCAATGAAAACTATTGGGTTATGGAGATTTGTCTGTCTTTAAACTCATTAATTTGTTTTTCATCATATTCAAATACATTAAACCTTATAATCCCCCATGGCTTACATTTGTACCTCTTTACTAGTCATGAGAAAGATGCAAATTATTGATTTTACAGTCTTCCACTGCCATATTGTTGATGACAGTATCATATGTATCTATTCTTCATTGAATCACATTCTTGTTTAGACTCTCAAGAAAAAGAGAGTTCTGTTAACTTAGAAATCATAGAGAGAGACAAGAGTCTGAACAGGATATAAAGTCAGTTAGATGTAAACCGAGAAAGGAGGAGCAGAATTAGAATTGGAAAAATAGGAAGGGGTGCAAAGAAAGTAAAGGCAGGGAGAAGGTAAATAAGCTAATACCTAAAAAGAAACAGAGATAAGTTTTTTTTTACAGTTATTAGGAACTGAAATGCATGGCCTGAAATGATGATGAAAGCAATTTCAATGGTTATTATCTAATTGCCTTTTGAAAGTACAAGGGGAAAATTGAAGGGCTACAAGGAAACAGCAAGGAAGTGGGACTAATTAGATTGTCTTAAAGGGCTAGCACAGGCATGATGGGCTGAATAGCCCCCTCTGTGCAGTATCATTCTATAAACACAAGTGTTCATGGGTGTTCAAGTAGAGACAAACACCTGGTAATGACTGAGGCACCAGAAATGACAATGGCAAAAGCAGCCCTGTCAATCCTGCAAAATGCTCCTCACTAATATCTAGGAATGAGTGCTAAAATTGCATTCCAGCAAAAATGAGAGTGGGTGGGAATCTGGAGAAGACTCTCCGCTACTTGGAGTCAGACCTAGCACAAAAGATGTGGTTAATGTAGATTAATCATCTCAGGTCCAGGACATCTCTGCAGGAGTTCCTCAGCTAATGTCCTAAGCCAAACCATTTTCAGCTGCTTCATCAATGACCTTCACTCTATTGTACGATCAGATGTGGGGTTGTTCACTGAAGATTGGATGATGTTCAGCACCATTTGCGACTCCTCAGATTCTGAAGCCATCCATGTCCGACTGCAGCAAGACCCGAATAATATCCAGGTTTGAGCTGACAACTGGCAAATAATATTCACGCCTCACAAATGCCAGATAATAACCATTTGCAGCAAGAGAATCTAACTATTGTCCCTGGCACTCAATGACATTACCATCGCTGAATTCCTAAATATCAACATCCCAGGTGTTACCATTGACCAGAAACTAAACTGGACTCAACATATAAATACTGTGGCTTAGAGAGCAGGTCAGAAGCTAGGAATCCTGTAGAAAGTATCTCACTTTACGTCTTCCAAAAGCCTGTCCACCATTTTCAAGGCACAAATGAAGAATATGATATGACTACATCCCACTTGCCTGGAAGAGGGTAGCTCCAACACCAAACACAAAGTTTGACACCATCCACGATAAAACAGCCCACTTGCTTGGCACCACATCTACAAACATTCACCCCCTATGCCTAGTAACAGCAGTGTGCTCCATCTTGAAGATGCATTGCAGAAATACTCCAAGGCACCTAAGACAGTACCTTCCAAACTCATGTCCACTATAATCTTGAAAGACAATGGCAGCAGATACATTGGTACACCACCACCTGCAAGTTTGTTTCCAATCTTACGCACCATCCTGACTTGAGAACAAATGGCCATTCCTTTTGTGTCGCTGGGTCAAAATCCCAGAAGTCCCTATTGTATACCTACACAAATGGTTGCAAAGATTCAATGAGGAACTCACTAACCCCACTATTTCAAGGGAAACTAGGGGTGGGCAAAAATTAGCCCAGCCAACGACACCTATATCCCTAAACCTGGCAGGTGATAATGTTCCCCATGCATCTGATGCCCTTGACCTTCTAGCTGGTAGAGTTAACAAGTTTGGAAGCTGCTGTCTGAGATGCCTTTGTGAGTTTCCTGCAGGCAAGATGACAGATACTTACATTGACAAGTCAGAGACAGTCCCCAGTGACCATGACCTCTGGAGGCTGACTGCCTGGAGGGAAATTGGAAGAGATGAGAAGAATCTGAAAGTTCAGCTAGATGAGAAACAGCAGTGAATTGTGACCTGTCAGCCCACTGTCTTCCTCTGCAGCAGCCATTACCATACTAGATGACCACAGGAGACTCCTACACTACCTGCTCATTCTCACTGGGTTTTTCTGCTTATCTAGCCCTTACTTGTGATGTGACCAGCTTGTTAAACATCCTATCCACAATTTTCTCAGCCTCACAGATGCTCCACAGTGAGTTCATCCACAGCTCCAGCTGCTCCATGTTTTCAATCAGGAGTTGTGGCTGAACACATTTCCTGTGTAAGTAATCCAGTGGAGGCTGGAAGTATCCCTGATCTCCCACATATTGCAGGGGGAGCATTCCACAGGGCCGAGTTCTCCTGCCATTGTGATTCTTACCAACTACAAACAATAAATTGGAAACAAATTACTCAACCTTACCCATTACTCACCAAATCAGATTTCTCTTTCACTTACTCTCTATTCCTAACAAACTACAAACCACAAAAATAAGGACTTTACACTCTGTCTCCCTCTGGTATTGCTCACTCAGTCTCTCAAGCTGGTTCCTAAGCAGCCAATCCTCTTTCCTATCACCATCCCACCTCCCTTCCCCAGCCCCACCTCTCCTCTATTTATTTCAGAGCCCCCTTCCCCCCTCCCGAAGAAGAGTCCTGACCCGAAACGTCAGCTTTCCTGCTCCTCTGATGCTGCCTGGCCTGCTGTGTTCATGCAGCTCCACACTGTGTTATCTCTTGCTCTATGTCATTTTTGAACTGTTATGTCACTGCCAGAGTTCCTCTTCCAGTTTTAGCTCTACTCTGCTCCCACTGCTGCTCTAACTGAGCTTGATTCTTATTAAATACTTGCCTTAATTTTCTTAGTAAGTCATGAATGAATCTTCCTTGCTGCGTGTTTGTTTTTAATGAAATTTGTTTTTTGAACATTTTGGTTTCTTTAGTATTGGTGTATTTTATTGCCGTACCTTTCAGTATTTTCACTTGAGCCAGCTGTCCTGCATTCAATTAGCTTTACTTCAGTTCAAGATTCTTCCAAGTGACTGGAGTATGTTGCTTTCATGGTATGATCACTTTTTCCACCAGGTCTTTGACTTTTATATTACTTACTAACTAACTCTGCCTGACTGCAAAATACTAGATCTAAAATAGTTTTATTTCCTAGTCAGTTCCACAACGTACTATTCCAGGAAACTGTCATAAAAATATTCTTCTAAACAGTTTGGTTCCTTATACAGAAGATGGTAGAGTACTGGCAATGTCACTAGACTATAATCCAGAAACCCAGGCTAATGTTCTGGAGGCATAGATTCAGATCCAGATGGTAGATGGTGAAATCTAAATTCAATAGAAAGTGTGGAATAAAAACGCTGTCCTAATGGTAACCACCTGTTGATTGTTGAAATAGCCTATCTGGTTCACTACTGTCCTTTAGGGTAGAAAACCTGCAGCCCTTACCCAGTCTGGCCTGCATGCGACTCTAGACCTACAGCAATGTGACTGACTCTTAACTGTCCTCTGAGCAGTTATGGATTGACAATAAATGTTGGCCCAGTCAGTGATGCCCATATCTCATGAACAAAAATTGTAATAATTATTATTTAGTAAACATTATCAATACAGACACATCGTATTTACATTTAAAACCTTGAAAATGGAACATTGTGCAAGTGAAACAAATTTCAGAATTAATAATTCAAACAAAAGTGGGTTTAAGGATGACGAATTTAATTTTATGAATGGAGCAATAACTCCATATCCCTTTAAAAAAGTTATTTTGTAGTTATCAATAGAGATAATATTCTTTGGTTCTGTACACAACTGCTATTATATCTAATAACAGTCAATGTTACACACATATAGAATCAGTTTACATACAGACATATGAAAGAAAATATGAGCAAATTTTAAAGAACAAATCGTGTTTCTAACATGCAAAGATCTGTCATTCAAACATCTCCAGGCAAAAAATTTTATAACAATTTTTCATCATACAAAGCATTGCACGTGAATTTTTATGTTAGCTCATTAGTGTGTTGGCTTAACTTCTGAAACAACAATCTGTCAGAGTCAAGCAGTACATAGTATGAACAAAACATTATCAGATCAACTTCAGCCTAGTTAAAACCATTATTACCTCCTAAAATAATTCACCTTAAACCAAATTGCATCTTTCTTCAATACATCAAATGGGAATATTTATAACAGAACATTAATATGGAGTATTAAAGCACCACTATCTTCACTCTAAAATTGATAGGGCCAAATCATCTGAATGACACGCCACTTCCCACCCTTTGATACCCTGCCCCAGGAGCTCTGTGAATCTTCCATCGCAGTGCAGGATCATTGTCGGAAGCCAAGACACACTTCCTTTTTACAGCACTAACTGCCAGTATTACAGGTTCCAAGGTCCTAAACACACCTTTGACAAGACTTGGAGAGAAAGTGAGTGTGTAACATAGATGGGTGGGTGGTTGAATAGTGAAGGGTGGCAGGTGGGTAGTTGAGGGACTAGGCTATCAGGTGGATCGGGGGTAGGGTGGCAGGGGGTGAGTGTGTAGAAAGTGTGGGTCAAGAGAAAAGTCAGGTTAGATCGTGGAGCAGTCGGGTGATGTAGATATTGAATGGGGTCAAGCTGAAAGTCATGAGGGATCAGGTCAGAGGTGAGTCGGGCATAGGGTCACAGCAGGTTTAAATCCTTTTAATGTTTCCTGGGTAACCATCCTGGTATAAGAATCAGAACTCTCTGTCATACCTGACACTAATAGAATTTAAACTTCCTAGGTAAATCCCTCATAGTCAATGCATTCAGACTTCTGAGGGGCCCTGTACAGAATCTGTCAGGGTACTAAACTGCAATGATCATCTTCCAACTGGAAGATCTAGGCCACAGTTTTAGCTTTAAAACTGACTGAAAAATTGACAAATGACTGATACTAAACCCTTGCTCCAATGAACCCTCTCCTGTCTTGGAAGTAGCAGAGGTTTCAGTCCTGGGGCTTAAAGCTTATTTGTACCTGAAATAAATTACGTTTCTGAATTTCTGAAAAAGTGAGACTGTGGATGTACAGATATTAATAATACAGATTTAGGTAATCAACTAATAATCAAGAAAGGATGAAATATGGCAGGTACAAGATTGGTTGACAAATCTATCATATACTGCCTGATGTTTCTAGTCAGCCTTCTGTGCCACATTCTTTTCTACAAACATATAAAAAATCTGGTATAAAACGAAAGCCAATTTTCTGTTCACATCAATTTTAAGATTGCACAGTCATTATCACACATATCTACTATATTGTCCTATTTTAAAATTTGTATCGACTTTACATATAACAGGACGGACCAAATTTATGGAACCTTACAACTTGTACACAAGTAATGATGTTTGACCCTTGCAATGACATCTGTCATTATGTACACAATAGTTCGTAACATTTGCTTACCCCTGTGGAACCTCCTTGAATATATTTGTAAACCAATTACCTTAAAAGATGGTGTGGAGCTGGATGAATACAACAGGCCAAGCAGCATCATAGGAGCAGGAAAGCTTGACGTTTAGGGCCTAGCTTTTCTGATGAAGGGTCTAGGCCTGAAACGTCAAGCTTTCCTGCTCCTATGATGCTGCTCGGCCTGCTGTGTTCATCCAGCTCTACACCTTGTTATCTCGGATTCTCCAGCATCTGCAGTACCTATTATCTCTCTACCTTAAGAGATGTCTTGTTTTCAATGATAAATTTCAATGATAAATCAGAAATTTCTGATGAAGGGTCTAGGCCCGAAACGTCAAGTTTTCCTGCTCCTATGATGCTGCTTGACCTGCTATGTTCATCCAGCCCCATGCTTGTTATCTTGTTTTCAATGCCTTATTACATCTTTATTGTGTGTATATTTTATATATATATATATATATATATATATAAGAGAGAGAGATAGATAGATAGATATACACACACACACACACACACAGGTGCTCTGTCCGTGTAGCATGCTGATATTGAGTATCACCACAGTTTGTGCTAGCCAACGAACCACATAAACCATATTATATAGTTATTTGAGAAATCAACAATCCCTTTTAGTGAAAGGGTTTTGATTTAAAAACTTTGTTTTAAAAAAACTATCAAAACCTACCAAGGGTTTTTCTAGTTATATGTTCTGTACAATAACAAAGTAAATCTATAATCCAGAAAACACTCAAATCATATCCCAAGTGCATGCCAAATGACCTTGCTGAAAGCAGCTATATCAGTGTTGTAACTCATTAGTCCTGGGTTATGGAAGAATAAGAAGCAACTACACTATCCTGTCTTGGGCATATATCACTTCTTTTTTCAGCAGAGCCAATACCTTGGCACTCTGTCCCTGTCAAGTCTATGAACTGTAGTGCTTCAAGAAGATGACCCACTTAGGGTTAGGCATAAAGCATGCTAGCCTTGCTGGTGAAACCCAAATGCTGATAACAGGATAAAGTCTCATTGTTGCTGCCTGTTGGTGCAGAAATTTCTTCACCCATAGAGTGGTGAACCTGTAGAATTCTCTGCCACAGAAAATGGTTGGAGCTAACTCATTGAATTTTCACGAAAGAATCAGATTAGTTCTTAGGGCTAAAGGGATCAAAGGGTATGGGGAAAAAGTGGGAACAAGGTACTAAATTCGATAATCAACCGTGATCATATTGAACTATGGAGCAGGCCCAAAGGGCCAAATTACCTACTCCTACCCATGAGTTAGAAGCTTTTGGATATGCATCGCATCTCAGAGACTCGAGTACAAAATCCTAGCCTGGCACATCAGTGACCGTGGTGCTGGGGAAAGCTTTTTGAAACAATAGTTAATAATGAAACTGATAGTCACTTGGGCAAATGTAGGTTAACAACAGAAAGTCAGATAAGATTGATTAAGTGTAAAGTGATATGGTGAATACGGACTTCGAGAAGGCATTTGGAAAGGTGCCACATAAGATGCCTAAATTGCAGCCCATGGATTGTGAGGCATCGTCACCACATGGATATAAAATAGGATGAGGCAGAAAAGAAAGCAGTGTTGAAAAGTTGATTTTCATGCTGGAGATAGGTATACACAGGAGTTCCTATGGAGTTAGGACCTCTGCTTGTCCTAATAATAAATTCATGATCTGGACTTGGGTGGAGAGGGCACAATGTTAAAATTTGTGAATGACACAAAAATTGCTAATGTGAACCGGGTAAAATATGCCTGTGGGATAGGCAGGTGAAATGTGAAGTGGTACATTTTGATATGAAGAGCAAGGAGGGACAATGTAAAATAAAGTGTACATTCTTAAAGAGGGCATAGGTGCACAGGAATCTTAGAGGCACAAATCATTCAAGGTAGCAAAGAAGGTCAAGAAAGCAGTTGATATTGCATTTGGGGTGCTGGCCATCATAAATACGGGCATCGAGTACAAAACAAGGAAGTTATGATAAACCTGTAAAGATTGGTGCATCTCAATGCTGAAACATTGTGTCTAGTTCTGAGTACTACACTTTAGGAAGAATATGAAGGTGCAGAATAGATTCATGAGAATAGTTCCAGGGATGAGGAAATTCAGTTCCATGGATTGGGGGAGTTGGGGATCTTTTCATAGACTCATAGAATTATACAGCAGGGAAACAGATCCTTCAGTCCAACTCTAACTGGCTATCTAACCAGATAACTCTAACCAGATATCCTAAACTGATCTAGTCAGCAACTGATTTGCTAGCATTTGGCCAATATTCACCCACATTGTTCCTGTTCATGTACCCATCCAGTTGTCTTTTAAATGTTGTAATTGTACCCACCTCCACTGTGTCTTCTGGCAGCACGTTCCATACACTCACCACCATCTGCGTGAAAAAGTTGTCCTGTAGGTCCCCTTTAAATCTGTCCCCCGTCGCCTTAACCCTATGCCAGAGAGTAGGGGAGTTCAAAAGAGAGTTTAGGATTCCCCTACCCTGGGAAAAAGACCTTGGCCATTCACCCTGTCCACGCCCCTCGTAATTTTATAAACCTCTAAAGTTCACCCTTCAGACTCCAATGCTGCAGGAAAATAGCTCCAGCCTATTTGACCTCTCCCTATAGCTCAAACTCTCCAATCCCGACAACTTCATTATAAATCTTTTCTGAATCCTTTCAAGTTTAACATCTTTCCTATCCTTGGAGAAGATTAGGAGAGATCCGTTGGAGGCATTCAAAACCAGGAAGAACGTGAACAGAACAGATAGGGAAAAATTGTTGCCACCAGTAGGAAGATCAAGAATTACGGGATGCTGATTTAAGCTTACTGGTAAAAGAAGCAACAGTTATATGAGGAATTGCAGCACTGAATGTTACTGCAAATAACATAGTGTGGAGCTGGAGGAACACAGCAGGCCAGGCAGCATCAGAGGAGCAGGAAAGTTGACTTTTTGGTTCAGGAAGGGTCCCGACCCGAAACATCAACTTTCCTGCTCCTGCTGTGTTCCTCTAGCTCCACACTGTTATCTCTGACTCCAGCATCGGCAGTTCTTACTATCTCTGAGATGTTACTGGAAATGCTGTCTTTCACAACCTCAGGTGGATGCAAAAGATCCCGTGTCACTATTTCAAAGAAAAGCAGGGAGTTAAACCTGACATCCTGTCAAACTTCTATCTCTCATTCAACATGATTGTTATCTCACTGCTGTTTGTGGGAGCTTGCTGTGTGAAAATTGGCTGCTGCATTTCCTACGTTGTAATAGTGAACACTACAAAAGTACTTCATTAGCTCTATAACAAGGTTGGAGTTCATAGGTTATGAAAGGCACTATCAAAAGTCTTTTATTCCTGCCCTCGATATAAAAACACAAACAATGGTTTCTTGAATGATGGCAGCATGGAACCCCAGTGAAAATCTAACATGAACCCCGGAAAGGAACATCAAAACTATCTCCAATGGTTAAAGTTCCAATTTGCCTGTTTGTTGGCTGTGATGCTACAAGGTGCCTTGTCAACAGGAAATAAATAAACTCAAAAATGTACATAGGTCGGAGTGTTTGTACGTGTGTGTTTTGCCAATGTCTACATTTGGCATCCCTGTGTGGCCTTCGATTAGAAGTGTTTGTATAACCTCCAAAGTTCAACCCCACCTACCTAGAACTGTTGGACATCTAGCCTGAGCCTGGATTAAGAGGGCAGCTGCCCCACTTGACTTCCAGGACTCAAGTGGGAGAAAGAGGCTCAAGGTTTCCGACTAGTGCTTGGGCCATAGACCAAGCGTCTTGAGATCGCGATGAACAAAAGCACAGGCCAAAGCTAGGATAGTGGGGATAAAAGGGAACGCTGAGTCAGTCTAGAAGTCTGTTTATTTCTTGCATGGAGATCTCATAAAGGATTGGAAAGGGATTGTTGCCCAGACCATTCTCCATATCCACATATGAGCACTCGAAAAAGAGGAATAATGGCACAGGGTATGATTCGGGAAGAGATCCTAAGTAAGAGTTTTGTAGCAAGCCAGCATCCAATCTAGAATCTGAGCCACAGGAGTGCTGGTTAGAAGCACATCAGGAGCTAGGGAAACAAGGTCCAAGAATAAGCACGGCTATAGTGGTAGCCAGTGGCCTAGATCACTCACACGGCAAAGACACCAAAATTAGACTGCTCAGAGAGCGTTGAGAGGAGACAGAGGAGTTGGAAAAGATGAAGCTAACGGCAAAGAAACTGGAACAAAGGATCCAGGAAAATTTAATTCATTTGGGACAATTCCACTCACAATGCAAGACAGCACACTCTGGAGAGCAAAAGGCAATTTGGGACTGAGACACAGTCCAATCTGGTGCAGAGAAATTAGAGCAGAGTGTAAGGACCTATAGGCAGCAATAAGGGTTTTACACCAGGCAGCCCATGAGAAAGGTATAGCTAGCAGTCCATTCCCCTTGTCAACAGGAAATACATAAACTCAGCTGTCTGTACAAAAAGGAGTAATATGTGCCTGAGAAATTTTAGATAGGAAGGAGACTGATACCAACTCCGATTGGGAAAAGCAAACTCTATTTACACACACTGACAGAACGTACAAATAGGGACAGCCACCTCCAATCCCAAGCATCCTCTCTCAAAACAACTCCAGCTCCAATGCACCCCATGATCACCAGCCACCGATCCCAATATCATTCATGTCAACCCATTCTCAGCAACTCAATTGGCTGACATTGCAAAGAAAATTCCAGTCTTTGAACCCACATTTGGCCCCTGTGCTTTCTTTGACAACACAAGAGTGTTGCACGGGTTGGATGATGGTGAGGAAACCAAAGTAATCATGATGTGCCTAAATCCTGCAGTACATTCAGCCTTTACCGACCCCCCAGAACACAAGTAACGGAATGTTAGAACGGATGGAAGCAGCCACCCTGACTGCTGCCAGTTACAATGGAGAGGGGGGGGAACTCAGTGGACGGCCTGAATAACTGCAGACAAAAGGAAAGGAGAACACAAAACCTCGTTTGGCCGATGGCTCTGGATCCAATTCGCCCACGTGTGTGGGCAGTTAGAGTTATCTAGGTTAGAACAAAAACAGGGTAAAATTGGTGAGAATCATAAATATCACACGCCATGGGCAATGGGGCTCCGGCATGCGAGAACTTTAACTCTACCAATAACAATCATACCAGTGCCTGGAAAAAAGATCAATGCAATCTGTTCTGCTCAAAGCCTGGTCTCAGTCCGGACAAATGAAGGTGCAGAATAGAAATAAATCTGACAGAAACTGGGTTGCCCCAACACCCAATGAATTCCATATACCCTAGAAGGAGGGAACAATCTTTGGGAGCCCATAGGCAGGATCAATGTTACAACTATGACCAAATGGGACATTTATCCTGGGAATACCAAACTCCTTAACAGTCTACGTGGCCCTGAGCACCAGATAAAGAGGAATCGGGATACAGACATAATGATATGCTGCTCGAAGGACCCGCCTGATGAGCTGTGGTAACTCGAATGAGGGAGGTTGGACAGTCAGCCTTCTCCCTGTATCCCCAGATCCCTGGGGTTTAATGAAACTGCATGACTGTGTACAGCCGTGCCAGTTTAGGTGGGCAATACCTAGCGAGATCATGTTGGGAGACACCTGGTGACTGCCAAAATAGAAAACCATTCCCTAGAATTTCTTTGGCATACCAGGAGGTTGAAAACAACTTTAAACATGTTGGTGCGCATGGCCAACAAGGGACAAAGTTGTCCGAAGTGGTTTCATGGGGAAATGCCACAGGGACATGAAATCCACACCTTATAATTCAAAATAAGAAACTCGACACCCTGTTATCCTTCTGACACCTTGTTATTTTAACGCACCTAAAATCAGATTTTGAGCGTATCATGGGTTCTGACTTTGTGTGTGAATGCCACCTCCCCTTCGATTTGGCCAACCAGTGCATTTGGCAAATGAATCCCAAGGCTGTTTTCCCAGCAGAAATTCCTGCAGGGGAATACCAACAGAGGATCTGTACCATGGGAGAACTAAGTCAAGCCATAGAAATGACAGATAAATCAAATGTTCAGGATGTATTTGCCAAGTGTGAATGCTTTCACTCAACACCAACATGATTGTGGCCACATGCAAGGAGCTGTGGTAACAGATGGCCCCGATCCAAAACCTCAGAAACAATGTGGGTTCCCTAAATAGGCAGAAAGTGAGGTAGCTAAGATAGTTAGCTTATTAGAACAGGGAGTCCTTCACCCAATTGCATCCACTATTAATTCTGATTTGGCCAATTCAGAAGCCTTGGAGACTAATAATTGATTCTCCGGAGTTAAACAAACAATCCCAATTACTGTACCATCTGTGGCCATCAGTCCTGAGACCATGATGAAACAAACCCCAAAGACGCAGTATTTTACTGTATTTGACATCCAACAGATTTTGGTCCATTCCCCTAGGAATATCAGCAGAATTTCATATTCACTTTCCAAGGGCAGCAGTACACATGGACCTCCACACCCCACAGCTACCACAATTCCCCACCTGTCTTTCATCGTCGACTAGCAAAGGGTTAGAAACTTTCTGGAAGACCAGAATGACTAGTACAATACGTAGATGACTTCCTGCTGCAAGCAACCACCAAGGAGAAACTCTCAAGGGTTGGGACGGAACAGCCACCAGAAGTTTTTTGTTGATGGATCATTGATGATAGAAAATGGAATATAAATAAAACTGAGTGTGGGATAAACATGGAAAACCTCCAAGGAAACTAGCCATCCATATACATACATTCTGGATAGTATGTATGTCTGAAACAGCTTCACATAGGAAATGAGAGATTTTGTTTCTGCTGACAGAAAACCATTGCCATCAGCATCTCTACTAAAATATACATTCCAACAAGCCCAAGGACAAGAATATGGGGTGGTAAAGGTTAAAGCAGATCACAAACACCCCCCAGCTGGAAACATCAGGTGGCTTAGCTGGCCAAGCAAGGAGCCCAGGAAGGGAAGCATGGCAACTACCAGTCCCAGAACACACAGCAGCAGTAGCTGTCATGCAAACCAACATAATGGATCTTAAAGAAGGCCAGGGCACCGATGATGAATTAAAACAATTATCACAGGGAAAACATACCCTGACAGTTACAAGAAATGGAAGGACCAAATCGCTATGGAGGATAGATTAGTCCTGAGGGAAGCCAATCCAAGATCATAACCAAATAACTTACCAATGCCATGACATTCAAGGGTATCAGGGAATAGAAGACACAGGAGAGACAATCAAAGTTCTAAGCAAAGGCCAGCCTTGACAAAGCTCTTAAACAGTAGATCAACAACTGCCTAATCTGTGCACAAAATAACCCACCTAAATATGCCCATAGGGGAGAACTCGGGCATCCTGACCAATGGATGGCCCAGGAATGAAGTTCCAAATCGATGACATTGGGCCTTGCCCACCTGCCCAGGGGATTCAGATACAGATTAGACATCACAGATACTTACACGAAACATGTGAAAGCTCCTCCCACCCAAACAAACATTGCCAAAATCACTGCAAAGGTTTTAGTACAGAAGATCTTCAGTAGATGGCATCCTCCCTGTACTATTGAGTCAGATCAAAGCACCCACTTCATGGGTCAAGTAGTGTAGGAAGTTATGAAACTATTCGGCATTAACCAGAAGCTCCATGTGGCATACCAGCCTCAATCCAGCAGCATTGTTGAGCAGATTAACTGCATTCTGAAGGGAATGCTCAGGAAAACGGTGCAGCAAAACAGCTCAACCTGGGACATGGTATTGCCCTCCATTTAAATACTGGTACAAACTTCTGTTTCAAGTCTACAGGCTTTACCCACGCATCTCCTAATGACTGGATACCACATGAAAGGCACAGAACCTCTCTTAGGCTTGGCTTTATCACAAGCAGAAGTTGAGGTCCTCAATCTTGCATGTTACTGGTTTCGACAGCAAGGCCAACCTCACTGAATTTAGAATAAGAGAATAAGTTATGCTCCAGATCTTCAGCCTGACTCTTTCCTAGCTCTGAGATTCTGAGGTCCCCATTCCATAGTCGATAAAATCAGCCCCTAAGTATACAAGCTCTCACTACGAAGGGAAAGGTGGATGGTACCATGTCAACCAAATAAAAACGTACACCCTTCAGAATACCTCCCTCCAATTTCTCTTCTTTTTAGGGGATTTCAAGTCCAATGGGGATCTCAAACCTGAATCCGTTCCCTTTGGGCCTTGCCCAGACATAGACTAGGGCTCAGTCCCGCACAGGCATCTGGCCCCACACCCCAACTCGTAAACAGCCTACACAGAGACAGTCAACACAAAACAGATGGCCACATTTTAGCTGGGCCTGATGCTGACGAATGTACAATTTACAGAGATGCCTCATCTCCAAAATGATGCTGTCAAAATGGAGGAGGACTTACCTCCAGACATTCAAGATTCCCAACTCCTCTGACGGTAACCTCCATATTCAACTAACACCTGGATGTTCCCATACCTGGTCCCATTTTAGGGTAGGCTCCATCCACTGTTCCAACCTCACATCATTCCTTCAACTGATTAATCACACTTGTCACTTTTGTAACTTTGTGGGACGATGGATCCACCAACTCCTTCAAGTTGGTGTCCAAAAGCCTGTCTCCCTGTGCTTTCAGAAGACTTTGGCCATGGGTGACTGAGTTCATAGTCAAAGTGAATACTATGATAGTCACCATGGACTCCAGGGAAGCTTACAACTCAACCACTCAAACCTCTTCCATTCATATATTTCAAAAAGTGGGCCTGGCTCTCCACTTTCACTATTCCAGCACACAAAAAAAAAAATGCTGTTTCCACTAAACACTGTTTCTCAACAGACAGTACCTCAAAACAATGAGGCATGTACCAGACAACCCTCCGGAGTATATGGCCCCCTCAGATCCAGAAGGAGCTACCTGGTGGGGGTGGTGGATGATGATGATAAATGTTTGTTATTACTGTTGTACAATAATAACACAGCAAAGGGAGTGAACAGCAATGGGAAATTTTAAGACTTCAAACTTCTACTTGGTATACTCAAAAGGGTCCAGAAGTCAGATATCGAACAATGATATTTACAGAAACTACCCTTGATTGTTTTTAGGTGGCATGCCTGAGGCAAAACTCTATGAAGCCAGTATGGACTCTATTCACAGCTTCTTATTGTATTTGTGCATTAGCACTTTCATTTTGTGTTGATGTGGTGTGTGGATAACTTGCAGTTTAACCCATCCAATCCAGCAATTTGAGAGGATTTTTAGCTGCAATAACTAACTTACAGCATTGCAAAAGCCAAATGGGAGTTTGGGATCACAGATGATTAATGGGGATTCTCTACAAACAGGTGCACCATGTTTGGATGCCTAACCTAGCTAGAGAAAGGGTTGGAAGTAGGCTGATTGGAAAGCTGAGCCAGGGAGAATTCTTAGAATACAAACTTAAAAATGGACCAAAACTGGCAGTGAAAATACCTCCTCCAGCTAGTCCTAAAGTTACACCAGATCCACAAAATCTGGTGTTAAAACCTACAGGCAAAATTCTGTTTGACAACATCCATCATGAATTGGTAACTGTGAAGGCAGATACAACAGTGATCTAATTACCGGAGTGTGCCCTCCCAAACTGAGAAAATTATATCTGAACCTTACTTGTAGAGTAATGGCTCGGGAACAGGAAAGTACGAAGCCTAGACCAGCTTGGAAAGGTCACAGGAAGAGAGACCTGCTGTATGACCTAGCCACAGCTTAAAGGGTAATATTATCTCTTATTAATACCCTTGATCTGGCCAGTCTGGATAGCAAGCTCAGAGTCTTAATGCAGCAAGTTAAGGGAGCTTTGTAGGAAATAAATGAGGAAAACAGGCAGGATGCCACAAGAAAAGTAACCAGGAACCAGGCTAACCACCAATTAGTGACCGTGTTCAAATGGTCATGCCAAGGGAAAATCATATATGACAGCAGACACCAAAACTGCATCTTGTGTAGTATCTGTGGGAACTGGATGATTGAGCAGCTGAGGCAAGACCTCAGACAGGTTAGCCAGGGGAAAATCTTGTCCTGGATCAGTGACAAACAGCTGGAACATCTGTTACTAGAAAAGAAACACACTAACACCTCCAGCTACCAACTGAGGCAGTTAACCAGGGTTTGGCTTAATGAAAGCCTCAAGGGCTCCCTAGGTGAGGCCCTAGGCTTGGTGCTAGAGACTCCAGGAATCCCCAGTAATAAAGTTATGTAAAGAACTTTTGAAATCGAGAACATGGGCATCAGACAGAAAGGAATTTGGATGGGGTATCACGGCACTCTCCTGTATGCAGTTGAGAAGAAGGGGAAACTGATAGATAGAATCCCTACAGTGTGGAAACAGGCCCTTCGGCCCAACAAGTCCACACCGAACCTCAGAGCATCCCACCCAGACTCATCCCCCTATAACCCATTTAATCGACACATCCCTGGACACTACAGGCAATTTAGCATGGCCAATCCACCTAACCTGCACATCTTTGGACTGTGGGAGGAAACCGGAGTACCTGGAGGAAACCCACACAGACACGGGGAGAATGTGCAAACTCCACACAGACAGTTACCCGAAGGTGGAATCGAACCCGGGTCCCTTGCGCTGTGAGGCAGCAGTGCTAACCACTGTGCCACCGTGCTGTACCGTGATAGGGACCACTCTGAACAAATGTGAACAAACAGACAAGTCAGTGCTGTGTCCATACACTGTGGGGAATAATGGTAACACAACATTATGCTCCAGCTCATAACAACGCTAGGGCAGATATCCTGATCCTTAACGTACATATCAGTCGCATTATTTCCACAGCATTAAGGCGGAGCAATAATGAATGAGAGAAATTGGAACAGAGAATCACTGTAAAACAACAGCAATTCCAAAGCAGAAAATTGCAAATGTGAAATACTGTAGATGCTGGAAAATCTGTAACAAAAACAAAAGGTGCTAGAAATACTGGGCAGGTCAAACAGCATCTGTGGAGAGAATCGATGTTTATGCTGCTTCTCTCTCTCTCTACAAAAGGTGTTGCCAGAGTTCTTCCAGTATTTCTGGTTTTAAACAGATTTTAATCTATTAATTTTAATCTATTTTAATAGATTTCTAGCATGCAATGAACCTTTAATTCTGTCTTTTTACCATTTTTGCTTAATTTGACCTTATTTGCTGATTTTTCGCTTCCTGTTACATTCTGTTTGTGGTATCCAGATCCTTACCTTGTACTGTTTTCTTTTCCTTTCTCTTTAACTGTACAAACTTCCCCACGTGAAGCTTTCCCCTGCACTGTTTAGGAAAGCTGTCTACATTCCCACTTATAATATTGGCTAGGACACTAGTCCTTGTGCAGGTCAGGTGAAGTACAGTACAATTCGCCCTCTGCCTTATGAGACTAATGACTCAGAAACATGAGTTCAACACGGCAAATGGAGAATTCAAATTCAGTTATTTAAATAAATCTAATTTTAAAAAAGCTGGAATTAGTCAGGGTGCTTGAAAGTAAAATCTACCTTTCTGTATATGATCTGGACTCCAGATCCACAACAATGTGGTTGACTTTTAATTGGTCTCAGAAATGGCGTGGCAAGCCACCCAATTATATAGGAATGTTCAAGAATCTTTGCCGCCAGTGATGGTCACATTGTGAATAGAAATAAAATTGCTTGATTTTTCAAGACAGAGATGAAAGGAAATCAGATGCCATGTGAAAAAACATTTGTGTTAGTGTACTAGCCATTTAAAGCTATCACATACAAACAATATGTTGGCATGCACACACACTTATTCTGTTTACTCCATCAAATAAGCAATAATCATTGGGGGCCCCTTTAATTCTTATATAATTTGGATAAATCAAACTGTTGAAAGCTAGGACGCTATGGTGAGCCACCATTTTGAACCATTGGGAGCAGTGCTGCAGCTTACTGAATTATCATCTTCACAGGAGAAAGGTTCTCTTACAGCTGTGATGCTGTTTTGTAGTTATTAAATGTCCATTCCAAAGTGTACCCTACAACACAATTTAACAATGCAATTCACACAACACCTCAGAGTACAGATTTTGACATGGAAAAAAGCAAAATTCACAAAAACATTACATTCATTCGTTTCTGAAATGTTCAACATTGAAGATTAATGTAAAATCACTGTTATTAGTGTTGAACACATTTCTAAACTATGTAAATATATTGAAAATCTAAAAAGCAGAACCCTGGGAATACTTAGCAGGTCTGTTGCATCCATGGAGAGACAGAGAGTTGACTTTTCAGGTTAAGAGCTCATTATAAAACTGGTCTCACCTGCAATGTGATCTCTGCCCAGTTGCTCTGAATGTCAAGTGAAGAAGCGCAGGTAAATGGCAGGAGTAACTATGACTCTTTTTGCGATGGGGTCTCTCCAGTGAGACATGTCTGCATAGTTACCGTTGTGGGATTTTTACTGCTCTTTTTGTCTGTCACAACGAAAGGTCAAACCTCCACACTGGCTCCCACTGGAAACAGCAAGTTTCAGCAATTGGCTGGCCAAGAGACCTCAGAAAAATTGCGAGACGGCTGTTTGATCCATATGGATCACAACATTGCATTCTTGTAGCGTCGCCCCCAAAAATCAGCAATACAATGGAAGGTTCAATGGATCTACTTAAGTCCAGCTGGGCCACATCCCGAGAATAACCACCGTGTAGGTTCATTTGTGGTGGTGACCTGTGAAAAATGCTGTAGCTTTTCCAGCTTGTCCAGCGACCCTGGAAAGGTTTCTATCCCAACATGTACCAATGAGATAGGTTTGAGACCAGTGAAACAGATATTCAGGGCTTATCTTAACCTGCTACCTAGATGAGGGCTAGAAGGTTCAGTAATTTCGATAGATAACGATAAATCCGTTAGAGAAGAGCCCAATAGAGCTGCAATAACAAGGTGTAGAGCTGGATGAACACAGCAGGCCAAGCAGCATCAGAGGAGCAGGATAGCTGACATTTCAGGTGTAGACCCTTCTTCAGAAAATAGGGCTGCCCTCCTTTTGGACACTTAAACTATTATTAGAACTCAAATCTTCTATAAAAGTGGTTCGAAAGTTTTAACTAATATTATCCACAAACAATACAGGAAACCTCAGACAAGGTATCCATTTCAGAATCCAGAATTATCTCCACAATATACAATAGAAATTCTGTTAACAAGGTAGTAATACAATATCCTGTAGACGGGTTGTTTTGTGCCAGATTTAACTCCCTTCTACCCACAATGGGTACTTCTCGTAATCATTTAGCTAAACAACATGGCATTAAAAATATTCGCACTAGATGGCCCAAATGTGGCTAGAGTGGTATGTACCAAAGAAGAACAAAGAACAATGAAAATTACAGCACAGGAACAGGCCCTTCGGCCCTTCAACCCTGTACTGACATGCTGCCCATCACAACTAAAATCCCCTACCCTTCCGGGAATCATATCCCTCTATTTCCATCCTATTCATATATTTATCAAGATGCCCTTTAAAAATCACTATCGTATCTACCATGCCATCACTTGTCATTATGCCAAATGTAATAAAGATCTGAATAACAGACAAGTAGAAGCTTTCGCCTATTTCAACTGTGACTTAACTTTCACACATTAAGTAGGTCTTGGCCAGCACAAAAGGCATAAACATGCTGACTTTAGAAATCAAAAATGTTTAGATGCACTAGAGACCAATTCAAAACCAGGCAGAAAGGATTACAAATGATCAGAGGAAGAAACTAGGCTCCTTCGTAAACTTGAGCAACAAGTTTAAAGGGAGCTCTGGTATTAATAATAAAATTGCTAGTAGAACGCCCAAGCAATTTTCACATGAGAGAAGAACTTTACAAAAGATGGATACTAAGACTCCCAATACACCTTTAGAGAAGATTAGTAAAGAAGAAACTGATGGGGAAGTACAACATCAGATTGAGATCCCTCTAATTACGAGTAAAACTATTCAAACATCTGCCTATACCCCCAAACATTGGGACAGAGATGATCAGCTCCTACAGGAAGAGCTAATTGACAGAGAGAGATCAGGAGGTGCAAAGGCTAGGATTAGAGTTTATTCAATGTATTACAGATCATTACAGCTAACTAATTAACAGGAAAGTGACATCAAGAAATGATAGTAATAGCAAAAAATGACAAAGCAGGTGAATATATCATAAGGAAAGGAAGTGTGATCAGAATAATGGAGCTAGAAGATGATGCGCAGTAGGAAGGCTTGACTTACGGAAACCCAATTATTATATAAAACCAACAAAAGACAGCTTTCCCATAAAATTATGGGTGCTCCTGTAATTACCCTCTGTCCTCAATCGAAAGAAAAGTTTGAAAGGTAATTTCAGACAAAGTTATCAACAAGTATTAGCAAATTCAAATCGTATACTGGCTGGAGGGACATGAACCACCTTACGCAACTCAGAGAGAGGGAAGGAGGTCAACACATCAAGTGAAGGGATTGACCCGACAACAGCTTCTGGTCCCGATGGCATGAAGCAAAGAGATATCCTAACAATTCCTGGAAGGGATGTCATGTATCTCCCGAGCTTTATTCTCTATGGCTAAAATCAGCTGTGATTTGGACCCTTAAAAACAGTCTTAATCCCAAAAACCGAGACAAAGACAACTTAAGAGATATTGACAGCTGCGGTCCAATCACAATTGGACCAATTTTACTTCACCTTTTTACCTAAATCATGGCCAAGAGGGTTAGTGAGGCAGTAGAAACAAATTTTAGACAAAAGGGATGCCTAGCAGCAACATATAGGTGCAATGTGAATATCACTATTTTAGACAGTATTATTAAAGGAGCAAAGAAGAACAAGAAGGATCTTTCAGTTGTTTTTATCAATTTGGCTAAGGCCTTTGACTCAGTGGGATACAAGCTACTTTTTAAAATGCTTCAAAGTATTGCTGTGCTGAAGTATTTTATACAATTAATCAGAAGTTTATAAGCAAACAGTTATTGAGGGAAATCACTGCAAAACAGACTTAATTAAAATCAAGACAGGAGTCAAGCAAGGTGACTCCTTATCTCGTATTTTATTTAATATAGCATTAGACACATTGTTATGCACTCTTGAGGATGCAAAATTGGGCGTTTTTATGCATTTTACCGAAGATCAGTTGTTCCACTCTTGCCTTTGCTGAGGATATCACACTTGTTAGTGATTCACATCAGGGATGACTAGGAATTAAGAATTGTCCAGTGATTCTGTGTCTGTACTGTACTCAATATTAACATCAAAAAGACCAAGTGTTTCCACTTTTCTCATAAGGGTAGAATCTGGATGCTCGATGGTTGTGAAAGTCAGTACATTCCCCCTCCCTGGAGATACAGGAAGAAACTTGGGAGTCCAAGTTGATCCATGGGTGGGTGTGGAGAAATCTAAATGGGAAACCAAATTAAAGACTTGGGCAAAAAACCTTGATTCAGCCACCCTTTGCCTGATGCAGAAAATTGATAGTTTTAAAACTTTTATCATACCCAGATTGTTTTATCATTTGGTTTTAACAGAAACATCATAAATATTTTGCAAAAACTGGACAAAATCATCTGGGGTTTCACAAAGGAGACCCTCCATCTCCCACAACTGATGGTGTTCTTTATGCTAAGAATAGGGATCGAGCCCTTGGAATGCTCAAGCTAGAAGTACAAATTCCAGCAGCTATTATTAGGAAGTTCAAGGCCTTCAAATCCATGACAGATAGGGTGATTTGGGCTTCTTTACAGTTTTGTAAGGAAGATAATTTGGAGACAACAGAATCACTGTCTTGATTGAAGATCTTGTGAGACAGAGATGTTTGTGGAGAAGTATCAGCACAGCTCGATAATGGAAGTTGAGAAGATGCAGGATCCCCGGAGTTTAGCATGTGGTAGAACAGAAATATCGAGGATCAACCACAATGCTATGACAGAATAGGAGCTACCTAAATGGATTAAGCTCCAGCATCAGGATCTTGGTGTAAGATGTTATAGAAATGACAAAGAACCAAATTGAAGGATAAGATCAGCTTATACTATCAAGTCATCTAAATTGATAAATAGCTTGTTACTTCAATGCAACTTCCACCCTACTAAAACAGCTTTAACCTGAGGCAGACCTCTTCTGAGTAAGGGATGCTGTTTGTGTAAGGCACCATTAAAGACCCTGCCACATATTTCTGAGAAGTGCCCTTTTGTTAATAACATAAGGATCAAGCAACATAACAAAATAGTAGCAAAGTTGAAGGAGTACACTGGGAAGTATGGATAGACTACCCTTTTAGAATCACATTTAAGGGATAAGGATGGAACTCTATGGGACCCTGATTTAATTTTTAAGAAAGATCGAAAAACCATTGTCGTTGATGTCACAATTTACTTTGAAATGGTTGATAAATCACTGGAAGAAACCGGGGCCAAAAAAGCAGAAAAATACAAACACCTTTGTCAAGAGATTATTGCATTGGCAGGTGGCTCAGACCTTGCCTTTTTTGGCTTCGTGATGGGTGCCAGGGTAAATGTACTGAACTGAATAACAGTCTTATGAAACATCTGGGCATTTAAAGGTATCAATCATTTGTCCAAGACAATGATTAATAATCTCCTTAATGCCGGAACTGTTGCAGGTTTTTAGTGACAACTAAATTTCTTTACCTGCCCGGCGAAGACATGAATTTTATAATTGTTCGTGGACATTAACATCATTATTTTGGAGACAGTGGGAACTGCCGATGCTGGAGAATCTGAGATAACAAGGTGTAGAGCTGGATGAACACAGCAGGCCAAGCAGCAGCAGAGGAGCAGGAAAGCTGATGTTTCGGGTCTAGACCCTTCTTCAGAAATGGGGCAGGGGAAGGCGATTCTGAAATAAATAGGGAGAGAGGGGGAGGCGGATAGAAGATGGATAAAGGAGAAGATAGGTGGAGAGGAGATAGATAGGTCAAAGAGACGGGGATGGAGCCAGTAGGTAGCAGATGGGGCTTGAGGTGGGAGAAGTGGATTTGTACAAATTATACAATAAGGGCAGAACCCTTAGGAGAACTGACGTACAGAGAGATCTGGGCGTATAGTTACTCAGATCCCTGAAGTGACAACACGGATAAATAAGGTTATCAAGAAGGCATACAGCATGCTTGCCTTCAATGGTCAGGGCATCGAATATAGAAGTTGGCAAGTTATGTTACAGTTGTATAAAACTTTAGTTAGGTCACATTTGGAATATTGTATGCAGTCACCACACTACCAGAAGGATGTGGATGTTTTGGACAGGGTGCAGAGAAGGTTTTCCAGGATGTTGCCTGGTCTGGAGGGTTTTGGGTATGTGGAGAGCTTGGATAAACTCAGATTGTTTTCATTGAAAAGACAGAGGCTGAGGGGTGACCTGATAGAGGTCTAGAACATTATGAAAGGTATAGATAGGGTAGATAGTTAAACGCTTTTTCCCAGGGTGGAAAGGTCAATTACAAGAGGGCACAAGTTCAAGGCGAGAGGGGGAAAAAGTTTAGGCAAGAAGTGTGGAGAAAAGTTTTCACACAGAGGCTGGTAGATGCCTGGAACACACTGCCAGTGGAGGTGGTGGAAGGAGTATTCATGGTAACAACATTTAAAGCGTAACTTGATAGACTAATGTACAGAAGGCGAACAGACGGAGAAAAACTGGATATGGGCAATAAGCAGCAGGTCTAAATAAGGATTGGAGTCGGCGCAGGCTTGGTGGGCAGAAGGCCCTGTTCCGGTGTTGTGTGGTTCTTCGAAATCCTAACTGTCCCTATCATCGTTCTTGAACATTATCTGATCTGTTATGTGATTCAGCATCTTCTACTTTGATGTGGTAAAATCTGTCAGCCAATTAAGTTACTGTAAAAATACATTATTCTTTGCATAAGAATTATATTGAGATCAAATTTAAATGGAAGACAGAATACTGCATTGTCATCATTTCAATAAACGGAAGATAATTCTTCAATTTTAATAACTGAACTACTAAGTATACCAGTTAGAGATGAAGAATAATTTATGATTTTAAAAATGGGCCTCCGTTGGCGTTTGGTTCAAAAATGGACTGGGATCTTTGCCAGGTTAAACCTAGCCACGCTCCTTCTAAAACACAAAATAAAAAAAAAATTAAAAAACTTCTCCACCAAAACCTAAATCAAGAGTCAAAGAAATGCACCAATGTTCAAAACAACACAAGAGATCAGGTTTAACTATAATTACAGCTAGTGATATGGAATGAGAAATTAAGCCAAATTCCAGGTAGAATCAGGAAAAGTTATGAATGCTGTTACAGAAATATACTCCAGCAACAAAACACTGCACCAAAATTTCAGGATTTAAGAAAATGATCTTATTAAATACTCTGGCATATGCGTCTTAAATCTTAATACCAGAATCAGATTGATGTTACAGACACATTTGATACATACATCAGACATTCTAAACTATTGCACCTCACATCAGGCTTAGATTAAGTTTTTGACTCTTTTTGTCTCAGGTGGTAATAATCTCACCTCTGAGGCAGACATTTAGGCTTTCAACTCATGCCATATACTGCAGTACTGCACATTTGCTGCATTGTTCATTGTTTTTCAGAAATACTTTAAACTGAGACCTGATTCTGCTTGTAGAAGTGCACGTAAAAGATCCCACAGGAATAGATGCAGAATGTTCTCTGCTTATTCATTTTTAAAAACTATGGATCTTGTTGAGCAAGACATGACTTCTGTATTTGCTCACCCAACTATGGTGACCGCATTTCAAACTTAACGTGTTAGCTTACATGTTTCCAGAGGACCTAATAATCAGACGCTTTATGATTTTGTTTTTGCTTCCTAAGAGGCAAGTAAAGAAAATTAATTTTCTGGAAAACAATTTAAAAACGTGGTTAAAATCATGCCCCATTCATCCCCAAACACGAGCCTTACATTTAGACACTCAACAGGCTTCTTATTTTCTTCCTCCAATCACATCACGAGGTGATTTCCCGATGATAACAGGCATTGTTGAGATATACACCGTGAGAACATAGCATCATTGGAGCGTTGCTGGAGTTGTAATCGAATCTCAAGGATGCACAATACGACAATTCTTACAGTTTATGCATCCACACACCAGGTATCTACACTTGCTTGCATTCAAAAGCTCCCAATTTGTTAATATAACAGGAAACATTTGGCAACCATTAACTATCAAGGCAGTACCATTCTCTAAGGTTACCTGATTTCATCTAATTTTTTTAAAAGATGCATTCAAAATGAGTGCCATTCAGCCAAAACTATTGTAGAGAGTAAGACAGGCACTGCCCTGGATGAGGCTTCAGCTTGTATACACTGTAAAAGAAATACATCAATGTTACTGGATTGTGAGTTAAAATCTGAGACGAGTTACATCTCATGCTGACTGAATTATAAACATGGGTGACAAAAACCTATGCAATATCATTTTAAAATTTTTAAAGAATATGAATTCAATTTTATGGCAGTCAAATAGCCTTGCATTTGTGTGGCATTTTTCACAACTAACACATGACTCAAAGCACTCTACAGCCAATTAAGTACTTTTGGAAGGAAAGGGGACACTAAGGTTTTGCAGTAGATCTGTAGCTCAGGTTGTGGATGTTGAGGATGGTTGGCTCGCCGAGCTAGTTTGTTGTTCGCAATTCCGCAAAGGGGACAATTGTAAGAAACAATTCAGCTAACTTGCATTCAGCAAACTCCTGCACACTTCAACATGATAATCTAGGCAATCTAGTTAAACAAAGAACAATACAGCACAGGAACAGGCCCTTCAGCCCTCCAAACCTGCTCTGACACATTTTGCGTGGTTCTCATGGTATTGGATTGAGAGATGAATATTGGCCAGGCCACTGGGAATAACTTCTCTACTCTTCTTTAAGATAGTTCCATGGGATCTTTTATATCCATGAAAAATGAATGGAACCATTAATTAATGTCTCATCCAAAGGACAGAACCTCTAACCATCTGATGCTCCCTTGATACTGCATTGTCGCATCAGTTTTGATTCTTATCTTCAAGTTCTGGAGTGTGAAACTTGAACCCAGAATCTTGTGATTCAGCAGCCACTAACTGTTGAAGCAATGTTAATTTTACAAAATTAGGGCCAATTGCAATGTTGCAAATCTCTTATTGAACCAATGAGGTAGACTTAGAGGAATGAAACAGTGATCCAAAAAGTTTCATTGTCCATTTTAAAATTCACAAATTGTGGCCAAAGAGCATGCATACATTTGAAGTAATGGTGAGCATTCTGTATGGAGGAAACTATTAAGTACGGCAATTAGGGTGCAATGTGGAAAACTACAATTGGGAGAAACTGTTGATCACTGTGATTAGGGGACATTTGTTGACCACCAAATGTTTGGGGATACCGTGAATTTGAGTTATAAGAGTAGTTGTATTTACACACAAATTCTTATTTTAGT
Source organism: Ginglymostoma cirratum (assembly GCA_024137785.1). NCBI lineage: Eukaryota > Metazoa > Chordata > Chondrichthyes > Orectolobiformes > Ginglymostomatidae > Ginglymostoma > Ginglymostoma cirratum. Next base: position 1,476,439 of record JAHRHZ010000134.1, read on the forward strand.
CACAATACACTCTTACAGAAGGTGGTCGTCTTACATTAAGACCTAATTTTAAAAACCAAGGATTATTACCAATGGCTTTGCTCTGTGAAGCACAGAGGTATGCTTCTCTAGGTATATAACATAGCTGGTATTACAATTCATTAACGTTTTCCACACAAACAAGAGGGTGAGGTAATCTTAACATTGGGTGAATAAAAAGCAAGTACAATTAAAATCAGCCACCATTCTATATCTCCTCCAATCTACTCTCCATTGACTTCAATTTTTTTTCTTTCTTCATTCGTGGGATGAGGGCATCGCTGGCAAGGTGGCATTTATTGCCCATCCCTAATTGCCCAATGGGCAGTTAAGAGTCAACCACATTACTGTGGGTCTGCAGTCACATGTAGGCCAGACCAGGTAAGGATGGCAGTTTCCTTCCCTAAAGGACATTTGTGAACCCACATTGTGTGTTTTTCCGACAATTGACAATGGATTCACGGTCATCATGGGATTCGATGGAAGTTAAAAAGCAAGTGGCCAGTTTGATACCATGTAAAAGTTAATTTACAGGTACAGCAGGTAATTAGGAAGGCAAATGTAACATTGGCCTTAAGTGCAAGGAGACAGTGGATAGAAGGATTGATATGCTTGCCTTTATGGGTCAGTGCGTTGAGTATATGAGTTGAGAGGTCGTGTTGCAGCTGTACAGGACATTGGTTAGGCCACTTTTTGAATACTGCAGGCAATTCTGGTCTCCCTGCTATAGTAAGGCTGTTGTGAAACTTGAAAGGTTTCAGAAAAGATTACAAGGATGTTGCCAGAGTTGCCAGGCTGAATATACAGGGGCTATTTTCCCAGAAGCATCGGAGATTGAGGGGTGAGCTTATAGAGGTTTATAAAATCATGAGGGGCATGGACAAGGTAAATAGACAAGGTCTTTTCCCCGGGATGGGGGAAGCCCAAAACTAGGGGATGTAGGTTTAAGGTGAGAGGGGAAAGATTTAAAAGAGACCTTAAGGGGCAACTTTTTCACAAAGAGGGGGGTGCATGTATGGAATGAGCTGCCGGAGGAAGTGGTGGAGGCTGATGCAATTACAACATTTAAACGGCGTCTGGATGGGTATATGAATAGAAAAGGTTTAGTGGGATATGGGTCAAATGCCGGCAAATGGGACTAGATTTATTTAGGCTGTCTTGTGGCATGGCCAAGTTAGACCAAAGGGTCTGTTTCCAGGCTGTACATCTCTGTGACTTTATGATTAAAAAATGCTGGAGAACCTTAACAGGTCTGGCAGCACCTATGGAGACTGGAATAAACTAAATGATTCAAATCCAATTTGATTATTCCAAAGAAGAATCTGCAAGGTTGTGGGGAGTAGGCAGGGAAGTGGAGTTTAGGCCAAAATTAGATTAGCCTTAATGTTACTAAACAGTAGAGCAAGTTGGAGAGACGGTTAGAGGGGTTAAATGACCAACTCCTGCTCCTATTTCTTGTTATTTTCTTAGCATTCAAAGTTAAATGTACACTACCAGTGGCAATTCTACACAGTCCATGTGGAGTCCAGGTTTGAATGCAGCAGCACTGATTCTCTCTCACATCATGAGTTCACACCCTGCACTTCAGAAATGAAACGTATATCCTAGAAAGTCACAGAATATTCTTCCTGGTCACATTAATGTTTGTACAAATTATGCAAATTTCAATCTTACTTTTCATCTCATTGGTGTTTCCACAATCTATACATATTTTTCAGATCTACAGATTAAGAAAAACACACCTTCTAATTAAGATCCCTTGGTCTGCATGTCAGCTTCTAGACTTTTTAAGAAAAGAAAAAAAAATAGAATGATGAAGCATCCTTGGTTATTGTACATTAGGTTCAATGAGTAATTGGTTATTATGTAATCTATGACTGTCCAAAGAAACTCAAATTGATTTCACAGAATAGAATCATAGAATCCCTACAGTGTGGAAACAGGCCCTTTGGCCCAACAAGTCCACACTGACCTTTGGAGCACCCACCCAGACCCATTCCCCCTATAACCCACCTAATCTACACATCCCTGAACACTACGGGCAATTTAGCATGGTCAGTCCACCTAACCTGCACATCTTTGGACTGTGGGAGGAAACCGGAGCACCCGGAGGAAACCCACGCAGACACGGGGAGAATGTGCAAACTCCACACAGACAGTCACCCGAGGCTGGAATCGAACCCGGGTCCCTGGCGCTGTGAGGCAGCAGTGCTAATCACTAGGCCACTGTACCGGCCTTGAAATTATTTAAATTATCTGGCTCAAGAAAAACCACAAAATCTTGAAACACAACCAATTACCTGCTTGTACAGATCTTGAGTATTGCTGACAAAACAGGCGACAAAAATCTTCATCTTGCATTGATCAGGGCAGATGCAAGGACGATATAAAATTTCAAAGGATATAACTTAAACCGAGGTGAAACAAGGTGGTGATTGACTGGCATTCCAACTCCTATTGATCAAAGTGTAGGCAAGGAGAATGCACTAGGGAACAGTATCCTGCAAGCTTTTCTTTATAAACACTAATGCCTGGACAGATTCCTTTCCTGCAGAGTACCAGGCCAATATATGTAGTTTCCAGCAAGCCTTAGTGAGCAACATTGTGCTATTGATTCATTGCTCATGTTAATACTCTGGAGATGCAGTTTCAAATCTCCCCATGACAATTATGGAATTTATATTTAATTAACATAATCAGGAATTGAAAACTATTCTCAGAAATGATGACCATGAAACTATCATTGAGTGTTGTACAAACATTCAGTTTAGGGAAGCAAATCAGCTACCCTTACCTGATCTGGTTTGCATGTGGCTCCATACCCATAAATGATGTAGCCGACTATTAATTGCACTTAGAAATTGGCTGCAGCAGTTCAAGATGGCAGTTCACCACCATCTTCTCAAGGGTAATTAGGATGAGCAATACATACTAGCCCATCCAGCAATGTTCACTCGTGAAAATATATAAAAATGAAATGGGGAAAGATGTGACGTGGACTCCTGACTCACCCATTTAACGACAAAGCACAAAGTGATAATGAGTCTGAGGATGCTAAGAGGTTGAATGAGAAATAAAAACAGAAAAACTCAGCAGGTCTGGCAACATCTGTGGAGAAAAATCAGCATTAACATTTCGGGTCCGGTGACACCTCCTCAGAACTCGACCCGAAACGTTAACTCTCTACAGGTGCCACCAGACCTGCTGAGCTATTCCAGCACTTTCTGTTTTTGTTTCTGATTTACAGCATCTACATTCTTTTGGTTTATATTTAGAGGTCTAAAGAGCATTGATTTAGTTCTTAGTGCACTGAATTAGCTTAATACATACTGTGTTGATAATTTGTTTCTGAAACAATACTAAAATTCTTGTAATTACTTTTTAATTGGGAGAGAAGAAATACCACACCATATTCTGCTTGCTACTATGTGGTCTCTGTTACAGAATAGAAGTGTAGGTTACTGGTGAGAACATACTTTGATCCCCACACTCAATACATCTGAGTGTTGGTGATAACCTAATCACACATTAGGCTGTTTGGACAACACTGATAAATTTTACAGCAAACCGAAGTGATTTACATCATGTGTAATATGAAGAACACTGGCAGGTGTGACCAGTTCTGGTGGATGATCACACCTGAAATGTTAACTTTGCTTTTTCTGCAAAGATACTGAGTATTTCCAACATTTTCTGTTCTTATGGCTTGTTAATGTATATATTGATTGTTAAATAGTTAGAAGATGTAAGGAGAGTGTGTGACAGAGGAGTGGAGAGCATGAGTGGGGTTCAAAGGGAGGGGGAGAAAGCAGAGTGAAGGAGGCGTTAGAGGGCAGTGTGGGGGAATGGGAGACAGTAGGCGTGGGGAGAGGGGAGACGGTGGGAGATGGGAGAGCGCAGATGGCAAGGAGTGGGAGAGCAAAGGGAGCTGCAGAGTGGAAACAACAGAAGCAGGGAGAGCACCGGAAAGGGAGAAAGTAGGAGACACAGAGGGGGGTGAGGGGGAAGGTGGAATATTTCTTATTATTCAGTTGTGGGACGTGGGCATTACTGGCAGGCCAGCATTTATGGCCCGTTCCTAGTTGCTCTTCAGAAGGTGGTGGTGAGCTGCCTTCTGAAATCGTTGCAGTCCATGTGCTGTAAGTTGACCCACAATGCTCTTATGGAGGGAATTCCAGGATTCTAACCCAACAATACTGAAGAAACAGCAATACATTTCAAAGTCAGGATGGTGAATGACTTGGAGGGGAACTTGCAGGCAGTTATGTTCCCAGGTGTCTACTGACCTTAGATGGAACTAGTCATGGGTTTGGAAGGTGCTGGCTAATGACCTTTGGTGAATTTCTGCAGTGCATCTTGTAGATAGCATACACAGCTGCTACTGAGTGTCAGTGGAGGAGGGATTAGATGCTTGTGGGTGTGTAGCACCACTGAATGTCGATTCACAGTGGTTAGGTTGTCTCATTGGAGTTGGTCATCGCCTGGCATTTGTTGTGCAAACGTTATTTTCCATTTGTCAGCCCAAGCTTGAATTTTGTCCAGATTTTGTTGCATTTGAACATGGACTGCTTCAGTATTAAGGAGTCACAAATGGCTTGAACATTGTGCAATCATCAGCAAATCACCTCACTTCTGACCTTATGATGTAGGGAAAGTCATTGATGAAGCAGCTGAAGATGTTTGGCCCTAGGACACTACACTGAGGAACTGCTGCAGAAATGTCCTGGAACTGAGATGACTGACCTCAATCAATCCCAACCAACCTCCTATGTGCTAGGCACGACTTCAACCAGTGGAGAATTTGTCCCCGATACCCATTGATTCCAGATTTGCTAGGGTTCCTTGATGGCACACTCTGTTGAAAGCGGTGTTTATGCCACGGGTTGTAACTCTCACCTCACCTCTGGAATTCCGCTCTTTTGTCCGTGCTTGTAACGTGGTTGTAATGAGGTCAGGAGCTGAGTGGCTCTGGCAGAACCCAAACTGGATGTGAATGATTGGGTTATTGCTGAGCAGGTGCTGCTTGATAGCACTATTGATGGTACCTTCCATCACTTTACCAATGGTCAACAGTAGACTGAGGGGGCGGTAATTGGCCAAGTTGGGTTTGTCCTGCTTTTGGTGTACAGGACAAACCTGGGCAATTTTTCAAATTATGGGCACAGCTTGGCTAGAAGAGTGGCAAATTCTGGAACACAAGGCTTCAGTACTGTTCCGGGAATCTCATCGGGGCCAACAGACTTTGCAGTATCCAGTACCTCCAACCATTTCTTGTTATCATATGGAGTGAATTGAATTGGCTGAAAACTGGCACCTGTGATGCTGGGTACCACTGGAGGAGGCCAAGATGATACTCTGGTTAAAAACTGCAGTGAATGCTCCAGCCTTGCCTTTTTCACTGATGTGCTGGGCTCTGCCATCACCGAGGATGTTTGTGAAGGCCCCTCCTCCAATCAGCTGTGTAATTGTCCACCACCATTCATGTCTTGATGTGGAGGCTGGGAGAGTGGCAGAGGAGAGGGCACAGGATGGTGTGGAGAATGGAGATGTGAGGAACAGCAGGGTTTGGAAGGAGGAGGGTAATGAGAGAGTGTGAGGAGTGGAGCACAGGGTGCAGAGAGTGAGAGAGGGGAAAGGGGGC